>OX637535.1:98587330-99187330 GCA_951800035.1 Linnaemya tessellans
ATTTAACAAATCTTTTCATTCCTTCCTGGTTTCAACTAAGTGTGTAAATGTCCCGACCGTCCCATAATTACCCATACAAGTTTTTGAAAAAGTATGTTTATTACGTGATTTAAGGGAAAAACTCTCTTTGAACAATATATAAATTGATGTAAAATATATATTTTGACCGCATCAATTTTTTTAATTTAAAATATATGCGCAATCGAATTTTTATAATTTGAAGTTCAAGAGGGATAAAGATAGAACTCAAGTTAATTCAACTAATGCCATGATTTTTTTTCTTCAATTTATTGAATTTTTTCAAGGAAAATTCTATGGCTCATACATACATATATACACAATTTGCATATATCATTATATAAAATGATGAACCATGTAATTAAAATTTTGATAGTAGTGGCATTTCTTTTTTCATTTGTTTATAATGACGTCGAGGTCTGTAGCAAAAGGTCATGTAGATTGTAGGGTCATGGGATTCGACATAATAATATGCAGTAATTATTAAAAACTCAGTTTAAAATTTTTGTCACTTATATGCATTTGGTTTCATTTAATATGTTCATAGTTATTTTTATTATTTTAAACAAAAACAATGTGTGATTCGAGAATGAAAAGCTTAATGAATTCTGTTTATAAATTTGGTTTTAGACATGTTAAAAAAAGTAGATGCAATTATATATATTTAAAAAGTAAACTTTGTCGGCTTAAGCTTTAAGCTATTCATAATACACTGCTGCCTGTAACTTCACCTAATTTTAGTTGTTTACCACGCCGGTCTTCGCTACTTAAGCGCTGCTTTCGGTAATGGTGTTTTTAACCTCGTGGCCAACATTCTAATTAACACAAATACATTGGAATTGGTTTAATTATTTTTTGTGTTGTTGTTACATGGATATATTAAGTGGTTGGAATACAGTTTTTTGTGGTTCAGTTGGGGGATATAGATGTAAAATTTTGAAAATAAATAAAAAGAAAAATAAATCATTAGTTGAATCAAAAAGATTAAAATGTTTCATTCATAAACTAATAAATATATAAAAACAACATATGAAATTGGTTACAAAATATACGGCACTGTTTTGTAAATCAAGTAGGTTTGATTTCGAGTGATTTTTAGAGAACTAGCTCGACCACAGAAATATTTTTGCTTTTTTTAAATTTTTCTATTTTATGTGAAAGAAAACTATCGTTATGATTTTAAGATCGGTTCAGCATCATTATTTATTTTGGAAATCGTACTATATCAATTCGACTCGATTTACAGAACCGGGCCGATAAACAAAAAATATGTGCACGTATGTATGTATGTATGAATATGTTCTAAAGAGATAAACACGAACTTACAAAACATATGTAAAAAAAGCGTTAAAAATGATTAACTAACAAAATAAATAGGTTTATTTTTAAATTAAACTTACACGATAAATATTATTTTTACAATTGTTATATATAAGAGAAGAATATTAATTGGGGACAATTTTGTCATTCATCGTCAATTTTTGTTTGTAAAGAAATAGGTCCCGGCAGTGTTGTCTACTTTAAGAACTAAAACACTGAAGATGGCAGATTGCCGAAACCGGTGTGTTGAAAAATAAAATTAATGGGTTGATGGAAAATCAACACAATAGCTGAATATTTAATTTTTAACTTTCATTTTACGTCCACTTTGTTCAACGTTCAGTGCAGTTTAAAAAAATATGATTAGAAAAAAAGAACAGTAAAAAATTAAACGTAAGCAATGATGAATTATAATAAACCTTAACTACCCCTCTGCATTATATTCAATTTTATTCAAAAGAAATTAAAATAGAATATAAAGAGGGAACAAAAAATTTAACAGAGAAAATTAATTTTTGAATGGATAGGCTGTACGTCATTGGTTTTCGCATACAAAGAATAACAAAGGAATTCAGAAGGACGCCCACTGTACGTATCGTATGTATGGACATGTTAACATACGATAAATGTGTCTGTGCTTATTTTTCTAAATTGACGTTTACACATGTCATTAAAAGTACACAAAACGTTACTAACACAACTATTTTTTCAATAGCTGCTCCAGCGGCAGCAAAATGTTCATGTGCGTGTTTATTTTATTAAGTAGATCAGCCTTCAGATAATGACTCCCACATATACAGTGCATTGCCCTGGAATTGGCAAGAGAGAATAGTATTGACGGGACAGATGAAAAAAGACCATGGGGTTCAAAGTTGAGGCAACCAGAATGTTTGCGGTGGCGTTTTTTGCCTTCAAATTCTACAATTTGTAAAAATTAAAGAAAAGTGTATCCTTAATCACATCAAATGTTCCACAATTTCATACATGATGTTCCATCAAAGTTCAGTGTCCGGAATTTCTAACGAACTTTTACTGGAAACCGAGATTTTTTTATTAAATTATCATGAGCGTATACGAAAATAATACCACAATAACGCAATCTAGGAAAAAATCCGAAGTCTTAAGAAAAAATTCAACGTGTAGGGCCGAACTTTGGTTATTAACTTATGTCCTATAGATGAACAATGCACACGTACATAAAAAACATTTTATTTTTTTAAACTGCTCATTTGGCGTATGTCGTATAGAAATTTGTCAAATAAGAACGTTATAAGATGTTCAAAACTGTTCTACAAAAAAAAAAATTAAAAAATAATTATAATAATAATGTTGGTTGGACTTAAAGAATTGGGGCAAGATCCTGACCTTTATAAAAATATCCAAAAGTCAATGTTCATAGCAATAACTAAAATTATGCGGCGGTTTATGGATGCAAGATAGATTATAATATTAATAATAATAAATTAATAACAATAATAATAAATTAGTACAATTAATAATAATAAATTAATAACATTAATAATAATAATTACAATATGTAATTTACTGCTAAATTAGGAACAATTCGTGCCAAGAGTACTCCTTCCGATAGAAATATCTGGGACAAGTGAATTTACAGCAATGGTGCTGAAATGATGTACATAATTCGATAATACTAACGCAATATGTCATCGAAGAATTCAGGTGTGTTTCGATTTATGTACATAAACATATATACATATATATATATATATATATATATATATATATATACACATATATATATATATATATATATATATATATATATATATATATATATATATATATATATATGTATATATAAATATATATATATATATATATATATATATATATACATATATATATATATATATATATATATATATATATATATATATAAATATATATATATATATATACATATATATATATATATATATATATATATATATATACATATATATATATATATATATATATATATATATATACATGTATACATATACATATATATATATATATATATATATATATATATATATATATATATACATATATACATGCTTCAAAAAGCATGAAAAAAATAATTTTTCCAACATTTTGCTTCATAAGCACCATAAAAATTTTCTAAACCAATTTTTAAAAAAATTTTAATTGTTGCACAGGGCTCTAGCAATAATTTGGCTGTTACAGATTTAAAAATATCAATTAGTCGACGAGTTATAGCCAAAAAACCATATAAACAATATGCTGAAAATCAGGATTTGACTGCAAATATATAATAGCTCATACGTCATGATTCCTTATGTGAAGCAATTGGAATCTAGTTTTCTATACACAATTTAACAATATGAGATATTTTGTAGACTTGTACCGACCTCTTTCATTAGCTCCTTTTTGACAAGAACCTATGATCAAACCAATGTAATTTAAATGGGTTTGAGCATAGGTAATTGAAAGTTAGGGTCTTTCTTTTTGTGACCATCGATATGTATGTATATAGTACATATACTAATATATACGTACATATGTACATGTATGTATGTGTAAAATCTTTAGGTTTTCGTAGTGCTCAAAAGAAATACTTAGGATTGATGATAAATGCTGAATTTCAAACAGATCCATGAGCTTTGATCTTCATACTGCCAAATCCCGAATAATTAGAGTTGTTCTGATAACAACTGTTTTAAGAACATATTTAATTGTTATTTAACATGATTTGTTACCCGAGCTTTCTTTTTGGAGTATATTAAACAGCTAGGGTGAACTCCAAAATCCCAAAAACGTTGGATTCTCTTGTATTCGAACAACGTATAGATAGCGTTTTATAACATTGATCGTGCACACCATTTCGAAACGTATTATAAACGTCGATAAAATCAAAGAGGGCATCGCACAAATAATTCGTCAGCAGAGCTACATGTGTATATAAAAACTTTGTATGGCAATGTAGCTGTATGTAGTTTGTTTGAACGACCATTTAATTATGTATATATTATGCTTAACAAAATCGCTAATATAAATTATACATACATACATTATTAGTAATTATAAAAAACGATTTGTTGGGTTTTCAAAATGAATTTTATTCTTTAATGATCTCATTTGATTTTCTTGCAGTCATTTTACAATAAATGATATAAATTTAGTTTTTACTGATGATTACTGTTGTTATTAGAAGAGTTCTAGTATGTATTAAAACTGTTACTTAATAAATATTAATATTCAATAATTACATTTTAGTATAAACAGCGTTTAAGTCTCGTTGTTTCAAAAACATTTATATGATGCTCTTCTATGTATTGTTAGAAAAGGAATTAACAGAAAAATAGATGAGACTAGACTGCTCTGTTTTATTTTGTGATGTTTTGTTGTTAATATTTTCTTTTATGCTGATTTAGTTTACCTGTTGCTGTTGATTGTTTTGTCCTCCAGCATTACTAGGTTTTCTGTTGTTATTGCGTCTAGGGCGATTGTTGTTGCGTGGAGGACCACCACCTTGTTGTACATTACCTACAAATAATACATTGACATTAATAGAAGTAATTTTTTGTACGTTTACTGCACTCGCATAACGTGAACTAATTAAAACCGGCGGCGATGTTCACGTATGTGAACTGCTCGCATTCTCGAATACTAATAATATGTGAACAGACTTGTATTGTATTTTTAATAGGAATTCATATTTATAAAAATTGTTTTATTCAAATTTAACAAAAGGTATCATAAAAAGAACGTTCTTATACAGCACTGTGTTTGTTATTAAATATATGTACTTTATACGAATTGAAAGTAGAGTTTCTTTAATTTACTTTTTCAATTAATAATAAATCGGATGATGTAGAGCGTCAGCGTATATGTCGGGTTTTGTACTAGGTTAACGTTACACCTAAACATCTACTGTTTGCAGAATAAGTTTTCAAAAACATAGTTCATAATTTTCAAATATTAAGGGATTCCTTAGTATTTTTCTTTTACAAAGTTTGACTTTCAATTGAAAAAGAGCCTCAGAGGAAATTGAATGGTATATATTATTTCAACGGAGATTGCAGAACAACTAGTTACTAGCAGTGATACTACTTTACATTGTTTGCAAAGACATACGACTTTGCATTAGTGCAATACATTTCAACGTTTTGAAACCAAGCGCCTTCCTTCTCACGCATATGAATTTTAATAGTGTGAATTAGGACTAATATCACAGAATATACTTTAGGATTCAAATATATATAAATTGAAAATGCTACCAAGGAACTATTAATTTAATCTATTCTATAAGTTCTATAAAACGGTATATGAAAATGATACATATCAATTATTTAAAATTAACGAAATTACGATTAATTATGTATTACAATCTAGGACAAGAGTGCCGAAGCCCTATGTGCTTGGTGCTCATTTGTTTTTGTAAAAGCGCTTAGCTTTTAGAAACTTTTAGAGACTTTGTCTTGTTTTTGTTGTTGTTCTTCATTGTATAAAAGCAAGTGGAAAGCAACAACACTTTCGTATGGTTTGCTGGTAAACATTGACGACAGCGATCATCAGTGAAGATTTTGTTTAGCGTATTTGTTTTTACAACAAAAAATATTGAATAAAAATTAAGTTTTTCTTTCAATGTATTTCAATGTATTTCAATGTATTGTATTACTCTTCCATAAGGAACTTTTGGGTACCCTTGATCTAGGGTATATGAGATGCAGATTATCTTACCGTCATTACGTGGACCACGCGGACCGCCACCACCGCGATTGTTAAAATTGCGACGGAAGAAACGTCTTGGTGGACCACCGCGACGCATTGGTTGGCCACCTGGACCATCGCCACCCCTTTGAATAGAGTCAGCGTTCTGATCGTGGCCACCATCGTCGCCCATTCCACCATCAACACCGCCTATTGGACGTCTAGGCTGGTTGCGGGGATAGTAGTTTCTAAAGCGTTGGCCGCGACCTCCTCTGCCACCACCGCCTCCGCGCCTGAAATTGCGCTGCTGTCTTTGCGGTTGTGATTGTTGATCACCGTCGTGACCTTGGTCACCACCTTGCTGAGCTTGTCCCTGACCCTCTTGAAGCTGTTGTTGATTACTACCATTTCCTTGCTTGCGACGATTTCTCCTCATCCATGGAAGATTGCGACGTCTATCGGCAGCAAATTGACTGCCACGCACTGGTTCGCCCGAAGGACCAGTAACATTGGCCGCCTCATTGCCTTTCTCTCCGATTACAACATCAAATTCTACCACTTCACCGTCACCTACAGAACGTACTGCCTTTTTGGGATTATTTCTAACAATAGCACTTTGATGGACGAACACATCTTCTTTAGTGTCGTCGCGGTTAATAAACCCATAACCGCTCTTTACGTTAAACCATTTAACGGTACCGGTTACTTTGGTAGCTGTAAAAATAAACAAATGTATATGTATTACAGTTAATTCAATAAATTCTAATTTACAATATGTATATGCATATACTTTTACACCCCTGCACGAAAGGTGCCTCCAGCAAATCGCAAGGATGAAAAAACGGAGAAAGATACACAATCATTTATTATTATTATTATTATTATTATATATATATATATATATATATATATATATATATATATATATATATATATACATATATATAAATATATATATGGGCATTTCCAGAAAAAGGTCAACCACGACAGAAATATTAAAAACCGCGAAAAAAATTTTTTTTTTCAAATTTAATTAGAGAACTGTCTAAATTTTTATAATTTATTAACTTAAAAATATATTTCCATATTTATTTTGAGTAAATTTGTTTGCAAGATGTATGTTTTCTTACACTTTGCGTCTCTTTTTGTAATTTTTTCCTTTTGTTATTACTGACTCTTAAGTATCATAACGATTGCACTCTTTTTATACACTTATTGTATCAACAACAAATAGTTTAAAAAAAGTTGCAGAGATCTAGTAAAGCACGAATAACGGTTAAATTTCTTTAAAAATGAAAATTCCGGAATTATCTTGATATTTTATTATATTTAGTTTCTTTTACTTGAAATATGTATATTTTTTATTTATTTCAAATATGTAATAAAAAGAAAACACTAAAAAATAATTTTTGGAAATTATGTCCCGTTTGCAATGTCCCGTTTGCAATAGTTATAAATTTTTTTTTTTTTAATAATAAAAGCTATTGGAAAGGAATAACTTTATGAAGCAAGCTTTATTATTCTATTATATTTAAAAAAAATTTGCTCCTAAAAAATACGACTAAATTCGCTAATTTTTCAATTATTCCACATGCTGCCAAAAATGACTTCCATTTCTTGTCCCGTTTGCAATGCTATGTTTTTTTAAATTATTTTGAGAATGTAAGAGTTGTACAATTTGCATTTTGCACTCAAAAATAGTGCTACTGAAATGCAATTAAACCGTTATAAAGAGCTTAAAAAATTGTTATGTTTTCATATTTTTTTTTAACTTGAATGCGTACGAATGTCCCATTCGCAATCTTGGAAATGCCCATATATATATATATATATATATATATATATATATATATATATATATATATATATATACATATATATGTATATTTGTGTATATGTATATATATATATATACATATATATATATATATATATATATATATATATATATATATATATATATATATATATATACATATATATGTATATATGTGTATATATGTATATATATATATATACATATATATATGTATATATATATATATATATATATGTATATATATATATATATATATATATACACATATATATAAAAATACACACACATATATATATATATATATATATATATATATATATATATATATATATACATACATACATATATACACATATAGAGTAACTTCGGGTAATGTGGACTATGCGTCTAATATGGACCACCCGTTTATTTTAGGAAATGCTTGAAATATGACAATACCGCCTTGATGTATGTTTTGCTAATTGATAAAAACAAACATCAAATTAGGTTTTGTGTAGAAAATTGCAATGTTGACATTTTAGTTAAGTGCTAATTGTGGATGCGTGTGATCAATATTTTTCAGCCCAAGATTCGAATAGATTGTATTTCACATGTATCAGAGATTTAACTGGTCCCTTATTTTCTACAACAAAAATTAACATTTACTCGTAATTTCAATTGGTGAGTTTGTACTTTCAGTTAGTTCTAAAAATCAAAATAATATTTTCAATAAAAAAACTGAGTCGTGTAATGTGGACCACAAAAGGTCGTATATTGTGGACCAGTAGTCCACATTACCAGGCATTGAAAGAGCTTTATTTCAGGCTTTTCTTTTAAACAGTGCCTAAAAAAGAAATTCGTAAATGGAAGCAAGAAGACATGAAAAAAAGCTGTAGAATCCGTCCAAGCAAAAACAATGGAATTTTTCTTGGCATCAAAAACTTTCTCTGTTCCGAAAACCACTCTTATCAGAATGTGAACGATTAAAATTAAAATTTCAGATCTTCTGAATGAGCCTTTGGGACGAAAGCCTGATTTGAATAAGGAGATGGAAAATGATTTGGTGAAGTATGCCAAAAAAATGGAGGCACTATATTGGGTCCTTGGTTTTCAACTGGCAAAATGAAACAACGGCGGAAATAAGTTTTCTATTATTCAGGAATGTGCTGGAAAAGATTGGTTATGTGGTTTCATGAATTAAGTTTGAGGGAGCCAACCGGGACTTCCTTTTATAGAGCAAAAGGCTTTACAAAAGAAAATGTACAATTGCTTTTTAATATTTTGGAAAGTAAATACAATGAGAAAAATTTTCCTCCAACATGCATATGGAATGTTGATGAAACTGGGCTTTCTATTGTTTCATCCAAAATTCCAAAAGTTGTCGTCAAAAAATTTAAATAATTTTTTTAACAAGCTGTTAACGAAATATTGAATAAAAATTAGATGAAATAAAATTTTATAAAAAAATTACCATAAGCTTGATTCATATTGCAATAAACTGACAAGGTCAATAAAAATAAATCAACATTTTTCATTTATATTTTTATCGTTATCCAAAATTAAAATTAATAAAAATTTACAAAAACTTTTTATTAATAATGTGTGTACGGGTAATGTGAACCAGTATTCCACATTACCCGCACATACTGGTCCACAATACCCGCAAAGTTTTTTTGTGCCAGTTTGGGTTTTTTAAATATTTTACATTTAAAACTTTGTAGACAAATATATATATATATATATATATATATATATATATATATATATATATATATATATATATATATATATATACGTTTTGATTCGAAATATATTTAGATAACACATCCACGATGTTATAGAACAAATTCCATTAATTTTCTACTGATATTGTGGTGACAATATAAAAAATATAAAATGGTAGTCCACATTACCCGAAGTTACTCTATACATATATATGTATATATATATATTATTATTACTAATGGTGAACCTATTCAAGTGGGACAAAAAATTGTGTTACAAATTATATTAGTTTTAGAAAAAAAATTACTAAAATTCAGTTGTTAATTATTAAAACAATTTTTTTTATTTTAAACACAAATAATCCAATATTTTACCATTTCAGAAAGTAATACAATTATAAACCCAATTACTTTTAGAAAAAATTTGATTTTAATGTAGTAAAAACTGTGAACCTATTCAAGTGGTGGGCAGTGTATATATATATATATGTATGTATATATATACATATATATATATATATATATATATATATATATATATATATATATGTATGTATATATATACATATATATATATATATATATATATATATATATACATATACATATACATATATATATACATATACATATATATATACATATATATATACATATACATATATATATACACATATACATATACATATATATATACATATACATATATATATACATATACACATATACATATATATATATATATACATATACACAAATATATATACATATATACACATATATACATATATATATATATATATATATATATATATATATATATATATATATATACATATATATATATACATATATATATACATATATATATATATATATATATATATATATATATATATATAAATGAAATTTATTTGTTGGTGGTTAAGCAATGTCTATATGCATTTCATTGGTGCTTTACCAAATCGTCAGTAGACTTTAACCACAGTTTTGAAAAGTTAAAAACCTCTTATCTTATGCATATACTTCCGAAAACCATCTGAGAATTCACAACTTGTAAATTACAAACTATTTTCAAAAATAACAACAGAACAAGAACATAGGCTTGCAACTCATACAAAACTAAACCAACAAATAAAGTATGTTTGATACGAATCTATTTTATTTTTCTACACCTTTATACAATCAGAAATCCATTGGATAACAAGAAAAGTATTTATAAGGCAAAATGAAAAATAAAATTTAAATCAAAATGTTATTAAGTTTTTTTTATTTAACACATTGTTGTCACAATACTAATATATAAATGAAATTTATTTGTTGGTGGTTAAGCAATGTCTATATGCATTTCATTGGTGCTTTACCAAATCGTCAGTAGACTTCAACCACAGTTTTGAAAAGTTAAAAACCTCTTATCTTATGCATATACTTCCGAAAACCATCTGAGAATTCACAACTTGTTCTTGTTCTGTTGTTATTTTTGAAAATAGTTTGTAATTTACAAGTTGTGAATTCTCAGATGGTTTTCGGAAGTATATGCATAAGATAAGAGGTTTTTAACTTTTCAAAACTGTGGTTGAAGTCTACTGACGATTTGGTAAAGCACCAATGAAATGCATATAGACATTGCTTAACCACCAACAAATAAATTTCATTTATATATAGTAGTATTGTGACAACAATGTGTCAAATAAAAAGATTTCATAACAGTTTAATTGAGATTTTATTTTTCATTTTGCCTTATAAATACTTTTCTTGTTATCCAATGGATTTCTGATTGTATAAAGGTGTAGAAAAATAAAATAGAGTCATATCGAACATACTTTATTTGTTGGTTTAGTTTTGTATGAGTTGCAAGCCTATGTTCTTGTTCTGTTGTTATTTTTGAAAATAGTTTGTAATTTACAAGTTGTGAATTCTCAGATGGTTTTCGGAAGTATATGCATAAGATAAGAGGTTTTTAACTTTTCAAAACTGTGGTTGAAGTCTACTGACGATTTGGTAAAGCACCAATGAAATGCATATAGACATTGCTTAACCACCAACAAATAAATTTCATTTATATATAGTAGTATTGTGACAACAATGTGTCAAATAAAAAGATTTCATATATATATATGTATATATACATATATACATATATATATATATATATATATATATATATATATATATACATATATATATATATATATATATATATATATACATATATACACATATATATATATATATATATATATATATATATATATATATATATATATATACATATATACACATATATATATATATATATATATATATATATACATATATATATATATAAAATTTGTTCTTTTGGCAGCTTCGTTTTCTAAATATTTTAAGCACAAGAATCTTGAATACATTATTTGTAAAAATAATACAACAATAACAATAACAATAGTAAATGATTTTAATGATGGATTAATACAGAAAACTATTTGTGACAAACATTCAATAAATAAATGGACCATTCAAGGAGGAATATCACATAAAACATCTCAAAGAGAAGACGATTTAATTGCAGAAAATGTAAAAAATGCCCGCAAATGACATTAAGAGTGGTCAAAACTCTTCTGGGGTTAGATATCAGCTCTCCGACGGTTAGCAGTCGTACTTTAATGTGTTTCACTTTTGCTTGTTAATGTTCCTGTTTACGTTAATTTTGTTTTCTTTATTTAAAACTAGCAGGCCCGCCCGGCATTGCTCGGCGAGTTAATTGGGTGGAAATTAGTTTAATTGCGTTTATACCTTTTGGTAATATATGGTTACTTTGCTGTTAAATAATATTTTTTGCTTTAAAGAAAAAGGCATATATCTTAATTATAAAAATATTTGAAATGAAAATTTACTATATAATAAATGCTTAAGATCCGACTGCTCAAGTGTATATATAGAAAGTCATATATCGGTCACAGAAAATGCAAAACGAAAAAAACATACAAATTCGAATTTTTTTTTTAATTTTTTCAGGTCGATAAAGTCAGAATAAATCTCTCTGTTAGATTTTTTTGGAGTTACTATACTTTAGTCTCCTTCTCAATAATCCTTTTAATTTGATACCCATATCGTGTGGTGTAGGTATAAAAAGTAGTCGTATGACCATTTTGGGGCGTGTCTCAAAAAGTGTTTCTAGATATTTCATTATATTTTGTGTTCCCATTTCCACAACTTCTTAAATTTGGTACCCATGTCATGGGAATGGTGCGCCCTTTTGTTTCTAAATACCCCTGACAGACATAGGATTTCTTTAAAACATTAGTATTCTATACTACATGTGTGTCAACCTATACTACAATTAAACCACAAAATAATGTGGTTTATATCTGGTTTCAGTACTACGAAAATATACGTAGTATTAACCCATTTTACACCCTTTAGCTTTGTTCAATTGCATTGGAAATGAGTCATTGTCCAATTTCGCCACTTCGACTTTCGAGAAGTTCGACGCCTCAACCTTATTAAGAAAAATGTCCATGAATATGTATAGTTATAATGGATTTATAAACCATAAAGACTTACACGTGTCCAAAAACGCCTGTACTTCTTTTTTATTAAGTTAGAATCAAAAAAGCACATTCTTCTTTAAAGGCGATTGTACATAATTAACGAATAGCGAAAACACAATTTCTTCTTTCGCATAAAATATGCAATTTTGTTGTTATTATTAACAATTATGCTAAAAAGTTTTTCTTTTTCCATGTTTTTTTTATTATACGAAAATAAAAACAAAAATGTTAGTATATATACCACATGTCTGTCATGCCAAAGTAGTATCAAAAACCATAGTATTTATATCATGGTATACAAATCCTATGTCTGTCAGGGGTATAAGAGGTTTTATTATATTTTATGTTTCGTTCTCAAAAATCCCTTTCATTTTATACCCATATCCCGTGGATGGAAAAAAGTAGTGCTCCGCTATTTTAAATCTTCCACCATATCGTTTTTGAAATAATTTTTTTATGTTTTATATTTCCTTTTCAAAAATCGCTCTGGGGGTGGTGGATAAAAAGGAATGGCCCACATCTTTGGGGTATCCGCCATTTTGGTATCCTATATCCATCTCCTGACCCTTAGCTAAATTCCCACCAATTTGCAAACAAATCGCTTAAGTCGTTCTTGAGTTATAAATAGTGTAACTAACACGACTTTCTTTTATATATATAGATACAGCACATTTATCTTCAAGCTTTTTTGAAGTGAAATTTAAAAAGCAGATTGAACAATTTTAAATTATTTACCATTCCCCAATATATGTACCTACTATATGTATATAAATAACATCTTCGAAGATTGTGCACGTCGTTTTTATCACTTGCATCTTATTACATACTTGCATTCTTCAGTAGTTTCATATAAATATTGTTCGAAAAAAAATTCAAAAATCCTTCTTCGAAAGAAAAAAGGAACGCGGTAAGAACTTTTACTTAACAATGGATACGGAACTGTAACTGTACAGTATATTAGACGGCGTCTAATATGTATATTAAAGTGATCAGTCGGCCACCTTAGATAACATGCACGTGAGTGGAGCCCATCTCTACTTTGTTTACAAACAATCAGTTTGTTTTTAGCAAACAAAAGAAAATACCAGTGGTAACGCTGTTAAGATAGTATATGCAAAAGTAAATCCAAAAAAAACTGACGTAGTATGCACAAGGAAAACCAGCTTTTAAAAAATTAGTTGCCGAAAGTGAACGGAACCACAGAAATAATTTAAAAGTAAATATAAACGCAATATAGAGAGAATAGTGCGAAAGTAAATATGTATGTATGTTAAGTATATTTTCATGAATGGACTACTTCCCACTTCAAGGTAGAAGACACATTAGGTGAGAAAAAGGGTTAACACTTATAAAAGGCCATTTGCGAAGGAAAACTAACATATCGTTTTGGGAATATTTTTTATTTCAGGTCGATTCCGTGCAAATGCTTTTTAAGTACTCATATATTTTCTTTGAAATGGCAAAAAAACCAAAATTATTTTATGTACACACATAAGTGTGTATGTAGATAGAACCGGTGATGACCATATTTTTTTCTTACAAAATGGCGGCCAAAATGTATTTTAAGCACAATTTTCACGAAAAGCTCACTTTTTTTCAACACAATAATTGGATTATTTTTACATGTGGGTATCTTTTTCATCACTTTAATTCAATTACAGATTTTTATTATTTAACATACCAATAACTTCTTTAGCAGGCGGTGCCTGTTTTTGTTGTGGAGCTTCACCTCCTTGAGGGGAATCTAGGGATAGCAGTTGCTGCTCTTGGAGCTTAGAGTCTTCCATTCTTACTTTAAATTTTTATCAAAGAAAAAATTGACAAAAATCGTCTTCCTAATTTCTATCTTACACTTTTGAAGTAAAAATGTTATTTCAAGTTCTTTATTCACCGATATTTGCTAACTTTATTAGTTCTTTTGTTATTCTTGGTGTTTTGGAAGGTATTTTTATTTGGGGACTCTTTCAACTACTCCGTTCTTAAAGTTCGAGTGATGGATGGTAAAAAAAATCACTCCCAAATCCTTTTTGTCCGCTGTGCAACGATGTTTCTTTTCCAGATCTTACTCGAATGACAGGAAAATCATGGTTTTTCAAAAATGGTAAAATCGCTCAACCCTGTTCGTAAATTTGCATCAGTAAGAGGAGCACAATAATATAAACACTTTTGCTATTTCTTTTTGCCCATAAAATGTCTTCTTCCGCTTCGTAATTTAGCTCAAGTTGCCAGATACTCTCAAATATTTTGGAGAGAAAATGCTCTTTATTATAATTAGTACGTGGTACGCTAAGCACATCAGCTGCTTTTTAATATAATAACATAGCCGAACAAACGGCTCATCTTATTTCTCCTTATGATATTTCGCAAAACTTGTTTATATATTTGGCCGCTATTCTATATTTTGTTTATGTTTTACCGATGTTTGTTTATAATGCTCATATATGCTAGGCAATAAGCATTCGTGCAAAACTACAAGCATGTATTGTGTTTGACAATATGCAAAAAGTTTACCTTGTTTACATATTCGATAATTCCTACTCAAACTGTAAGACGAACTGATAACAGGTGAGCTCGACAGCTGATTTGCTTCTGTTTTAGAAAGTTTGTAGCAAACATTTCTTTTTAACAAGGTACATAAAAAAATTACAGTGAATTAACTCATTGATATACATTGCTGAAACTATAACCCTCTGGCACGACCATGGCGAATTAATACCTGATAACCTTATCAAAGTTCGTTAATACAACTTTACTAAATCGCCAAGAGTTGCCACAATGTTAGTTTATAAATAAGTTATTGCTTGGCTAGTTGTGTGTTTTGTTATTATAATTTTTGACGTGAGCCATGACTTTACACAAACAAAAATTACCTTAGTGTTGTGTTTGTTACCGCAGTACTGCCACCTTTATTCATTTCATCAGAGTTTCACTAGCGAGATGACTTGACATTTTGGCAATGATACAGACATTTGGGCAGTGATGTGAAATATATATAAGGTGGCAGTACTACGACAACAAGTACAACATTACAACAACCAATTGGATTTTACACACACACAATTACTAATAACGCTCGCATACAAATACTTGACATCAATGTAGCCAAGCAATGGAGGAGCAAAAACCTGTCAGCTGCTGTAGCGCTACCACCTTATAATTGTTTCACCATGGATATATATACAAAGCTTGACTAATCCATACAATTGAATTATGACTGTCAAGCTACATATGAAAAAATCATACAGACTACTAAATGTCAGGTTCCATGTTTATAATAATTGGAACACTTCTTGTTGTAGATGCTTACTCTAGTAATCGGCTTGCACACAATATTATGAGTGAAATTTCGTTGTCAATATTTATTTTTATTACGAAGTGATAACCACTGATCAAATAAGAGCAAAAAGCCATCGAAAACAAAAAGGCACTGATACAATTCAGAAATAACTTGGGACTATTAAAAATGTATAAATAAATTCCAAATGTATTGTGGTTATAAAGACAGCATAAAGTATTGTTTCTTGCACAACTTTTAATGTTTTTATCTCTTTGTTGTAAAAAAAACGATAAATACGTGCTAGAAAAGTTGCTGAAATAAAAAATATTTGTTAAGTTTTTTTGATATAATGAATTGATGGTAAATGAACTTTCATAGATTAAATAAATAGTGGATTAAATCTTTATTTTAAAATGCGACAGAAATATCTAATAGTTATGACGTCACATCGTATGATTCAAATAAAGTAATGCGATTGGTTGTTTCGCTACCACTCTTCCCATTGCGCCCCTCCACAATTTTTTTAATTGGGTCCAGAGCTGCCGTGCTTCAAGTATTTGATTACTTTTTAGGGGAAGCAATGTTCTTTTTAGATTGATTTTTTTTTTGGTATACTTGCTATTACAGTTCTCGAATCGACTCCAGAGTTTGTACCAGATTAAAGAAAAGTTTTGTGTTTCTATACAAACTCTCCAGTCTATTTCAGAACCACCATTATCTTGTCCTTTCAATAAAAGTGATCACTATAAGAGTGTTTGGCTTTTAACGTAACAGCTTAAAGACAAAATGCTAAAAATTTCATATTTGATTAAAACAAAGCTTAAATGTAACGAAGACAAAATATTTACAAAAATTAAAGCAATGTAACTACTGTTTCAAGTTAAATAGTTTATATAAAAGATTTATTATTAATAAACTTATTTTAAATATATTTTCAACTTTTAATGTTTTTGCAAAATATATTTCTGAAGTTATTTCGTATTAGACTATATTTACAATATTTAAAACTGCTAAATGTGAATATTTGGATGATATTCTTGTCAATTTATTATTTTGAACTTATATATTTTAAGGTATTATCTAATTTACAATCTTGTTTACCCCCTAACTTTTAGTGTAAACCTATAGGAAATTGTAAAAAATAATAAAAACCTCACTTATTCACCGCCAACCAGTGAAGAAAAATGGATATGGATCCATCATTAGACATGGAACTTATGTCCAGTGGCATGGTGGATTCGTTGGATCTTTTTAAAGATGAAGATGCTTTGACAATTATTAAGGAAATGATATCCCCAGGTAATAAAAATTAAAAACAAAAAAATAATTTTAAATCAAGAACAAATAGAACTAAATTTATTTTATGTGTTTTTTTTTTAATTTTATACAAAATTATTAAATTATAATTTTATTTTCCAATATTTCGTCACAGTTAGTGTAACTTCTTCAGGGAAATAATATAAATTAATTAATAAATAAAATTTATTTGGTTTATTCATTTATTTATTTTATTTCCGGATTCCAATACAAGGATTAATTCAAAATTACTTTTAGATATGTTGAAAAACTTTTTAGATGACATGGATCAACTACCAGATGACCTCCTTAGTAGTATCGATTGCCCATTGGATGATACTCCGAGGACCGTTAAATCTGAACATGAATCTCCTGAAATGCAAATTAAAGAAGAATCCTTAACACCAATGCATTTGTCACCACAGCGATCTGATATGCAGTCAGCATCATATAAAGCTATAATAGTATCTGACCCTCTTATGGCTTCAAGTTTTAGCCCTATTCCTCCCAACTCTTCGTCATCAGTCGCAATGATACCGGCAGCATCTTCACAAGAAACGCCACTAACCAATAAAATGGTATTAAACAGGCACCAAGTTTCGCAACAGCAACAGCAGTTGCATTCAACCAATATATTACAAACTATGGACGGTAACGTAAATAAAGGAATGGGAAATATTATATTACAATCCAGCAGTCCATCAGTTTCTCCTTTACAGCTAAGTCATTTGGATATAAATAACCATGCAATTGCTTTGACTCAAGTCAGCAGTTCTGTAATACCAACGATACCATCGATTTTGTATGCTACCTCGTCCGGTAACAGTAGTAATAATAATAATGCCTTCATATTGCAAACAGCTGCTGCACAAACTACCAATAATTCGTTAAATAATTGTTTATCGTCTGAGAAAAGTTCACAGGTTTCTACAAATTCTACAAATGGTTTAGATACTGCAGCTACGCAATACAAAAAGCTTCAAACTCTGCCACATATCTTGACTGTACAAAGTATGACAGAATTGGGAACTTCAAAGACCAATCCAACATTGAGTATAACAGATAAACAGCCGCAACAAATTTTGCCAACGCAAAATAATATTAAGGTATTCTAATTTCGTTTATTTAATTCCAAAATTTGTTTTTCACAAATTTATAGATGTTCGAAAAACTATTTTTATTGCCAGTTAATCTAACTTATGTATTTCGTTGGTTATACATAATTCCAACTCATGAACCATAATTTTCAAAAAACCAACATATTTTCCAAACATAAATTCCTGAGGGTTTAAGGAATATATTTACATTTTGTAAATTCATATGCAAGCTGTATTACATATTATGCATTTCTTTTACCTATGAATACTTTTGAATTGTAGTATAACACACAAACCCCATCACCACACAATCATCAGCAAAGTACAGGATCAGTTCAGACACAACAGCACCAGTCACAAGTAATCATACAAGCAAATCCTGCTGTAATGTACACTACGGCCAATGGCACTGCAATTTTAACATCTCACATACCAGTTGTTTTAGAGCCAGTACCAGGTTCAACTGCAACTTCAACTTCGGTAGCAACAAGTACATCAAAAAATATACAGCAACCTTTAAAATCGTCTTCCATAAACCATACCTCCCCAATGTCATCACCCGAGCATAGCAATATGGGTAGTACAAAAATTTGTATTCCACGTGGGCAGCCTAAAGTCAAGGAGGTTAAACGGTCTGCGCATAATGCCATTGAAAGGCGTTACCGAACATCTATAAATGATAAAATTACTGAACTTAAAAATTTAGTAGTGGGTGAATCGGCCAAATTGAACAAATCAGCAGTTCTACGCAAATCTGTGGACAAAATAAGAGACTTACAGAGTCAAAATTATGAGCTTAAAATAGAACTGCAACGTTTGCAAAGCGAGCTTATGTCACGGGATGGTTCCAAGGTTCAGGATTTGTTACATCCATTAGGGCGTGGTAAAAAACGTAAACAATCCTCAAATGAGGACACAATAGTTTATGGTAAAGAACAATCGTTGATGACTCCCCCACGCAGTGATGTTTCGGACCCTTCATTATCTCCACCACATTCCGATATATCACTACCACCTTCGCCATATGATGGTTCAAGCTCATTATCTAGCATTAAAGATGGCGACATGGAAACGTTACCAAAGTCAATGCAAGGAATGGCAGCTCATTCTCGTTTGGCCTTATGTATGTTTATGTTTGCGATAATTGCCATAAATCCATTTAAAAGTGTGCTTAATGGCAACAGCTTTGGCGACAATTATCCATTTGATGACGAAGATTTAGTGAGTCAACGAAAAATATTATCAATTGAAGAAAGAAGTAAGCTCATGACTGAATTGCATAAATCCTAAATACCAACCCTTATTGTTTTTTATTTTCTTTAGCTGTCGGTAGCTATTCGTGGGAACTTTCAACTTATCTGTTTTTATGGGCTATGAACATTTTGGTAATGCTGTTGTGTATGATAAAAGTTTTGGTATATGGGGATCCTTTATTATTATCTGAAACTCCAGCATCTGATACATATTGGAAACATAAGAAAATTGCAGAACATTATTTTGTAACCGTAAGGACTACTGTTATACTTATAAATATTTTAAAGAAATTATAATTGAAGAGTTAAAGATTTTTACACTGATAATCTCATTTATGAATTGAAAGTGAAATTTTCAGTCAATTTGTGTCCCCAATTTAGTCCAAGGTGAAAATAAAATGAGATAATTATACCTATGTATGTACGTATGTACATGTACTAGAGGTCGGCAACAATTGTGAAACTTTTGAGTATATGTCGGTGATCTACACTTTTTTTGTTGAACAGAAAGGCATGATTGTAAGTGCAATATAATGCATTTAATAAAATCAGTTGCAACTGTATTTACAATGAACATGAATGCTTGATATCACTTTGCTTGGCATGATTGTAGCCAACCCAGATCGAAACGAACATAGTTGTTGGGCATGTAACAGCCCTTCCGCGCAGGAAAATTTTACTTTGACAAAGTGTTCTTAATTTGATTTCAAACTTTGTTTGCCTTCTTCTTGCGGAAAGTTTACTTTGACCAAGTCAACCTTTCCTTCACTTTGTATTAAACAACAACAAAATACAAATATATGTATATGTACAAGCAACGAATGAAGTACAAAACCACTTTGCGAGAACATCAAAGTGTGCACTCTCCCACATGACTTTTCCCATCTCTCCATCAAAGTAAAATTTGCCTGTCTAAAATGGGTCATGCTAACTGAGACAAGCACAATGCAAACAGTGGGTGAATACACGCTTTGATAGCGTTAGTCATGCAGTTTCAATTCTTTAACTGTGAGTTTTCTTTTTTTCATCACACAAGATCCTTAAACTATTAAACGAAAATATCTTAAATTTTTAAAAAAGGTTTAAAATATCTTAAATTTTTAAAAAAGGTTTTAAAAAGGAATCAGAATAAAAAAAAGAACGGCAGAAATTCTTCTCTTTTATATATCTTTATATATTTTTCTTTGAGGACGAAGTTTGCTTGAAAATTTTCTCTTCATTTCATAATAATGTTTTCACTTTCAATATATAAATGAAATTTATTTGTTGGTGGTTAAGCAATGTCTATATGCATTTCATTGGTGCTTTACCAAATCGTCAGTAGACTTTAACCACAGTTTTGAAAAGTTAAAAACCTCTTATCTTATGCATATACTTCCGAAAACCATCTGAGAATTCACAACTTGTAAATTACAAACTATTTTCAAAAATAACAACAGAACAAGAACATAGGCTTGCAACTCATACAAAACTAAACCAACAAATAAAGTATGTTTGATACGAATCTATTTTATTTTTCTACACCTTTATACAATCAGAAATCCATTGGATAACAAGAAAAGTATTTATAAGGCAAAATGAAAAATAAAATTTAAATCAAAATGTTATTAAGTTTTTTTATTTAACACATTGTTGTCACAATACTAATATATAAATGAAATTTATTTGTTGGTGGTTAAGCAATGTCTATATGCATTTCATTGGTGCTAAATAAAAAAACTTAATAACGTTTTCACTTTCATTTATATTTAAATTTTTTAGGGAAATTCTAGGAACGCTTACATTGAGTATTTACGTTGTTTACAAATTTTTGGAATTTCTCTGCCTTTGACTCGTTTGGAATCATTTTCGGTGACTACTTGGCAATTTATACGTTTATTCTTTCATCGTATTTGGATCGGCCGTATGTTATCACGCAAAGCTGGTGGTCTCTTTTGTAATGGAGAACAGCGTAAAGAAGCTTTAGCCTCGGCTAGAGAATTGGCTTTAATATTTAATCGTTTAAATCAGTTACATTTGACATCGAAAATTAATGATTCTCATGGTTTGGTTATGTCACTTTATGCCATTAATATGACGGAAGTTGCCGCTTCTCTTCTGACTCCTCATGAATTGGCCAGTATATTTATCACTTCAGCGCTAAGAGTTAAGCGCAGTTATCCCCGATATCTTAAGTTTATTGGTCGCTATTTTATTAGCCGTGCAAAAACTGAAAACTCCAGAATTCGTGAACAATCTAAAGACACACATTGGCTATTTACATCATATGGCTATCGTTATTTTATAACACACAATTTCGATTTTGTGACAAATGAGAAGGACAATCCCAATAACGATGCTCTTTTTGCCACACTCAGCAATCCCGCTGATCCAATGTCCTACGTTGTGAAACTTTATCGTCAACATTTACTAACTAGAGCCATACAATGTATATTGGGCTCGGGCAGTCATAAGAGTTATGGAAGTAAAAGCAAAACGCAGGATTCTAACATTGCATCTAACCCACAAGGTACTATGGTCAGTAATGTTTTAAAATATACATCGTTGTTGCGTGATACTCTATCAGCGGATAACAATGATTTAAATATTGAATGGTGGACAAGTATTTTGGAAATTGCTGTACATTGGCTTTTGGGAGAGGATACATTGGCCGAAAATCTTTTGGAAACAGTTAGAACATTACCCAAGCAGTTGGCTGAAAGTGGGGAGCATTTACCAAAAGCATTGCACTCTATACTAAAGGCAAAGACAATTTTAATCAGGTGGGTTGAAATGCAAAGCCAACGTGCACATGCATTTACATATGTAGTAACTAAAAACTATTATTTTTAGTCTAAATGGACTTGATTTGAAATGCCGCGAAAAACAAACTCTAATGAAAATATGTGATGAATCAAGTGGTTATTTACAAGAATGCCTTACTGTTAACAAAATAACTAATACTAAGGGTATTAAATTGGTAAGATTGAGTTTTATTTTTGTTAAGTAAAGCCTGGAAACCAATTGCTTTAATTAATATTGGACAAACGTGCATTGTAGTCGCATTGTCTGTGCGTTATAAGGAAAATTCTGGCAATATTTCTGCAATGCAAGCTTTGTTAATATTAGAATCAGCCCGTTTAATATATATATATATATATATATATATATATATATATATATATATATATATATATATATATGTATATAAGTATAGAATATAAAGTACTTTATTCAATTTCAAATATATTACGTACAATTATTTAAACTAAATTGAAATTTTTTGGTTAGCTTTTCCAACTTCTGACATGTGATTGGATTTTAGAGACGCGCACTCAGATTTGGGAATCCGAATATATGAGTATGGATGATGATGGTTTTTATCAAGTACCTGGCGATATATTAGAGAAATTCCAAAAAGATTTGAATTCTTTAAGAAGTATAGTAGAGTACATACCAGTAAGTTTTTCTTAACTTTACGAAATAACATTTCCATTATACCTATTTTTTTTTTCAATTTGTAGAGTGGACAGTCACGTATTTATTTATATGAAGCAGTATGCCGTTTAATGGCTGGTGCATCTCCTGGACCAACTCAACAGTTATTGGATCGTAGCTTGCATTACAAGCATGCAAAATCATCAATTATATGTGGCAGCAAAGACAAAAACCACAACTTCGAAGGTGGTGAACGTGAACGTGCTGCGGCTATGTATGTGGCATGCAAATATTTGCCCTCAGCTTTATTATGTTCGCCGGGAGAACGCGCCGGAATGTTAGCCGAAGCGGCTAAAACTTTAGAACGGGTTGGAGATAAGCGCAAACTTAAAGAATGTTATCAATTAATGAGATCTTTGGGAACCGGTTCTGCTGTTACTAATTAACCCGTTTTTAACATTCGTTACCTTTAAACACTATGGCTTTGTTTTTTAAATAAGTATGTGAAACTTGTATTGAAAACAAAAAGTAATTTCTAACAATTTAGTTTTGTTTAAAATTGTGCAAAGAGAGTAAAATTCTTTGTAAGAGTTCTTTTACTCTCACAAATATTACTTTGCAAAGACAAGACTTTATCAAAAGTCAACTTTGTGAATGTAAAAGGCGAACAAATTATAAAAGAAAATTGAAAAGACTTGTTTAAAGTAAAATCTGTGAATGTAAAAGGGCTCCAAGTTTGTTTTTAAGTACATACCTATATATAAATTCCGCTTACAAATGCAAAATCCTTTTATTATTACCTGGAATAAACATATTTAAAACAAAATTTTACATTTTATTTTTGTTTTAAATTTATTTACTCGATAGAACGATATCGAGTGACATCGTGGGGCAGGTAATAATAAAAGGAAAAGATGTTCGGTAATGTTAATCAGTACTATAATCTACATTTTGGTCCTCTTCAACAATCTTTGTCTTACAGCTTTTAAATTTTGCGTTTTTATGCGACCCCCATTTGTGCAACCAATTACTACGTTAGAGGTCGGGTTCATCACCGTTTGAATAAAAAAACAAACATTTGATTTTTATATCCCCCAAAAAAGAATTGGATGGTAAATTCATTTTTTCATTCCGTTTGTAACGCAGCGAAATATCCATCTGAGACCCCATAAAGTATTCTTTATCAGTGATGAAATCTAAGACGATCTGGTCATGTCCGTCTGTGGAAAACACTATTTAGTCCAAACAAAGAGCCAGACTCTTGAAAATTGGTATAAATATATCTTGAAGGACAGCACAGGTCAAGTTCGTAAATGGGCTGAATTGGGCCAGAGGGAAAAAAGTTCCCCTAAGAAGAACTAAACCAACCTCTGAAAAACAACATAATTTTTAAATTTCTTTTGCAATTTATATATTTTTATGTCAACGCGTTACACTTAATTAATCCAAAAACATTTATTTTAAGAGTTTTATGGCAGAGGTTAAATATCTCCCCCACGGCCCTTGCCAGAGCGATCCCGACACAATACAGTTTTAATATCCTCCCAAAACGAATTGGATCCTATAAAGCAAGGCAGATTTACAAGGTAAATCTGCCTTGCTATAAAGTATATATATTCTTGATCAGTGATGAAGTCTAAGTCGCTCTAGCAATGCCCATACGCCCGTCTGTGGAAAACACGATGTAGTCTATTTTTGGACCCCGCCTCCTTTAGTGGCCGTTGACGTACGATGTATGCAAAAATAGTGTAAATATTGAACAATTTGTATTCCTTAAGCCTATAAGAAGCTGAGATGATCTCTGATCTTGCAGATGCGAAACGTCTTCCCCACGGCCCTTCCCAGATTGACTGTCAAAATAGAGATTTAAAATTGGGTACAGATATGTCTTAAAGGAATTCTGTCCAACCAAGTTAAGCAGTTTAAATTTACTCACTAAATATTTGGAGAGTATTTAAGATTTGACTCGGTCGAATATAACGTTTTTACTTGTCAATCTATAGCTTTGTACAACAGATTTATTCTCAACACCGTTCGCTAGTAGAAAAACATCCTGAGGTTTACTCAAGGCAGATTTACCTGCCTTGGGTTTACTGATGCTTTTAAATCATCGTGTTAAGGTCACAATGCATTGGTCAAATGCTTGACATCAACCTTATTTACATGTACGTGATGTACACGTATTAAGTTTTGCCTAAACCTTTTACAGTTTGTCCCTTACCCACAAACTTCGCCTGTCTGCCCATCAATTTCTTGCTTTTAAATTGGGCAAACTGCGTCTTCTAATGAAATCAATTAATATTTGTTAATATACCATGGTATAAGATTGTAACAAATAAAACAACCAATGGAATTCTTGTTTGTGTAGTCATGCTCCGTCAAAAATTAAGAAATTCACGCAATTACTAAAAACGTTCATCATTCGCAAAGCAGCTCTGAGTCAGTCAACATCAAGCCTCGTTGGCAATTAAATTTTAAGTGCAACCAGACCACTGATCGTTTACTCTCTTTCGAGAGTTTTGCGTCTCACTCGCACTAGTTAATTTCAACGACTCAGATAGCTGTATAGATCAAGGTATATAAAAAAAAATGATTTTAAATTTAATAGCTCATAGTGGCAGTACCTTGTTTTATTATACCATGGTATAGATTTACTGTTCTTCTGAGGAATTTTCAATGGTTAACTACGTTGCTACTTCCTATGTGAAGGCATACATACATATGTAGGTCGTGTACAGTCAGACACAGTAACGGAAAAGAGAATACGGTAAATAACATCGCCGACATACCCGTTGGCATCTGTGTAGCAATAGATTTAGTTTTTGTGGCACGACATATCGTGCGAATTGGTGATGGCGAAATAGTCTCAAGACTGGCTAAATAATTCTTTAGTCGATGACTGAAATAACAAAATAGAAGTAAAAAAATAAAAACGTTCACATATGCAAAAACAACTTGACATCCATCTATTCTTATTTCACCATGGTAATGTACCATGTTCTTTTCCAGAGTACTTCTAACTGTAAAGTACAACTCTAAATTTTTTGAGGTTATAGTTTCGATGCGGATAGTGCAAGTGTCACTTTATCGGTATTTTTCTGCTGTTGATTTTTACAAACTTCTCCATGCAATTTTCTTAAATTTTTAAAATAAAGTTTAAACAAAATGGCAATTTCTTATAGTTGTCAGGATTTTCTAGGATTCCAAGTAAGTTTAAGATATAAAGAAACATGTCACACCGCTTTAATACATCATTATACATATGTACATGATATGTATGGTAGGATGCTCTGAAGAAGATGCGTGATATTGATGATAAAATCATTTATGCATTAAATACATCACTGCCTACAGAATCATTTAAAGGTCAGGTAAACACGGAAAAGACGTGTAAGGATCTTTATGCCAAATTGCACGCTGGCCATAAGGAACGTGAAGAAGCAATTCGCAATTGTGTTATGGCATCAGCTGAATCACTCAAAAGTCTAAGAGAACAACGTGAGACTTATCCAGACGACGTTGAAGTGGATAAAAAATTCAAGTCTGAGCAAAGAAAAGTATGTATATATGAACTAGTAATCTATTAGCATTATAAATATTTATTAGTCATGTACTTCTCCATTTCAGCTGCGTGTTTTACAAGCAGAATTAAATGTTGAAGACATCGTTAAAGAGCGTTCCTACAAAGCCTTCAATGAGCGTTGCCGGTTATATTTTAGAGCTGGTAGGACAACAGCATTATGAAACTTTTTGGAAGTGGTTAATAGAGTTTAATATCAAAAGAAACTAATTGATTTTTGTTCAGAAAGGTTAATTTTTATCCCATTTAGTTTTCTTGGCCTAAGTACAAAATGGACCCAGAAAGTTTGCATTTTATATTGCTTATGTAATTTTTGAAATCAATTTGGTTCAGTTGCTAAATTTAATTTTGAAATCTACGTACATTTGTGCGAAGTTAAATTTGTTACATATAAAAGATAAAGTAAGACTAAAGATTTACTGTGTTATATATTTTAGTTTTCTATTACTGATCAAATATTATTATATTCATCTTTGTTTACATTAATCAAATAGGTTAAATTAACGATTACAACAGATAATTACTTTTTAAGTTTTACCAAGTGAGATCAGGGTCCAAATTACCGCGTTCGACACCACCGATAACAATTTCAATACAACATGTACAGATTTCGATCGATATCGATGCCGTAATTTGGCCGTCCCAGTGGCACAAAAGTTGGTACTTATAGAAAACAAGGAATTAAATTGAAAAAAAAAATTTTATGGAATCTATTCGGAAAACTTGGTTCTTTTCATACAAATTTTGTGCTCAAGCTGAATGTCGTGATTGTATAATAAATAGCATTTTATTCTCTAAGGGGCAAGTTATAATTCAAATGAACTTCTTTTATAGTTTTGCCATCCATATTAGCCAATGTACCCAAAACTATTTGAGCAGCATCTTTTACGTCATTAAATTCATGCAATAAATTCATTATTTCTTGCTTTCTTTCCTCCAAAGTAACAGGAACAGTGCTTGTCAATAGACTTTTTTCCAGTTCTTCATACATACAACATAGCTGGGACATGGAAAAGGATTCTGATGATGATAAACTCATTTTTTAAAGGATTTGTGGTTTTATCAATACTTTGTTCTTGATTTTTATATTTTAACCAAGGTAAATCTGCCTTGATTTTAACTCTGACATTTTAAAAAAAGCGCTGGTACTATGTTAAGCACCTCAGTATTAGCAGCATGCAATGTTAGTACATAAATATACTTCGCTGTCTAATAAATAATTGTGCACTTTCCAACACCGGAACAGAAACTTTTCATTTAACATTTTTTTTTGATAAATTCTGCACAAAATTTACTTAAAGTAGGTAAATTGTTTTAATGTTTTTGGGGTTATTTAAAAAAAAATTGTGTGAAAATTTTCAATGTCTAGCAGAGGCAAAAAAATTTGAAACAAAATAATTGTCTGAGGAAAAGAGTAATTTTCAAATGTATTAGTAGTGGTTATAAAGGGAACAGCTGGGGGAAGAGTGTATGGATATAAGTAAGTGTGTTAAGTCAATGGGTTGGTTGGTCGGTTACGCCGTGATGTGTGGTGTCAAAATACGCGAAATGCATGCATGCCCCTCTGACTGATTGACTAACAAAAGGCCTGCCACACTCTGCATGATTGCAAATTGAAAGAAACAGAAAGTAAAAGCTGTCGTAATTGATTTGAAACAAACGGCATTACATATGTATATATGTATATTAAACACCTACCTGAGCATATTTTAAGAAAAGTCTGAATCAAATGTGCTGTTTACAGTGGCAACCACACCCTGCGCTCAAATGTAACCTGAGTTTGTATTTTATTTTTAGAAATGTCCACCACACACAGGCATCGCTATAAAAATGCTGGTCTCGACTCTTCCGAAATGCGTAGACGGCGAGAGGAAGAGGGCATACAAATCCGCAAACAAAAGCGGGAGCAACAACTTACCAAACGACGTAATGTTGTTTTGGAAAATCCTAGCAGCACTGTGTTAAATAATGCTGATAATGATAATATGCAGGTAACTTTACATTTAAAAAAGGATTTCCTAAAAATAATAAAACGTGATTTTCAACAGGAATCGGAAATGCAAGTTTTTAACGACGTTTTGCAACAATCTGAAGGTTTGGACTTGTCGAAGACCGCTGCACAGCAGCAACAACAACAACTGTATCCACATATACCTCAAACTGTGCTTAATCATCAACAGCAACAAAATATTTACCATTCTGCACTTCAACAACCGAGTGCAGTGATTAAAAAAGAAATGATTGACGCTTTATACAGCGATACCGAAAGCGTGCAATTGGAAGCCACTCAAAAATTTCGAAAGTTATTGTCGAGAGATCCAAATCCGCCAATTGAAGAAGTCATACAAAAGGGTATAGTTCCAAGATTTGTTCAATTTTTGAAGAACAGCAGCAACGCTTCTTTACAGGTAAAAAAAATCTGAAAAGAAAAGAAGAACATATTTACGTTCTGAGCAAAGAGTGAAGTATTCCGTATAATATCGCGCCACATTACCGGTTCAAAGGTTGTGTATTGCTCGCGACTAAAACTTTGTTTTTCAGAATTAGTCTATGAAAAAGTAGACAACTTACAAATCAGATGTCTAGTACTTAGACATGTGATTTGTACAGGCCGTGAAAAAAGCTACTGATATCACCTACGAAAAATCTCTATACATACAACTTCTTGGTCTATTTTTCAAATATGAAAATCCTATTGTTGCTTTGTCAAATTTCAGTTTGAAGCCGCTTGGACTTTAACAAACATTGCATCAGGGACATCACAACAAACAAAAATTGTTATTGAAGCTGGGTCAGTGCCCATTTTTATTGAATTGTTGTCTAGTCCTCATGATGACGTTCAAGAACAAGCAGTTTGGGCTTTGGGTAATATCGCCGGTGATTCTCCAACCTGTCGTGATCATTTATTAAACTTGGGTATTATGCAACCTTTGCTGCAGTAAGTTTTATTTAATAAAATTATTCCGACTTTTAGCACTCTCAATATAAATTTTTTAAAAACATTGTTATTAAATAGTGTTTTAAGCACCACCGAACGCTTAACAATGATACGTAATGCAGTGTGGACTTTGTCGAATCTTTGTCGGGGTAAAAGTCCTCCAGCGGATTTCACAAAAATTGTTCTCGGTCTACCGATATTGGCGCGTTTATTAAATCACTCAGATACAGACGTCTTATGTGACACATGCTGGGCCATTAGCTATTTATCTGATGGCCCTAATGATAAAATACAGGCTGTAATAGATGCAGGTGTTTGTAGACGTTTGGTAGAATTATTAACGTAAGTGTAATAAACTGAGTTAAGAAGTGCCAACTATAGATCAAATAATTTCAAATTCTATTCAATAAAGTTTCTAAATTAGTAAAAAAAAACTGGCATTCTCAAAAATAATTAGATGGTTGGCCCGTCAGACCTTTGATTTTTTGTGTTTTAATTATAGTTGTTATTTATATTGTAGCCATCCTCAACATAATGTTGTAACTGCTGCTTTGCGAGCTGTTGGTAATATTGTTACTGGCGACGATGTCCAAACTCAAGTTATTTTGAATTGTCATGCTTTGCCATACATCAGCTATTTGCTTACCTCGACCGTGGATACAATTAAAAAAGAAGCATGCTGGACGATCTCAAACATTGCAGCTGGGAATCGTCAACAAATACAAGCCGTCATCGATGCCAGTATATTTCCTACATTAATTAATATTATGCAAACCGCTGATTTTAAAACAAAACGGGAGGCTGCTTGGGCAATAACAAATGCTACAAGTAGTGGCACGGCTGAACAAATACGATATTTGGTGGGTAAAATATGTTTAATTCCGATTTTTATAGTTACGTAAGTATAATAAATTTTTATTAAAGGTTCACGTTGGATGTATACCACCCATGTGTGATTTCTTAACAGTGGTTGATTCAGATATTGTGCAAGTAGCGTTAAATGCTTTAGAAAATATACTTAAAGCAGGTGAAAAGTTTACGGCAAGACCAAACCCCTATGCTATGTCCATTGAAGAATGTGGAGGTAAATGTTTCATTTCAATCTATTTTTATACCCTTTACTATTAATATCAAACAGAATCCCCAACGCCAACGTTTACAAAAACTCACAATCATATTTCAAATTAATTTTTGCCATTTTTGTCGTATTAGGTTTGGATAAAATCGAATATTTACAATCACATGAAAATCGTGACATCTATCAAAAATCGTTTTATATTATTGAACAATATTTCGGCAATGAGGAAGAAGACGTTCGAGTGGCACCTTCGGTGGATGGCAACCAATATACTTTTAATACAGATTTAGGCGCTCCTCAAGGCGGTTTTAATTTTTAGCCTTCTGATTTGATTAAGCAAATAGAATCAACTGAAACTCAAACACTAAAATGGAAATTCGCTATAAAGATAGCAATACTGATGATAATGACAACCGTAGTTAGTAAAACTAAAGTGACTATTGTGAAATAAATGTCAGAAGAAACAATACGAATATACAGCAAATTACATATAATTTGAACTTTAAGTAAAATGTGAATTATATAAATCTGCAATGAGTTATTTTATTATAAACTATAGACAAAACTATGAACTGGAATACTGATATAAAAATGGTTTTTATTTGAAGAACAAAAATAAATAACTAACATATATATAAAAAATAACTTCCAATAGTCCAATATTTTAGTATCTTATTTCAAATATATATATATATATATATATATATATATATATATATATATATATATATATATATCACCAATTCTATGCAACCTTGAAAGATTTTTAACTTTAAATGCATTTCTTGGTTATTTCAAATAGACCTTATTTTTCTATTGTTATTTTTTAAAGCTTAGCTTGTTTTCCACCACGTTTCTTATTTATATATTCCCTACGCTTTATGTAATATGTACATATTTTTTATTATATTTATGTTATGTATTATAATTGTAATTATTAAAAAAACATGAAAAAAATTATTACAAGTGAAAAAGATGTTGAAAATAATTTATAGTTTAACATAAAAAATCTGTTAGTTTTATTTTCCTTCTATTAAAATTACACAACATCTAATCATAGATTTTTGTTTATTTTTTAATTGATTGCATGGAAAAATTCATAAATAAAGAATTAAACCTATAAAAACACAAAAACTACTTTTTATTAAAGTTCTGGTGTATTCCATATCTAACCTACTGCAATATTTTTATAGAAGCATTGTGATTTAATATAATTATTTTCGGCGATTTGACTATAGTCTGAACTTAAAAGTGGGGTGCCGCTGTGGCTGGTTGGTAGCGATCCTAGCCTATTAGTACAGAGGTCGTGGGTTCAATTCCCACCAAGGACCTTGGGTGTTAGTGATGTTTTCGGATAACACAAAGGGATCCACTAGGACCCAAGTGCGCTGAATTTGCTAATCAAAACTGGCACCCTGTTAAAAAAAAAACTTAAAAGTGAACTATTTTATCAAAAAGTACAAATAATTTATCCATTGTGCCTTCGAATATTTTTCATGTCTTTCTGAATTTAAAACCAGGGCACACTGATCAGTATGCCCTGATTTAAAACAAAAAAGTTCGAACAATTAGCCTATAAAAGCTTAATTCAATTTAATATAGCAATATGAATGTTCGGTAAAAATGCTTACTTTATACAATAGTGGTTTACAAAAACAAAAAATTTGTAATCTGGTTGTCAGCGATTTTTTTTATGTAAATACATTTTTTCTTAATTCATATAAAATTAATGTTAAAGCAGAGGTAACATTTAAGCTGTCAATGCCTTGAGCTACTGGTATGTAAAGACATTTTCCTCTTTCGCCTACCGTTTCCATAAATCTGAAAAAATTGACATGAAACTGTGTAAAATTTTTCAAAAAATAGTAAGAGTCGTTACATGTTTTTAATATGACATACATACGTACGAGTATATACATATTAATACATATGATTTAGATCTGCAAAAATTACCTGTAAGCTTCTTCACTGACGCCATGACTTTCTCCGCCAATTATAACGACATTATGGGAACCTGTCTTTCGTACATCCGAATACTCTGAAATTGGTGTATTGTATTGCAATTTTTCCAAGTTATTTTCTGCCACAAAGATAAAGCAATTGTCTGAAGCTTCTGGTGGAATCATTAAGGGAACCTGCATCCATTCAACGTTATCTCTAATGGGCAAACGAAAATGTCCTCCACAGCCACCGCGCAACGCCTTTGATTCCCACGGATCGCAACAACCACGAGTTATGACTACTTGTAGACAGGGTAATGCGGCACAAACTCGTATAATACCTCCCAAATTATTTGGTTCACGTATGTTATCACATACTACACTTATTGGTAACGCAACAGACCCCGACTTTGCTTTGCCGTCCATACCATTTAGATGTGGCCTTTCAAAAATGGCCATTACTCCAGGCGGTGTAGTTAGGGTGGACCAGGTTTTTAAATCATGATGTGGAACTTTATAGACTTTAGTACCACATAATTTTTGAGCACGACATATATCTTCCCTAATATCTAATAGTTTTTCTTTCTTGCTGAATATAATACTGTCAAGTTTGAGGCCACATGTCAAAGCTTCTAGTATCAAACGTCGACCCTCTATAATAATTTGTCTATGCTTGTCACGCCTTTTCTTCGATCGTACTAACATTAACAAATTGCTAAGTCTAGCATCGTTCAAACTTAACTTTAAAAACTCCAGACCCAGTTCTTCGTCATTGATAAGCTTTGATTCGAATTCTTGTTCTAAGCGTTTTGTTTTTAAACTCGTAATTTTGGTAGTGGGTTGCTTTTTAAAGCTTTTATTTTGCTCCCTTAAAATATCTGCCTTTTTAATAGGTTCATATTTTACCGACGAATTATCAAAAAGATTTGCCTCGATTTTAAGAGCAGACTCCTCTTCCTGTTTTTTTATCTGGTTGATTTCTTTATAGTATGCAAGATACCTGCTGCTTGATGCTATAGTATACTTATTATGCAGTTTAGTCAAATTTTTAATAACATGGGAAAGCATTTTAAGTGAAGCCTTTCCTTTCTATCATTACCCAAAAACAGCACACTTTTTATTTATATCCGAAATTTTATGTCTGTGTCCGAAATAACCTCAAAATAATTTTTGATCTGACCAATACAAACCATACTGTTATAATACAAGGTGGCAGTACTAGAGCAGCAGATACTACATATAACAAACACAGAAGGTTATTTTATGTAAGCTCAGCGAATACGTCAAAACATATATTGTATACTCACAACCTGTGCTCACAACATATTCGGGTATCGCATGCATAATAATTGCTAACTTATTTAAATCTTTGTGTAAATGTTTCCCTGAAAGTTAAAAAATTTCTAATTTTAAAACGTTTGAACACAAGTCTGTTTAGTTTTTAGTTGTTCTGATATGGTTAATGAAAAATTTTTATATATACTTTTAATTTTGAAACATTTATATATATATATATATATATATATATATATATATATATATATATATATATCTATATATATATATATATAGATATATATATATATATATATATATATATATATATATATATATATATATATATATATATATATATATGTATACAGTTAAACAATTGTCTTATTGGATTTAAAGCAAAATTGACGTTAACGAAGACCTCGAGCTAAATTTTCCACTCTTAATTAAAAATTTATATATATCAATTCTGAAAATATATTATATGCACACTTACAAATTGGAACTTGAGCCCGAATTAAAGAGCTAAACTTAATAATTAAATTAATAAGTTCGTATAATCAAAATTTAGATTCATTTTTCATAAATCTATTTTGTTATTCAAATCTTATAAATTGTGAAGTTTTTTTTATCATGTATGGCCCCTTTCAGATTAGGCAACTTTATTTGCGCAAGTCTTGTGTTTGTGGGGGTGAGAGGAAAGGTCGGTTTGAAGGGGAAAGAATTGCCGAGATTTGTGTACAGACTTGCTTGTACTTGGCAATTCTGTTTCTGTTGCCATTCTTGTCTTGGGATATTTATTTGTTTTTGACATTGTCTTTCATTTCTTTTTCGGTGTGTTGAGTAATTTTGTGTTAAGAAAATTTTATATTTGTTAATAAGTGAATAAAAAGTTAAAAAAATTATGAGGAATTGGAAGCGAAATGAAACGGAACAACTAATGCATTTTTAATGTTCGTTTATTCTCATATTTAGACCGCAATAAAAAGGCGGAATCATTTAATGAAATTTTAAATGATATGAAAAAGACGGACAGCACTATAACCATGGAAGAAATGAAACAAAACGTCAACAAATTAAAAAAATTCGAACATAAGAAGGTTAAACTTGCTCAACAAAATTGCTGAATGTGAACATAAAAGCAAGTTCAAAAGAAAATAAATAAATATGGAAATTATACTTGCGCAATTAAAGTTGCCTAGTATGAAAGGGGCCTATTGGCAGGTCTAATATGATCAATGCACATCAACCTTGAAACTGGTTTACGTTAAGTTGCCAGCTGATATGTAATCGCCACCTGATGCTCAATTTCGGAGACGTCATTCAAATGCATTAATAACACATGTTTACATTCGCGCTAAAAGTTTTTTACGAATGACCCCAAATAAGCATCCGCGCTTTATACAAAGTGAAGTTAAGAATCCTATTGACCACTTTCCAGCGCAACATTAGGAACTTGACATAACAAGTGCCACGTCCCAGTCGAAAAAGAAAAATATGTATCAATATTGAATTAGATTGATGATAATAACTGAAACATTTTCAAATATGGAAACTCCAGAAAGTGCTCAACATAGACGTGCGGTGCGCAATCACACTCCACGATTATCTGAAAGAAAGAAGAAATTGTTCTGTACGGAAAGAGGACGTAAAGATAAAGGTGAGGAAGAGGAGCTGCTTAACGGCATAGAACCGCTTTCGATGGTTAGTAAGTCAAGATATGGAAACAAAACACCAAAAAGTGCAAAAACTATGGAATCACTTATGGGGTCGTGTAAAAAATCTCCACGCGTTATTAGTTTCTTCGAAACAGAATCAGAAGAGGGGGACACAGGGGAAGAGCAAAAACTCTCACCATCACGCCGAAGTGTAAGATTAAGTTTGAAACGATCCCCAAATTCAAGTAAATCTGAAACAGAATTTTCTACTTCTCACAAAGAAAATGTACCAATTAAAACTCACGCATGCAAAGAAGCCAAAAAATTGCAGAAAATGTTTACCAATTCCATGCAAATAACACCACGCGATAAATCGTACATGGATATTGTAGAAACATCCAGCGATGATGAGATAAATGTTAAAAGAAATTTAGTGCATAAGAAACATGTGAATAAAAGACACTGCGAAATTGAGAATTCCAGTGGTTTGAGCCCTGCGCGTAAAGTAGCAAAAACATCAACAGATTTTATGGACGGTGCTTCAATTTCCACAAAATCCTTCTATTCAGACAAAAATAGAACACCGACAAATAATACGGCTAGTCGGCAAAGCTGTAGAAATTTATTTGGTCAAGCCCTAAATGGTGGCTCCATAGCGCATAGGAAAACAAGGCAAACTTTAAGGCGTAGCCTGGGTGCACAACCCACATCGATAAATCGTGGTGTACACCACAAAGTACGGAATCGGATGAATATGAGTTTTGGTTCAAAACATTATCCACCTGTTGACATTGACCAAATACTGAATAATGTACGAAACGAAAAATTACGCAAACTCATAACAGCTAGGCGCGAAGAAAAACAACAAATTGAAAAGATTCACAACATATTTCGTAAAGCCTCTAATCCGATTGCTATGGCACGGCCTTTAAGCTCGATTTCTAATGAAGACGATTCCAATATTAATCTTGTCAAAAATGACATTGAGCAAAATAAATCATGTGATAAATTTTACTCCAGTAGCCAAACCGATGCTGATTTTTCTGATATTGAATGTGATCAGGATGAATTCGAACAGGACAACATAGAAGATGGTCTTATTGCAATGAACGAAGATGTGATTCCTTTAATCAAGTATCACGGTGATGATACTTTGTCTCTCAAATCTGAAGATTGTTCCGCACCTGTAAAAAAGAAAATTTTCAAATCAGGGTGCAGTACTAGTACACGTAAGGAAATTCACTTAACCGGCAATATAAAAGCAACATTAACAGCCAATGGCAAATTGGCTATAGTACCGGAAAAAAATAAATTCAAAAAACGTATCAAAATACGTAATTCAGGTGGGTTAATTAAAATATGTACATATGTTTTTAAAAAAATTTTTTTTTCATATTTGTACATAGATATATAAAAAATACGAATATTTACCATGGTATAATTATACCATGGTGGGTTAATTAAAATATGTATGTACATATGTTTTTAAATTTTTTTTTCATATTTGTACATAGATATATAAAAAATACGAGTATTTACCATGGTATAATTATACCATGGCATTATTATGTATACATATTAAATCTCTGTTCGGTGGTGCCACAAGCTATCTTTGGATCGAATGAATGACATTTAAAACAACAACGCATTTTAAAAATTTGCTTGCTACATCGTCGAACAGGCACTAAGACTCCCATCAATCATTCCTATATGTATAACCATATTTATTCTATTTTATTGAGAATAGCATTCTGAGCGTATTTTTAAAAGAAAATTAGATTGTGATCATTCTTATAAAGTTTTGCGAAAAGATAAAACATAAATGTTCATAATTTAAGAAAATTTTTTATTTGACACATTGTTGTCACAATACTATTATATATAAATGAAATTTATTTGTTGGTGGCTAAGCAATGTCTATATGCAATCGTCTACTGACGATTTGGTAAAGCACCAATGAAATGCATATAGACATTGCTTAGCCACCAATAAATAAATTTCATTGTTCATAATATAATTTTAATTTTTTATAAATATAATATTAAAAAAAATCTATAAAATATTGTTAACTTTTAAGCGTGCAAAAGCCAAGTACATACATACATATGTATAGATAGGTACACAATAATACATATATGTATGTATTTGCAGTTTTTTCTATAATAACTATATTTAAAATACTTATTGCGCATACAACAGCATATAATACTCAACATGCATGCGTTTTTATACAGTTCTCGTATAATATTTCCTTACAAAAATTTTATAAATAAAAAGTGTTATCACATTCAACTTAGCTACCTAACATGTGTTATACAACAGCATATAATACTCAACATGCATGCGTTTTTATACAGTTCTCGTATAATATTTCCTTACAAAAATTTTATAAATAAAAAGGTAAAGCACCAATGAAATGCATATAGACATTGCTTAACCACCAACAAATAAATTTCATTTATATATAGTAGTATTGTGACAACAATGTGTCAAATAAGAAGATTTCATAAATAAAAAGTGTTATCACATTCAACTTAGTTACTAACAAATGAGTACTGATGATGCAATTGCAGCAGCTTTCAAAAATAAGTGTGTGTAAGTTGAAAATGAAATTCATATTGATTTTAGATTTTTAATTGGAGTATTTAACATGTATTTCAGTACTTATTATTACGGCTTTCAGCCTATAAACCTTAATTGAAAAAAACTATTTTAAAATGCTTTCTTATTTCTTTTTACAGTTGCCAATGAATTTTCAGACGAACAGGCTACGGTGGATGCCATTCTGCGTAATTTGGATGACAGTGCCTTCGATTGCACAATATTATCTAAAGATAATGATGCGAGTGATACTCAAAATTTAAATGCAACCGATAACAATCCGTTTTCAGATGAAATTGATCATCAGTTGGCCCTAATGAATGGGGAAAAAACCGCAAACATTATCGGTGACATTGTTCTGGAAGACGAACAAGATTTTAACGATTTTCGCAAAAGATTACCCTATAATACAACGGATCCGGAAATTATCGAACGCCAACATTTGTTGTTGGACTTTTTGATTACCAATAATATATGTAACGAAGATAACTTCAAAATATTTATAGGCGATCCCGATAATTATAAAGAAGAAGCGGAAAGAATTATTGACGAGTTGGTTATAGTTGTCACGGATAACCAGAACTCAGATTTTAGGCAAAGAATACCTTACAATACCACAGATGTTGACGTTATAGAACAGCAACATCGTTTTTTGGATTTTCTCTTGGAAAATAATATCTGCACCGAAGAAAATTTTGATATATTTATAGCTAATTATATTGAAAGGAAAGCGGAAGCCATTGCTATATTGTCACAATATATAGATAATCAATGTATAAAGAATACAATTTACCCAAATGCGGATTATACTAGCAGTGATTTATCAATCCCAGAAAATATAAATTTGAATTTAAATGCAAATAGGCAAGTTAATTCTTTGGAAAACAATAATAATATTACAACGTTGTCTGCACCAATTCTGCAAACATCCTTAATCAGCACAACCTCAAACGCCAATCATCAGGAAAATCAAAATCTTGCGGAACTAAAGTTATTCCCAGTTTTTTATGCTGGAGGTTGCCAACCTCTACCCCAACTTTTTACACGTCGCAAACAGCAACAGCGCTTATGGAACGCTGGTTATGGTTCAAATCAATATCAAATTGATGCGGGCCAGAAGGCATTTGGTGCTCATCAGTGCAAGCAATGTGGTCTGGTATACACAGTTCATGAACCAGAAGAAGAGAAACTGCATCGAGATTTTCATGCTTCTTTGCACATTTTGCGTTTTAAGGGTTGGATTGATGAGGATATTGTGGCTATATATCCGGAATGGGGAGCAGATGGTCGTATATTACGTTTAACTGAATCATCTCCATCTAAACGACGCGAACGCCTTTCAGATATTTTAAAAATCGTCGATAAGGAATTAGGCTTTTCATCGTATATCATACCAAAAACATTTGTTGCCTATTTTGCAGTAAGGAAGATGCAAATTGTTGGTTTATGTCTGATACAGCCGCTGAATGTGGCTAATAAATATATTTGTGTTAATGGCGTTGATTGCTGTTCAGAAGATCAGTTTGAGGCTAAGTAAGTTAATCAGTCATTTTTATTTTATTTTAGCGTTACAGAGAATAGTAAAAGTTAAACATGCAGATAGTATCATTATCAGTAAATGATAAATGTCAAAGATAAATTTCTAGAGATCCCACCGAAATTATTGCGTGGGACGAGTGAGTTAAAGATTTCTCTTTTAAGATTTTAAAAAAATTAATTTATTAAGCGGCTATGCGCTTTCTTTATTTATTCCTTTAAAAAATGAATCTAAACTACACTTATGTTTACACTTAATACTGATGTTCGATTCAGACTCGTGTTAAATTTAGACTGCCTTCATGTCAAAAAATAATCTTTTTATATAATGTTGAGTTTTAGTACCTGTTTGCTTAAACTAGGGTTAGTTATGAAAATGTACATTCTTTATCTTATGTTTATTAACATGCCCTTTTCTTGGGTGGTTTGTTTGTAAATTGTGTTTACTAAAAATGTGTTTGATATTTTCTTATCTCTAGAATATGTTTACATTTGATATTTCCCTGAAATTAATGTCTTTGTCCTAAAGTGTTTGTATCTTTATTTCGATTACAATTTAGCATGTTATTACAAATAACTTTCACATGCTTGGTTTTGTTTTATTACAAATAATCTTTAGTAAATTTGACATGTTTGATTTATTACAAATAATCTTTGTTTTATTACAGCTAATGTTTGTGTCTTAAAGTATGTTTTGTATCTTGCTTTAGCTTAAATTATGTTTGTATCTTTGTTTTAGCCAACCTTGAGGTTGTAGTGTTCCTTAACTAGTGTCAAATTATTGACTAAGAAAAAAAAGTTTGGAAGTCGCTGATTTCAAAAGATGTGTTGAAGTTGTAACAGATGCCATATAACATATAAACATTTTTAACTTTTCTTGAACGTCAATTTTATTATTCGAACTTATTATTAAGATAAGATTTTTTTATTCATACTCAAGTTCAAATCTGCAAATTACTCTCTTTTTTAATTTTGGTAAACTGAAATTACTTTTTATTAAGAGTAGAATATTTAGAATATTTTATATAATCATCAAAGTATCAGAACGGATCAATACTGATTTCGAGGCCGCAATCCCATCTCTTAACCAATGTTTGTAACGAAATAAAATATTAGAACTACTTATATTCATTTTTAATTTAGCTCACTTTAGTACGAAGCTCTCCAACCCTGATGATTATTTCAAATATTCCATTTCCCTTTCCAGAGCCATCGGCCACTGAAATCAAAAGCTTTTTGTTATTTATGCGATTGGAATTTTTCTTTAGTTAACAATGGATAAGATGCGCGTCCTCATTTTGTTAAACATTATTATATTTTATTTTTGTTAAATATAAAATTTGTATTATATTCTCGTACTTTGTTGCATTCATTTCAAAAGCAAAATGCATTTTCAACATATTTTTTATTATTTTACATTACATAATACCGTATAGACCTAAAGATGTCATTATACTTTTAAGGCAACAAAATGAAGATAGAAAATTATTTACAGGAAGAGAAAGAGTTGAATGTATTTGAAATTGCTATATCTGGAAACGGAAAGAGTTGAAAGCATTTAAAGTTGTTATTTCTGGAAGCAGAAAGAGTTGAAAGCATTTATATAAATGTTCCATATGTGTTTGTAGAATTATTCGTGATAATTGATGATGTTCTAAACCGGCGAGAATCTTGTTTACATACAAACTGTTTTATTTTAATATAAATCAGCAAAATTTTGAATTTTCCAGATGTCCAGACATACATTTTCCTTGAATAAAATATATCCTTAAATATTCCATGTTTTTCTTACTAAAAAAATTATTCGCCTTTATTCTGTACTATTTATCGATGTCAACGTCAGGAAAAAATAAATATAACCCTTGCGTAACCCTTTCCTTCAGCAATTGATTATTTTTAAATGCCTGTTGCCATAGAGAATAGTTAGAAGATGCTAGTAAATTGCTGTCTGCAACGAGTACGTAAGTGGCCTATTTTTAAATTAGCTTTGACGTTGACTTCAAAAATGAGATTAAAGTAATAACAAATATTTTAACCGATAAAAAAATTTAATAACTTTATTTTAGGTGCGGTGTATCTAGAATTTGGGTGTCTCCCTTGCATCGACGATTTCATATTGCCACTAAGTTAATACAAGCTGTTCAGTTAAATACAATATTTGGTGAAGAAGTGCCACTGGATAAAATTGCTTTTAGTGCACCAACCGAGTTGGGTAAGGTATTTGCTCAGAAAATCACTAAAACTGAACATTTTCTAGTTTATCAATAGATCTTTCATAAACTTGTTTTGTTATTTCAACATTAACTGCCTGTCCCACGATGTCTCCCGATTTCGTTCTGTCGCACAATTATATTTTAAACAAATACGAATTTCAAAACTTTGTTTTTGTTTCATTTGTGACATCGCCGGACAGCCAGTAATAGTTTAAAATTATTCATTGCCTAATTTTATCAAATTTGTAATTGTTTGTAGTATATTGTCAATTGAATTTTTTATATTATATACAATTAATTATATACAATTCTATTTCTAATGCAAACATCGTTTTTCTTTTACATATAAATATGTTACGTTATTTTTTAATTTTATAATTTATCATAAAATTGTATTTTACTTTAATAATTTCTCGTTGATACTAGGAAAACTTCTTTAAGAAATTGTCATTTTGTATCAGGATAATGAAAATATACTCAGCAGGAAAATCAACATTTTCATCTGTAGTTTGAACCGAAACAAGATAATATATCAATATAAAATTTAGCTATTTTATAAAAGAATGTTGAATTAAACGGAAGATATAATCAAATCCTCAAATTTGGTATTTAGCTATTTTCAATTTTGCGCACGTACGCAACAAACAGACGTTATACAAAAAATGTTTTATCTCTACCTTCAGTCTAATACTACATTACTGTTAAACAAATATTACATACACAATGGTAATGCGAAGTGTATACAAACTAAAAGCAAAAACGTAGAGGATGACTAGAACTTCTCACGGTTGAAAATCGGTGCGTCTGGTTGATAGCGACGATATACTGCGGACGACATGGGTTTAGCCGAAACGAAAATCTAGATTTTGCTTGGTTATTAAAAAAAAAATTGTGAACTAGGCAAGCTAAATCAATGGTCCTGCTGCAGACTTTTAAAACGGGTTTGCCGATAGACAGTATTGATACGTTGTGTAGTTACATTTTCAATTCCCTGTATACATTTGGCATCTAAATGTTTTTGACTGCGTTCGTCTGTATATTGTCAATAGTAAGCTTAACTGCCTTGGTTTTACTTTTGGAACCAAAATACATTGTCATAAGTTTCGAGGTTGCCTTTAGAGTTTATCCTTTTCCACTTTCTTTTATCTATGCATATTTAAATTTGTTCTGAAATTCCTATATAAAAAAACACATCGTATTTTTATGTATGGGTAGGTAGTAATTATATGTTGATGTTTATTTACATAATGCTAATTTTATAATTATAATTTGAAAACCAGCCGAAAAATATATGATTTTTTTATTTTCTTTTTTATATCATGAAGTTCATAAAGAGCAGTTGTTTGTATTTTTGTATAATAAGTTTAAACTACAAACTAAAGAAAATAAGAGAAAAAATTAAAACATTTTTGTAAGCGGATTACATATGAATGGAAAGGTCTTATCAAAGACTTATCCAGATTTCCATAAAAAATGTTAAAAAAAACTGTTTCTATCTTTGCAATTAATTTTATATGTCAAATAAATATCTAAATAATTTATATATTATTCAGCATCTAATAACAGATGAAACAGAAAAATCAAGACATTTATAAATGATTATAAATTATTATAATTTCAATATTTATGACCACAAACAAATTCATTGTCGGATGTTTTGGTTCTGAAACCGCTATTTATATAAAACGAATATAGTTCATCTCAGTACGGTGCATAACGACGACCGGGTGGTGAGGGACCACGCATATTACGCGACGACATCATGCGATCGTCGAATGAATCCCGGCTAAAGTCTTCGTACCTATAACAAAGAAACAAAAGCAAATTATATTTACACTTTTATCATGTTCTTTACTTCAATTATAATATTAACCCGCCATAACGACCCATGCCATTGCTGCCACGAGATGGTGGAGGAGATCGTCTACTGAACATGCTATCATAGCCTCGTGATAAGCTACCACCTCTAAGACTACCACTCAACGGTGGTGGCAACGGCATTGGATCACGTCTTGATAGTGGTGGTGGTGGAAAATCGCGCATACGTGATCCCTGATAACGGCGCTCGAATAAATCACGTGAGTCATCAAATCTACGATCATAGTAGTCATAATCCTATAAACAAAGCATTATTTTACAAAGTATGTTTAAAATCGTTTATTCGACATATTCCCCCTGATTGTGTAAGGCGTTAGCTTTTACGCCTCAGTCGTATTTTGCAGTAGCTTAAAGAAAACTGCGTGTATGTTTCTTTAATCTTGAACAAAAAACGCCTTTGGCGTAAACGCCAACGCCTTACACAATCAGGCCGACTGCCTCAATTAATTAGTGATTTTTGTTTGTTATGTGGTTAAGTATGTATGTCTATATGTCAATTAATTTTTGGAATGTTTATGTATAAGCTGAGAAGTTTTGTTATTTTGGAATTAGGTGATGGTCTACTGATGATTTGGTGTACGAACCAATGAAATGCTGGCATATGGACATACTTGACCACATAACAAACTAACAGCACTAAAGTATGTTTATATAAATATTTTTAATTCTATACATTCAAACGGAAAAATAATAATTGTGACAAAATTGGCTCAATGTTTTAACTTCATTTTTAAATTATCTAACTAATATCGCACAAAGGTCTGACGATCCACATTTTTTTACCAAAAGCCCAAGCTTCTATTTTAATATTTCGTGCCAAATTTCTTACTAATATAATAAATAAGAAACCAACTCTGCTATCTGTCTGTTATCTGGCATTGAGATATTTTGAGATTCGAGGAATAACATAGTGATTTTTATTTTTGGAAATGATCCCGAGGTGGTCAATGGTGATCGAAAATGTGTATGGATATGAAATTGTAAAACTGATTACCATGATACAGTTAAAAGTACAATACATTATTGACTTAACAAGATTTTTGTTTTTGGCAACGACCTTGTGAGCGTATAAAAGGGTGGTCCAACATTTCTAGGAAGATATGAAATTGTTAAACTGATATACATGAAAACTCTCCGATATAGTACAACACATCATTGACATAATCCACAGTGGCTGAAGTTTCACATATTCTTCGCGGCTAAAAGCTATTCAAATTAAAACTGTTTATGCCTATGTTAAAAAAAATAAAGTCTTTAATCAAACGTCTTTCATATATGAATGAAATTCGTTGTTTCAGTTGTGTTGATAAGCTTATGCATTTGATGTGATTTTGGGTTTTGGTATACGTGGCTGCCCGCTACACGCAAGCATTCAAGTAGGATCTCTGAGATCCCGTTTTGAAAGTGATTCTGGGTTTACTTTAGATTACAATTAATGTCTTAATCGAAGCAAATGACAAGGCAAAGTGTTCGAATACTTAGCAGCGAAACATTCAATAATAGTTATGAATATAATAAAACGTTCAATATTATTTATGATAATAACAAATTTATTCACAATCTTAAAAGCAGTGACTTAATTTTTACGGCAAAATATTAGAGCATAACTCAATAAAGTATGTAACAACGCCATTAATTAGTGTTATATTCCTCATCCGTCACACTTTCATAAAAATTTAATATTTTGTGTTTTTGGTTTTAATTTGCTTATAAGTTTGGCTTTTGTTTTGAAAAAAAAAGTGGCTCGCCAGACCTGTGCATTGGTTCCATTGTCCATTCAACCATCCAAGCCTATTATTAGAGTTAATTCTTTTTTTAATCAATCAAACAAAACCAAGCCTCTTGTTCGAATAATTGAAAATGATGACTACCAATAAACCGATTATTGCATATTATTCAAACTATTTTTTTTGTTAAGAAAAATTATATAAAGTTTAGAATTTCATTTTTTCCCAAACGTTTTTGATTTTTTTATATAATACGTGGGAAAGTTAAAATATATTGTATAAAAATCATATTTGGGATGTAAAAAATATAATGCAATCCTACAATATGTTTAATACTTTCTATTTCTACCTATTCTATTTTTTTTTAATAAATATTTGGCAAGTGTGAAACCCATCTTAAGAAATTAACCAGAAGTTTTGCTGGCTCTCTTCCGCTTTTGTGATTAAGACAAGATTATCAAGATTAAGCTCTAAACTCTTTTGTAGTTAAGCATATCCGTAACGATTTCGCATCCAGAATTTCACTATTTTTCTTTTGTTTTTCTATTGTGCCACCTCTGTCGCTACAATTTTTATCTTTTCATCTTTAATGTCTTGCAGCCTTTGCCTAGAAAGCTGGAAATGCAGCGAGAAAAAATCGCAATCTTTTCCTATAAAGATATTCTTTTATTTCATATGTACCTGAGAAGAGGTGTTATCCAATACGATACAGAGCTCCTCTTCCGTTAAAAACATTTTCTTGAAAAAATAATTTAAACTTCTTTCCATCAAAATTGCATAGACATCAAATATTAACAAGAAAATTTTTTACTTAAAATATTTTTGGAAGCATTCAATATGTAAAAAAAAAAATTAATTAAAAAATGTATTACCCTAAAACCATCCATAATCCGGTCGCGTAAGAATGGTGGTGGTGGTGGAGGTGGCGGATAGGGATCACGTCCGTACATTCTATCTCTGTAGCCGACCGGGCCCATGTCACGACCACCACCGCTGCCGCCAAACAAGCGCGGACATTCTTTAGACCAATGACCCGAACGGCCGCAACGATAGCACTGCTCTGGATCACCCATACCAGGTTTTGGTCGTACGCGACTTGTTGAAACTTGAACTTTTAAGGGCTGGCCATCGACAACACGACCATTTAACTCCTTAATGCAATCTTGGACATCACCGATGCAGTCGAGATGAACAAAACCATAATTACGAACGATATCGCATTCAACAACGGTGCCGTATTTTTGGAACAGTTCACGTACTTCAGGCGCACGAGTTTTATCGGTTAAATTGCCAACAAAAATTTTGGTCGTTGGAGTATTGGGTGCACGACGGCTTTTCGCCGCTTCAACTTTAATACCATACCCATTTAACATAAAACCGTTAAGATTTTCTATAGCTTTCCGGCCTTGTTCTTCAGTTTCCATATGCACGAAACCATAATTTTTCACAACATCGCACTCCACAACGGTACCGTATTTTTCAAAAAGAGGCCTTAGCTCAGTTGCTTGAGTTTTTTCATCGAGATTCCCGATAAACAGCTTAAAAGTGCCTGCTCCAGGCATTTTGAACGCGTGAAGTTTTTATATTATATATTAAGAAATGGCTAACGATCACGTGTTGAGAGATGCGTGTGGCGCTCGGCCTTACCTTTGTTCGTACGTAAGCTGAATCTGCGACGCCGCGTTTTACAAAAGAACGGTAAGCGAATGTTGAAACGATTTTCCAAACCGAAACGTTTTAAAGACGGATATTCTCTAAATTAAACAAATCATTGGACATTTTTCAGAGCAACACAATTTATTTTCCAATATTTTTTTTTTGCTTTTGACTTAAAACATAGTAGTGTAAGATATAGAAAAATAAACGAACACCATGAAAATGTATACAAATTTACAATTAAAATATCACCGCATGTAACCGCATAGTCAGCCATTTTTGCTTATGCAAATACATCAACAACTTGTATATTTCAAGACTTCTATTTTGTTAATCAATTTTATCCGGACATTTAATATGAAACATATTTCTTTACTATTTTTTAAAGGCCGATTAATTTATGTCTTGCTATTCTTTAAGTTAACGTTTAAATTTAAAAAAAATTATTTTATGAACAATTTTTCACCGGCTGTTTTAGTTTTCGTCGGGTTTCTTAAGATGTCGTCTTTTAAAAAAATATGTTTGAACTGATTAATTTGCTTAACTATTTATTTATTTAAAACTATCTCACCTGTTTTTGAAAATAAATCCTATATTTTACAACTTTTCCATAAAATAAACCTTTTCAAAACTTTTCTGGCTTCAAGCAAAAATTTTCCCAATAATGAATACCGAAAAAAGATGGTGGCTGCTAAGTGTTGGTTAGCGCAAAAAGATAGTAGGCGCTATTACACAACGGCTAAAACGATACCTGGTGCTAAGGCAGATTTACCAGGTACTCTCAGTAGCGCAGCTGTGTATTAAATTTTCCTTGGTGCGTGTTGAACTACAGTCATAGGTTAATATACAACTTGCATAATACAAGCCGAATAAAAAGTTTTTTTTTCTTAAATCTCCCTTAATGATGCTTCTTCTTTCTTGATTTTGACATTAGCTCTACATTTTCTACCAACAATATACGAGTGGTTAATTGTTGTACTAGTGAGAGTACCTGGTAAATATGCCTTGCCTGGTGCATACATTAACATTAAAGGGCTATTAGACACGCATACTTGTCTGCAGACATGTGTGATGGCATACCAAATCTCACTGTCTAATAGCATGTATGTCGAGTACGTCCGACATGTATGTTGGTTTTAAAAAATTTTTGATTTTCTGATGTCTGTCGCATAGCAACATACTCGTCTAATAGCGTGTCTGTCATTCTTCATATAAAAATTCAGTTCGCTTGTTGACGCTGATGTGTGCTAATCGGAAAGTTGTAAAAAAAATTCATTAAACAATATAAAAGCCTGCCGTAATTGTGGCAAATAAAATCATATTATAGCACAATAAGCCATTAAAAATTATGGGATACAATAAATTAAAAGAAAAATTAATAAAAATAGATTGTAATAGCATTTCATTGATAACCATAGCCGTTAAACTTTCCGATTCATTGCCATGTTTTCGCTTCAAAAATTTCTTTGTACTGAAGTATGCCGTCAGTGTTCGATAGTGTAATAGCAAAACACAAAGTATGCCATCACACATGTCTGCAGACAAGTATGCGTGTCTAATAGCCCTTTTACGCTACTACCCAGCATTTAGTCTGCTTTTACACACATCAGTTTTTCTTGAAGCAAGTCTGAGTTTATGGTAGAGAGAGGAAAGAAGCAAGAAGAGGGGTACATACTTGATTGTACCAGAAAGTTACTTCAATTCTCTTTTGTTATTTTATTCTCATTAATGGCGTCATATTAAGAAATTGAACACAGACTGTCTGTGTGTAAACAAACGGGCAGTTTTAAAAGAGAACTGTAGAGAACTGCTTCAAGAAAAACTGATGTGTGTAAAAGCAGACTTACACCTAAAACATCTCATTAGTTCAACAATACAAAAAAACACGGTTTTGGCTTATGTAAAAATTATCCATCTTGCTAAAGACATCACGGTATTGCACAATAGCAAATATCAGCATTGACAACAAACATTGATAAAACTATGAAGAATACCACAAATATGGTGGATAATTTAGTTGCTTATCAGTACAAATTGTTGAAATTGCTTCATATACTTATGTATATATTGGTAAACTTTCCAGGATATATATTCACACACTCGCAAACCCAAAATCAGTTGATATCAGATAACGTACGTACCAAGGCGAATTCAATACTAGGTGAACTCGATTTTTAACCCTGCAGAAACTACATGTATTTTGTTTGTGTAAAATATTTCTATCTGTCAAATATACTTGAGTAGAAAGAAATAAGAAAAATGGAGATACTGAAGCAAAACAACACAGAAACTCAGTAAGAAAATGGTAAAGTATATATTTATTAAATTTGTGTGGCCAATAACCAATAATAATATATAAAATTATTATTTTATACATTTGTATTCCTTCTAGAATCATTAAGTACTGCTAATATGGTAATGGCGGTGACACCACAACAGCAGCCACAAAATAAAAAACCAATTGAAGGAGTCCACTGTTGTGATAATGAGTTTATGTTTACAGTCATTTATGACTCTGTATCTAATACAAAGTAAACATAGCTTTATTCTTGCAACTCTTTATAACACTAGAACATAAGTACGTTTTAGTACTAGTATACATACTAACCTCTCATAATTGTAATTAGCTAATAAGACTATCAGATAATAAAGAGATCTTGAACTTATTACATGGTGTCAGAAGTGGGGTAAATTTTTTAAGACAATAAAACTAGTGCTAGTGAAACAATCTAGTTTTTTTTATTGTACAAGGCAAATCCAATATTATTTCCATATTTTTCTATAAGAAATGAAATATCACAATTAAACGGTATTTTATTGATGAATTACCATGGTACAAAATTGGGTGTGACCTTTTCGAAATAAATAGGACGATGTATTTGCTGGTAGTAGACTACTATTCTAAATTTGTAGAAATTGAAATCTTGAGTTCGGGTTACAATAGTAACCAAATAATAACTAAACTCAAATCAATTTATGCCAGACATGGAATTCCAGCTATTTTCATATCCGATAATGGACCCCCTTTTAATTCCAAAGAATTTTCAGATTTCTGCAGGAATTGGGGAATAGACCATATCACCTCAAGTCCGTATATGCCTAGGTCCAATGGCCTAGCAGAGCGTGCAATACAGACAATCAAGAAAATGTTAAACAAATGTCGAGAAGATTCGTCTGACCCTTATACATCTCTGTTACAATATAGAACAACTCGTAAAGGAAATTTTCCAAGTCCATCAGAAATGTTAATGGGTAGGATTTTAAGAACTAAATTACCTTGTCTTTCACACAATTTAAACCAAAGACTTATTAATACAAAAGAGATTTTTAAACAAATAGATGGACAGAAGAAGAAGATGATAAAAAATTACAACAAAAATACAAAAAATGTTAGACCGGTAGAAGTAGGCGAAAAGATTATGTTTCAGAGAACACCAAAGTCTTTATGGTACCCTGGTACCGTGCGAGAAGATTGCAAAGAGCCTAGATCTTATATCATACAGGACCATGAAGGTGCAACCTATAGGAGAAGTAGGCAACATATTAGAAAAAATTTAAATGAAAATTTTAATGAAAATTGTAATGAAAGTTGTAATGAAAATTTAAATGAAAATCTAAATGAAAATGTAAACGAAAATCTAAATGAGAATGTTAATGAAAACCTTAATGAAAAATTGAATGGAAATGTTAATGAAAATTTAACTAAAAATGTTCATGAAGGTCTTAATGAAAATTTGAACGAAAATGTAAATAAAAATATTGTAAACAAAAATGTTACTAGAAGTGGTAGAGTCTGCAAACTACCAAAAAGATATCTATAATAAATATAAATTAAAATATAAAGAAAAGGAGATGTTGTGATAATGAGTTTATGTTTACAGTCATTTATGACTCTGTATCTAATACAAAGTAAACATAGCTTTATTCTTGCAACTCTTTATAACACTAGAACATAAGTACGTTTTAGTACTAGTATACATACTAACAAGGCGAATTCACTACTAGGTGGCCTTATTTCAGAAAATGTCGATCAGCTGATACCAAGGCAAAACTCACGGGCTGTCAAACTCTTCAGTATCGCCATCACAATCGCCATTTTTCTTATATCTTTCTATTTGACAGCTCGTGATATTTTTCTGCAGGGTTGCAAATCGAGGCCACCTAGTATGAATTCGCCTTGCATACTAACCTCTCTTAATTGTAATTAGCTAATAAGCAAGGCGAATTCAAGGTGAATTCGCCTTGCTAATAAGACTATCAGATAATAAAGAAATCTTGAACTTATTACATCCACCCAACTGATATTCAAGTCTGCGACGTTCTCAACAGGACGCCCAGCATATAGCTGCTTCTCCACCCGTGCTGATGCCAACAGATCAAGCTATGCTTGAAGCAAATCGTATGTATGCTTGAAGCAAATCGTATGTATGCTTGAAGCAAATCTTATGTATGATGTATCATAAAGAAAATCTGCAGGCCCAAATGTAAGCAAATCGTATGTATGCTTGAAGCAAATCTTATGTATGATGTATCATAAAGAAAATCTGCAGGCCCAAATGTAAGCCCGCCTAAACACGCAATTACGCTGCTCAAGCACATTTGGCTCAACAGCAATCTGCTGCCCCGGGCAGCGTATTTTCTAATAATCCTATTGACAATATGGCTCGCTACAAAAGTAAACAGATTTTGACATACGTTCATGTAAAAAAGGAAAACAATTTTAGTCAGCTGGGCTCTTGCATATACTTGATATAGATATACTTTGGTTTGTTGTGAGTTTAAACTGTCAAAGTACGGCGTAATTATACATATATATGTTCAGAGCTGATATATGAATAAAAACTGTTTATTGAAAAACGAATATTTTAAATTATTGTTGTGAAAAAAGTGAACTAAAAGAAAATACTAATAATAATAATAACAATGTAGATAAAAAACTAGTTAAACACGATAAAAGGTGTTTTATGTTTGCTACAGTCGTTTTTTCTGTTATTTTCAAATTTATTTTTAAAAGTGTTTTCAATATATTTGGAACAAACTCGTTTTCATATTGGAATTATATAGTTTTTCTTTAATTGGTCAAAATTAATTATCAAATTTTACAAAAATATGCCTTTTTGTGAGCTGTGCAAAAAAAATATGTTACTGTTCATTTTTTCGTGTGCCTAAGTGCTCCATATCAATGGAAAAGTGGAGTAGCTTGTGCCAAAAGCAATTCACAAAGCGTTCGCTTATATGCAGTGATCACTTTTTGAAGAATTAGATCATATCATGTATAGACCCATTTCCGATTTCAGGTCACAAGAAAATATTGTGTTTTGATTAAATCTTTTTTTTTTACATTTTCTTCACTTTTGTATGTTGGCATGATGCAAGATATTTTATTTCTTAACTTTTAAATGCTTCTTTTTCTTACGCTTTTGACATTTATATCTTAACTCATTCGGCCCTATTATGAATGACGACATCAACGCCGTATCAAGACGACAGCAAAACATTGCCGCTTGTCCACTCTTTTTCGACACCAACTGACTACTATTGACATGTTCTATCGATATTATATGCCCTAAACTAATGCTAAAAAATTGTCAAAAGTAATTAATTGTTATCGGCAACTTGCAGACAAGTACTAATCTTTTTGCTGTCGAGTTGATGTGACGTCGACGTCGCCATTCATAATAGGGGCGATTGTTTTGACAATCTCTACTTTAATACACGAACAAAAACACCTATGTTGTTGTATAGTTGTACTTGTAGCCCTTACGCTGCCACCTGGTTTTATTACGCCATGCACTTAACCAACTAGTCTTTAATAAAAACAAAGAAAAAGTTAATTATAAAATGAGTAGCAAAGATACATCAGCTAAAACACAAAATATGGACAGAGTCGCTGAACCTGGAGATGGCATAAGGCAGATTAAGACCACAAATGTATTCCGAGTGATTAATTACGAATTGTATGCGAAACCAGTAAGTTTTACATTAATTAAAAATCTTAAAAGGGTGCACTAGAAAATATTAACAGTTTGATCTCTAGTATATGCTATGCTTTAAAAATTGTTTTGTAACACCTTAGAAAATACTAAAGATAGAATAGAGACATTCTCCCTTATTCTGTAAGTAATTGTCAACACCACAACAATACTATATCAAATATAGGACACTTACCCAGTCTTCGGGAACAACAACTAACTGATTCTGCCATTCTATTATTATTAATTAATAATTGTTGTTGATTAATTATTGTAGTATTAATCATTGTTGTGGTTGATTGCCACAAAACAATCAACCATCGGGGCGAAGGTGTTGTCAGACTGTTGGCGGCGCTGGTATACTCGCTTTTCGCTCCGGCTGAAGCTCGCCGTCTTGGGGTGGTGTACTTGCCAACCAGCCTGTTATGTCGCTCACGAAATAAAATAATAATAAAAAAAAAAATTTATACCAGCCAATTTGACAAGAAACAAGATAAAAAGGAATTTGTTGGAGCCCGAAATGCACCCGGATGGAACGAACTAACTTTCTCTAACTAACAAAAACTTGAAACAAAACAATATACTACCCTACAAAACCGCCCCAGATACCCACGCTACCCTTCTTCTGGTTTTAGGGCTACTTTAGGCTGGTGGATGTTACCAGCAATGGCTCGCCTCCCTCTACCTCGGTAACACTTTGCCAATTTTCCTTGTGTTACCCCCTATGACACATCCGCTGCTCCTCCTACCGCCTTCCTACTGACTTCCGGTCATACTTACTCACACATCATTCTCTTAATCGTAAATAAGAAATTATTGCGCCGCTTCTTCTCATGACGTTATAAAAATAATTTTTATTAAATAAAAATTCTCTTAACCTATACTAAACATTTTCCATTTTTAATTATAATTACAGACCTATGGTAACTTATCTAGAGATGACACCTAATAAAAAAAAAACAAAACAGGATACCTAACACTAAAAAGAGGTTATAAAGTACAAAAAAAAACAGCGAAATTACGCGACATACACCTACCTAGGAAGAGCTCTACCTATCGGCTTTGCGCGTTACGCAATAAGGAACCAGAAAATTCAAAACAACCAAACTTACTTTAGGTTAAGTATCCTAATTCACAATTCTTAAAATATTTACAAATAAAAACTAGATAAATAAAAACTACTTCTACTTAAAATACCATACTAAAATAAATGATACATACAATAATTCATTTCCGTCCGCAGGTCGTCCGTATGTCCGGGTCTTGCACCTGTCTTCTTCCTCTGGGATGCGACGAGATGGCGATGGTGGTTCCCAGCTGTTGCTGTGTTGTTGCTGCTGACGGCCAGTTCCCACGTTGCGTGCGTTGCGTGGAGGGTTCTGTCTATTCTGTGGCTCTTTTTATTTTATAAATAAAATCTTTATTTCTTTTTAACGTATTTTATGTTTCGATCTTCACCTTTTCACATTTGTTTCTTTTACACCAGTTTGCCCTAGGTTTTTCTTCAATTATTAAATTTAATTTGGCTTTTAATAATTAAATTTTCACTGTTTCCTTTTTCTTAAAATTTTTATGTATCTATTTGGCCACCACTTTCACCCGGACGCACTTTTCCACTCCAACTTCGAATATCTTAAAAACTTTTTCTTTACTTTTCCCACTTTTCAAAACTTGAATTCTTTCCTTATATTTTCTATGAATCTTTAATTTTTGTTTATTTTAAATTTTAATATCTTCTTTCGTTTTGTTTTTCTTTTTTTTTATTAAGTTTTAAATTTTTCTGTATATAACTTCTTTTTCTTCAAAACATTTAATATCTTCTTTTATTTCTCCTTTATGATCAACTTTTCCTTTTTCTTCAAACTTTTCTTTAATTTTTCAATTTTAAAAACTTTAAATTTCCTTGATCCAAACTTTTCCGACTTTAATTCCTTCCGCACAATATTTTCTCTACCCTCCTTTTCACATCTCAAACTTGCTTCCTTATATATCCCCTCCAGAACTTCCTTACTTTCCCGTCCGCTATCAAACCGTTCCGCATTCTTGACATACTTTAAATTCCTTATTTTCCTGGTTTTTTATTTATGCATTTTATTTTTGTAAATAAAAAACAGCCGCTACATTCCCAATCCAATCAGCTGTCCTTGTCACCCAGTATTTTATTGGACGGTCAGCTGTTCGGATTGGGATGCCACCTCACGCACTGCTTTACCCTACAGGGTGCATACGACAAATCATAAGGTTCCACTAATAGAGTGGTGACAATTACAAATGTGATTAGCTTAGAAACGTTGGCTAACGTCGCGGGCAAAATAATTAATATTTCATTTTGGCTAAGCTGAGCAAACCATCGATTGGAATATGCAACAAAAAAAAAAAAAAAAAAAAAATACCTATATATATATATAGACACACGCCCATATAAAAGTACTAAACGGGTTTTCGGGGAACAAAAGTTATTCAGACGTGCGTGTTTGCGCGCGTGGTAGTCGCTGGGACTAAGCCCACCAAGAACCTTAAAGCCTATGGCTTTAAGTCCTTGGCGTGAAATACCCCCAACGATTTCCCGTAAAGGTTTTCTAACTCGTATAGGCTGTTCCCTATGGGACGCACTATACGGCATTTCAAAAATTTACGTGCAAGTTTCGCGTTAAAGTTATTCTTAAAATCGCTCTGTTGAAAATTGCGACGGTAAACTTCCTGTCCTGGAATAAATCTTACCTGCCGACACCGTGTATTATAAGACTTCTCCCCACGGAGGTATGCCCTATGCATACTATCCTTAATTTTCTGCCTGATGAGGTCCATCTTATCCGCTTTGGGTAAAACGTTCAGCTCAGGATCACTTAACGCCTGAAGTTTTCTAGCTATTTTATAAATGCTACCGTGAGACACCATATTCATGCCGAAGAGCGCGAAATATGGTGTAACCCCTATAGACGTTTGCACCGATGACCGTAGGGAGAACTCTATCTCTGTGAGATATTTGTCCCACTCCGTATGATCATCTTGCAAGTAAGAACGTATCGCCGCCAATATTGACTGATTAACACGTTCCGAGGCATTTGCCTGCGGTGCGTGTATAGCAGTGCGTACATGTCTCACGCCGAAATTTTTCAGTAAGTCCTGAAACTCCTTACTGATAAATTGCTTACCATTATCGGACACTACAGATTCGGGTGTACCAAATTTATGGAAAACTTCCCCTACTAAGAATCTTACTACGTTTTTAGTGCTGGCCTTAGCCATCGCCTTTAGCAACACAAATTTTGTTAAATGGTCAAGAACTATAAAAATATAACAATTGCCATTTTTGGAGCGTGGATAAGGCCCCAAAAAGTCAACAAATATTCTCTGGAATGGACGTTCCGAAACGATTTCTAACCCCATAGGTGGTCTCAAAGTTTGATTAGCAGGTTTGGTTTCCCTGCAGACCTGACAACTGGCAACGAACGACCTCACCTGACTATTAAGGTTGGGCCAATAAAAGTATTCCTTTATGCGAGCTATTGTTTTGCCAACCCCCCCATGAGCAAATTGCGGCGGGTTGTGACATCTCTCTATGATTCCTGTGGTCAGTTCGGCTGGAATCCATAGCTTCCATGAAAAATCCTCACACATAATCACCCCGTTGTATGGCATCGTACGTTTATAGACCATGTTGCCTAACACCTTCATATCAGGTAGCCGTTCGGCGTCCTCACGGATCTTCTCTATAAGCTGTAGATATTCTGGGCTTTTGAAATATTTAGATTCTAAATCAACTAATTGTGATACTTCTTCTGAGATTTCATCCATATTGTAGCGGGACAGAGTATCAGGAACGATATTCTTGGAACCTGGCCGGTGTTCGATGGCAAAGGAGAACGATTGCAAGTGCAGGCTCCACCGCGCTAGCCTACCACTCAGGTCCTTATGTCCCATCAACCATTTCAAACTACTGTGATCAGTAATTACAGTAAAGGGCATCAATTCAACATAAGGCCTAAACTTTCTTATGGCTAGTACGACAGCCAAACACTCCCTCTCAGTCACCGAATAATTTCGCTGAGCGGACGTCAAGCGGTGCGAGAAAAACGCAATCGGGTGTTCACCGTCTGAATCATCCCTCTGAAAAAGTACTGCCCCCGTCCCTACATCCGACGCATCGCACTGGATGTAAAAGTGCCTACTAAAATCGGGATGCATTAATACCGGACTGGTGGTGAGAGCGGTCTTCAACAAATCGAACGCCTTTCTTGCCTCGTCCGGAAAACTGAAGGATTTGGACTTCTTCAGGGTATTGAAGATAGGTGCCGAAATAGTAGCAAAATCAGGGATGAAGCGCCTGTACCAACCGGCTGCCCCCATAAAACTTCTGACCTGACGTATAGTCTTCGGGTAGTCAAAGTTCATTATGGTGCTTATTTTCTCCGGATCTGCCCTCAATTTGCCACCACCTACAATATAGCCGAGATAGCGGAGCTCCCTAAAGCAGAAGCGCGATTTTGACACATTGATCGTCAATCCAGCCCGCTCTAAACAACTTGACACTTGTTCTAATAATTCCAGGTGTGTATAGAAATCTGGCGCGACTACCAATAGATCATCCAAATAGACAAAGACTCGATCACGCAACGCCGCGGGGATCACCTTATCCATTAGCCGGCACAACCTTTGGGCAGCATTACACAGCCCAAAAGGCATTACCGTAAAATGGTAAAGTGGTCGCCCAGGTACTGTAAATGCAGTCTTTTCTCTACTTGAACGTTCCAGAGGAATCTGCCAGAAGGCATCCTTCAAATCGACACTTGAAATGAAATATGTATCCCCTAGCCGACTGAGCAGACCTTCGATATGCGGGAGCGGATAGGCGTCCTTGATAGTAAGCGCATTTAGCTTACGAGCGTCCAAGCACAGCCGATTCTTCTCGCCCTTACGGACGAGAGTAACCGGATGACTCCACGGACTCTCGCTCGGCTCTATGACTCCCATATCAAGCATCCTATCCAGCTCGGCATACATCAACTTCTGCACAGCTGGCGAGACAGGATAATGCCTGTCCTTCACTGGAATTGCCGCACCAGTATCAATTGTGTGTAGCTCTAGACTAGTTCGACCGAGACCCTTTTTGGTGTAACAAGGGAAACTTGCTACAACCTTATCTAAGCGTCTCCGCTGATCTAATGTCAAAATGTGACTACTGACACTCCCAACTATCTCTTCTCCTTCCAGACCCAAATCCACGCCATTTGTAGCGATGCTACATACACTGGCCAACAGTTTATACTTCTTCATGAAGTCCACGCCCAAAAACATAGCCCTATTCAACGATGGCACCAGATAAAACGTGACCTCATCCTTAATACCGTTGAAATCAATTTCTACTCGGGCTCGGCCCATAATTCTATGTGGCCTACCATCGGCCGTTCTAATACATGATCTAAAGTCCCTAACAACTAGGCCTGCTCTCTGCACCAGGTCCAGGCAGCCCTTACCCAAACAAGTGACCGTTGCGCCACTATCCAATAATCCTTCTACCTCAATTCCATTTATATTTATTCTTGAATAAAACCTCGTATCTGTACCCTCATACAAACTTGCCCCCATAATTTCTTTCCTATTTTGTTTCCTAATTCTATACCTAATCCTTGTCTTCTTTATCCTACTTGACACCCCTCCAAAAATACGCGATCTCGCTGCGTTACATTCGGCAATTCGTTGATGCAGCGGTTTAATCTCACGAATCCTTTCACCTTCTTTCTCCCTTTCTCGTGCCTCGGTTCTTGCTAAAATCTTTATATTATTTGCGGATTGACTGGACGGGCTTATGTCTGGGTCGAACGAGTCTCCCCCGTCTGAGACTTGTTCCCCCTCTGGTTTCCCTGACATTTGGGACATCGCGGTGTCACCACATCCGCTCGGCCACACCTAAAACAAAAAATCCTACGATTCGGAGACGGACAATCCATGAAACTGTGCCCTAGTTCCCTACAGTTCCAACAAATGTAACGGCTTTTATCGGTCAAAGCTTCGACCTCCATTGCCACTGGGTCCTCGGGTACCGAAAACTCGATTTCATGAACTCGCTGTGTCATCGCGGGCCGCTGAGAAAACTGCTGTCTCTGACTGAACAGTAGACTTTCTGCTCTCTTAGCATGCTGGCAAAAGTCACCCAAGCTGATTATGCTGACTGAAAAAAGCATCTGGGCCAATGATGGCTTCAGATTAGACCGCATGATTTCTATTAAGTCCCATTCAGAATATGGCGTTCGCTGCTGATTCCTTAAACTCAGTACCGCTGTAAAGAAATCTTCAAACGACTCTTGTGGGCCCTGACGACGATCCATAATTTTCTTCTGGAGCTGAAAATCGCTATCATAGCGCCTATACTGCGTCAAAAATGCCCCTACCAAACCATCCCATGTCAACACAGGATTTAATTTCCGAATATTCCAGTACCAATTCAAAGCCTGACCCTCTAGCAAAAGATTAAAATTCCGGCGCAAATCCTCTACAGACAAGTAATGGTCCTGGCGCATTATCTCTATTCTAAAAATAAAATCCTCGGCGCTCATACCCCTCGACGAACCATCAAATTTAATGCCCCACTTAGAGATGTCCAAATCACGGTGGTTGGAACGACTGTGGGCTCCTGCTCCTATAGGTATCGGACCCGCCGCCTGAGGTTGTGCCGGCCCTTGCCCATAATAATTGCCCGCTGGAGGTAATCCATTAGAGTACGCTGCCGAAACAGGAGCGCTGATTGACTGCATACCTTGTCCAGGTAAGCCCCCTTCTAACATCGGTTGCCTATAGCTATTAATATTGTTTACTCTATTTACAGCCGGCGGAATCCCGGCAGTCCTCTGGCCATCGGCAGGCCTCTGAGCATCGGCAGATTGAGTGTGTGCCGCATAATGTGCGCCAGCCCCATTGGTCATGCTTAGCTGTTCACCCACCGCATCACGTACCGCCTGCGCCAGCTCTTGCCGCAAGGTACATTGGAATTGCTGCCTCTGCCGGGCCAATTCGTCCCGAATAAAATCAGTAACGCTACCTCCCATGTTCCGGTTGTCCGTTGGCAGCACCTGAGACAGTTCTCTACCAGCGCGTACCTCCTGCTGCACGTTCCGTGCTGTTATGCTGCTGAATTCCGGCGATGGTATGGAACTGTCGGAATTGTTTAACTGCCCCGAAAAACTGGCATTACCTTGAGCCCTAGCTAAAAATTGCTGCACAGCTGGTGCCACTTGCTCGGGACTCCTATTCGGTGCTGTCGTAAATATAGGCTGCTCCAACGTTGAAACAGTCGGTAGAGCTACCACTGCCGTAGTTATAGCCGGCTGACTGTTCATTTCTACCCCTGTGACAATCTCTATTCCCTCGGCCAACAATTGATTCCTAACTGAACGAGTTAAAACCATTCCCGCTCCCTAGCTAACCAAGACTCAAATATTACTTCCAAAACAAAGGTATTTATATCACTCCTAATGTGGTGAAAATTAACGTTTCAAATCAATTGGAAATAATATATAATGAAAAGACATATAAATGTCTCAAGACTGTGATAATATAAATTTAAGAAAAATGAAATAAAAAAAAAATTGAAATAATATCTGTCTATGAAATAGAAAAGAAAGCAAATAACTAAAGACTATATAATAAAAAAAAATTAATGAAAAATAAAAATTGGAAATAATATGTGTATATGAAATAAAAAGAAAGTAAATAACTAAAGACTGAAATAATAAACAATTTAATGAAAAATAAAAATTGGAAATAATATATGTATATGAAATAAAAAGAAAGTAAATAACTAAAGACTGAAATAATAAACAATTTAATGAAAAATAAAAATTGGAAATAATATATGTATATGAAATAAAAAAAGAAAGTAAATTAGTAAAGTAATATATATATATATATATATACATATATATATATATATATATATATATATATATATATATATATATAAGCAAGGATTTATCTCATATATATATACACACATACACTCATACATATATCCCTTACCATAAATAAAATCCAAAAAAAATGAATATAACCAAACTATGGTGCTGTAACCCAACTCTAAAACAATTTTTAGTTGACCAATTGAGTTTGGTTCAACCAAATACTAAAGTAAAAAAATTTTAATAAAATAAGGAATATTATGAAAAACTATACTACCAATAAATCGAAATAAAACTAACCGAACTAAAAAAAAAATTCAATCATATAATTAATAAAGTATTTATTGACGCCTTGATGTGCAGTATCGACTTATGTGAATCACGAGTATTCTCGGCATCAGCAGGATTTTCAGGCGGAGAAAATCGCAGCGGATTGTAAGTATACTAAAGCAGTCCTAAACCAGTGTATCTTTTAAACAAATCTTAAAATTTTTTTTTTTTTTTTTTTTTTTCAGGCCGCTATAAGTATCCGGACCGTTGAGTAGGTAGTTAAGGTAATACAAACGACTTGAAACCCCGACCATATTTGGCTGCAACTGGTGGTATTGGTCCGTAACCTTCTACCCAACCCGGACTAACCAACTACATGGCAAGTGCCTCAAATCACTACATGTATTACTAGAATTGGACTACTATATTAACGAAATTACATGAAGTGAACGAATGCTTTATTCAGAGCCGAAGCAAAAAGGTTATGGTTATATTTCACTCCCTAACCCGACTCAGACTCTGAATCGAGCACTCGTTCTGGGAACATTTAGTTTTCGACTATTGGTCGCAACGCGAAAGACACTACATTCGTTCTTCCGGGACTTACCTAATAACGAAGACTAAACATACGGACTATGGGACCAACTAACTATTGTTTAATGAAAAATAAAAACTAAAAAGAAAACTGATAAATTTTTGGTAGAATAGTTTGGCGATGTCGCAACGCGTCGAGGACTCTTATTTGGACTCGGACGGGACTTACATCTGACCTAAATACTAGACTACACAAACAAACTCTTTACATTCGATTTATTCCATCCTGGCTCATTTCGGGCCCCACGTTGGGCGCCATTTTATTATTATTAATTAATAATTGTTGTTGATTAATTATTGTAGTATTAATCATTGTTGTGGTTGATTGCCACAAAACAATCAACCATCGGGGCGAAGGTGTTGTCAGACTGTTGGCGGCGCTGGTATACTCGCTTTTCGCTCCGGCTGAAGCTCGCCGTCTTGGGGTGGTGTACTTGCCAACCAGCCTGTTATGTCGCTCACGAAATAAAATAATAATAAAAAAAAAAATTTATACCAGCCAATTTGACAAGAAACAAGATAAAAAGGAATTTGTTGGAGCCCGAAATGCACCCGGATGGAACGAACTAACTTTCTCTAACTAACAAAAACTTGAAACAAAACAATATACTACCCTACAAAACCGCCCCAGATACCCACGCTACCCTTCTTCTGGTTTTAGGGCTACTTTAGGCTGGTGGATGTTACCAGCAATGGCTCGCCTCCCTCTACCTCGGTAACACTTTGCCAATTTTCCTTGTGTTACCCCCTATGACACATCCGCTGCTCCTCCTACCGCCTTCCTACTGACTTCCGGTCATACTTACTCACACATCATTCTCTTAATCGTAAATAAGAAATTATTGCGCCGCTTCTTCTCATGACGTTATAAAAATAATTTTTATTAAATAAAAATTCTCTTAACCTATACTAAACATTTTCCATTTTTAATTATAATTACAGACCTATGGTAACTTATCTAGAGATGACACCTAATAAAAAAAAAAACAAAACAGGATACCTAACACTAAAAAGAGGTTATAAAGTACAAAAAAAAACAGCGAAATTACGCGACATACACCTACCTAGGAAGAGCTCTACCTATCGGCTTTGCGCGTTACGCAATAAGGAACCAGAAAATTCAAAACAACCAAACTTACTTTAGGTTAAGTATCCTAATTCACAGTTCTTAAAATATTTACAAATAAAAACTAGATAAATAAAAACTACTTCTACTTAAAATACCATACTAAAATAAATGATACATACAATAATTCATTTCCGTCCGCAGGTCGTCCGTATGTCCGGGTCTTGCACCTGTCTTCTTCCTCTGGGATGCGACGAGATGGCGATGGTGGTTCCCAGCTGTTGCTGTGTTGTTGCTGCTGACGGCCAGTTCCCACGTTGCGTGCGTTGCGTGGAGGGTTCTGTCTATTCTGTGGCTCTTTTTATTTTATAAATAAAATCTTTATTTCTTTTTAACGTATTTTATGTTTCGATCTTCACCTTTTCACATTTGTTTCTTTTACACCAGTTTGCCCTAGGTTTTTCTTCAATTATTAAATTTAATTTGGCTTTTAATAATTAAATTTTCACTGTTTCCTTTTTCTTAAAATTTTTATGTATCTATTTGGCCACCACTTTCACCCGGACGCACTTTTCCACTCCAACTTCGAATATCTTAAAAACTTTTTCTTTACTTTTCCCACTTTTCAAAACTTGAATTCTTTCCTTATATTTTCTATGAATCTTTAATTTTTGTTTATTTTAAATTTTAATATCTTCTTTCGTTTTGTTTTTCTTTTTTTTTATTAAGTTTTAAATTTTTCTGTATATAACTTCTTTTTCTTCAAAACATTTAATATCTTCTTTTATTTCTCCTTTATGATCAACTTTTCCTTTTTCTTCAAACTTTTCTTTAATTTTTCAATTTTAAAAACTTTAAATTTCCTTGATCCAAACTTTTCCGACTTTAATTCCTTCCGCACAATATTTTCTCTACCCTCCTTTTCACATCTCAAACTTGCTTCCTTATATATCCCCTCCAGAACTTCCTTACTTTCCCGTCCGCTATCAAACCGTTCCGCATTCTTGACATACTTTAAATTCCTTATTTTCCTGGTTTTTTATTTATGCATTTTATTTTTGTAAATAAAAAACAGCCGCTACATTCCCAATCCAATCAGCTGTCCTTGTCACCCAGTATTTTATTGGACGGTCAGCTGTTCGGATTGGGATGCCACCTCACGCACTGCTTTACCCTACAGGGTGCATACGACAATTCTGTGACTACAGTCTAAGGCGTTAAATGTAGCAAGACGCTATTAGGAATTGTCAATTGTTGAAGAAAAATAGTAAGTGTCTAATTTTTGATATGGTCTTGACGCTACGTTGACAAAGACATAGAATAAGGAGGATTGTATGTCTTTGATTATTAATTATAAACTGTTTTAACAGAATAAAATTATAATGGGACTGGGATTGGCTTGTATCACTGGTTGTTTGGGCTATATATCTTACATGAGATGGAAATACGAGAGTATGGGTTACTACGCTGCTATTGACGATGATGGCAAAGAAGTTTTTGTTAAAAAACAATCAAAATGGGAAACATAAATACCTACTTGTTGAATTTTTCAAAAGTTGATATATGTAATTTAAATAAATAATAATATTGCTTAGTTATTTAGTTACATTTTAATCACCAAGATTGTTTTTAAATTATTGCGTTGAATTCATTACTTTATGAACTAATAATTCAAAGAATTGCGTTATAGTAACACGCTCCGTGTGGTGACAGTTAATTCAAATATTTCCGTGGCTCGAAAGTTGGGTTGTCAGTGACGTGATAAAAACTTAACGGTATTTCGCTACATAAATAAAAATAACACCAATATTTTCTTCCCAAAATGTGATTTTTGTTTTATTTCTTTTGTTTCAATAATTGATTTAATATGTAGTTGTTTTATTTCTGTAAATATGTATGTTTATTATGTTTGATAAATCACAATTACTTTCCTTTTGTTGCATTTGTAAATAAAAATTGCAATAAAAAATTAAAAACACAAAAATATTAAAACATTGAAAACAAAAAATTTGGAATTTAGTATAGAGAAAACCTGTTTCAGATAACGAGGGAAAACACTTGAGACAGACAGCGTTTAATAAATTGCAAAACGTAATATTTCTGATTTTAAAATTATCAATTAAAAAATACAATGGAATTTTATGCTTTTAACAGCAGAACATACAAAAGTTATTGGAGTACAAAAATAGGTGTCGAATTTTTTATAGAAAATCAACTGAATTTTTCTAGTTCTTTCTTTCTTTAAAAAATGCTAACGGAAATTTTTAATATTTGATATTACGTTAAAATATTCTTAGGATTTTTTTGTAAATTTTTTCATTTTTAAATACGTAACTATTTTTTAAACAAAACTATTTCCAAATGTCTATTGTTCGCCAATATTTCTTTTTGCTAATACATATATATATATATATATATATATATATATATATATATATATATATATATATATATATATATATATATAGTTTTTGCTGTAATTTGCATTTCCGGGTTTGAGTGCAACAAAAAATTTTTAAAGCCTTTTAGGTAGACAATTTTAAAGCTTTAAGCTCTTCTAAAAATTTAGACTCCATAGCAATTTTATTCAATTGGTTCAATTCCAAAATTTCTCCCTGATCTTGGCGTGCTTTTAGTTTTTTGATATCCGACAATTTTTTGGCGACATTACGAATTTTTTTCTCTTTTTCAGGATTAGCAGCTTTTTTTGAAGTTTGATGCTGTTGATTTGAAATATGCTGCTGAGCTTCAGCCTTATTTTCTTCATATTCCCCGCCAAAACACTGATTATTTATAGATGCATGTTCTTGTGTCTGTCTCCTATGCATATGTTGTTGATTAGAATGTTGGCGGCGATTATTTTGTTGGCGTTTATTGTGTTGTGTTGGTTGTTGCGGTTGTTGTTCATTTATCACCATATCACCTTGCACAACTTCTCCTTCTCCACCTTCTTGAGAAATCTTGTAAGATTTATTTAAATTATTAGCTCCTTGTATACCACCTTCATTATTGTTTTCCCCTCGTCGTCTGTTGTTTCTAGTGTTACTATTATTACTTTCGTTATGTTCGTTCTTATTTTTATTTTGATGCTGTTGTTTGAAACCCTTAAGGTTTTGTTGCTGATGTTGAGCTTTTTGAGCACCCTGTTTCTTGTTGGCATGCGAGGAAGAATAACCTTTAACGAAACGTTAATAATAAGAAATCATAAAAATTTAATTCAGCTTAAATTTATTTAATTTTTCTAAACTATAGCTAATGTTATAACTCTAGTAACGTCTGTTTTGCTGTTTGTAAGGAATATAACGATTTTGTCCCTTATTAAATGTATTTCTTTGAGTCGCTCTTCCGCGCCCACTCGTGGCTTGTCTCTCATCGATTTGTTGGGATTCCCTCCATGATGATGATCTCATAAGTGGTTTATCTAAATCATATTTTCTTTGCCAAAATTTGCTTCGATTACCTGGTGGTAGTCCAGGTACAGTGCTTTGCGGCTGTGGTATAAGTTTTTCCGGACTGTTGCGTTTAAAGTTAAGGCGTAAGTGAGGCGGTGTATACGCGTTCTTACTTGCCTCCGGTTGGCTAGACTTAATACCTTCTTGCTTAAGCTTAGTTATTACGGGCTCTTTGAATGTATTCTCATCAAATTGCTGCCATTCAACGGCCAATAGTTCCTGACCTTCTGGCCAGAAAGTCTCGTGCATTAAGGCACCGGAGTAGTGATAAACTTTAAAACTGTAATTAAATAAATCGAAATGAGATCATTTATATAAAAAAAAAATCTGATAAAAATAAATGTATCCTGGTTTGTTATTAGCAAGTGTCTTTAAAGTCAAACGACAATTTTCTTTTAACTACCTCTTTTTAGCTATTCCAAAAATGGCACCTTGCTATGAAACTTACCCATTTCCTATGCGTAGTCTAGGAGCCGTTGTTGCAGTTACAAAATATTCACCGTTTGGATTCCATTCAAAAAGTGTAGTATCTGGACATTTAATATTGGCAAGCTTCTCCTTCTTCGCCACATCCCAAATCTCCACATTCCCGGGTAGGTTGCCAAAACCAGCTAAAACGACTAGTGCTTAGAAGTTAAGGAAATCAAAACAATTAACTTATACAATATATATTCAGGATTTAAGGTATGTAGTTTTAAAAAGGATATGATTTCCAAAATTATTGAAATAAGCACAATTGCGTGGTCCCTCGTCAAAATCGAAAACGACATCGCATTTTAAGTTGTACAATGCAGCTTTTGAAGGCATATAACCATAAACTACAACAAACTCTGTAGCCTTAGGACTCCACTTAACGCAGTGAACTGGTCCTTCTTTAGCTAAAGAAAACATATATATGTAAACAAGGACATTATTCATAAATCTGTTAATACACTTTTTTTTAACTTACACAATGGTACTGAGCATGAATCACCCTTCGTATTTAAGAAATGTAAAGCCTGATTGCCATAATATGATGCACCAGTTTTATCCACCTCTGTGCTGGTCAACAATAATAAGCCAGTGCCTCGGCGATTCCAATTCAGTTCTACTCGATCTGCATTAAAGAAACTTTTGCATGTAACTGTTTGGTTTTGGCCCAATGCTGGATATTTGTATAATTTGCACATAGATGGTGCTCCCTTAGCTCCTGGCGTATAGATGGCTATAAATGGTGGATTGTTACCCGGACCTACTGACAGTATTCCACCTTTGCTGCCGCCAATCTTTTTTACACTCGTTGTAAAACCTTCTACACCTTGCGATAAATCGTAGAATAAGGCCTCGCCACCAACGACTATTGCAAATATGCTTTCGTCAGTTGACCATGAAGGTTCCCAATCGCTTTGTTTCTTCTGCACAATGCTAAATACCTCCTTACCGCTGGCCATTTCATACACAAACATATTATGCGAACCTTCTGGTATATCCTTTGTTATAACGTACAGTTCCCAAGTGCATAAGTAATTGCCACACGGTGAAAATTTCAAATAAAAAGCCTTCGGACGTGGCAAAGAGCATTGCAATTTCCAGTCCGATGTTCTCAATACATTTACCTCTCGGCCATTGGAATAGGTAAAGTAACGACCATCTGGGCTAAATGAAATTGATCGAGAATTTTTCGTCTCCTCTCGTGGTAAATATTCCTTGTGCTCATAGGGTTGCTTAGGTCCTGATGAAGTCCACAATTCTATACCCACGCTAGAGCGAACTATAAAAATAAAGAATAACAAAATGCGACGTAAAAATAACGCACCACAAAATGTAAGGAGCAAACTTAAACAATTAAGTCGAAGAAAATTAATCACTTCAAAGAGAAATTTTCTTTGTTAAACTGACGGGGGATGAGTAATGAAAATTTTCATTTTTAATTTTTTCCAATAAAGATAAATCATTTTGCGGTAAATTTTTTTAAACTTATTATATAAACTTCTTAGACAATAGTTTGAACAAATACTTATAAGAATTCATGAATTATTTGAACTTATTTTCTAATTAATTACTTGCAAGGGCAGGAGAAACGCCGTCCACAGCCATAGTCAAAATTCTAACCTCAACAGCCTGCTTGCCACACTATACTAAATTACAAGATTATGCAGAAGCAAATATTGCCATATCCGAGCTAATGTTACATATCTAAATATCAAGGCGAATTCACTAGTAGTATATATGTATATGATATATGTACACATATTGATACAAATATATATATATATATATATATATATATATATATATATTCCTAGAGTACAGATCATATTTTTAGCATATGTATTGCTCTTATAATTATTTAGAAAATAAAATATATTATAACAATATCGAAAAATGGTAGAAATTACATATATTAGATATTACATACGGATTTCCTGCTGCTTTTCTTCCATATCACATTGGGCTAGTTAACAATATACGTAGAAATTTTGTTAATATATATATATCATAGAAACAAAACGAACGCGTTAAATGCACGTTCATGTCAACAGATAGCTGTCTGTCAATAATAAAAATCGTAATATGTAGTATCAAGATCGAGTGCTTCATATAAATAAAACCCTACTGCAATTGTAATACGACTTCTCAAAATTGCACGAGAAAACGCTATAATGTCAACATTGGTTTATGTTTAGCCGCGTAAAAATAGAGTTCTCTTATTTCTTTCACAACAATTAATTGTTATTAAGAAAATAGATAGACCCATAAAAATATCTTTCTGGTTGAAAAGATAAATGTAATATTGAGTCCCAAAATACATATGAATTTAAACGAAATAATATGAGTAACTTTTCGAATAAACGCAAAACTATTGGGACCGCTTCCCACTCAAATGGAACTTCAAACGGTCAGAGTAAAAAGCCAAGGTAAGCCCATAACCAACACACTCGCATAAAAGTATTTCTCCTGTTACCAAAAATTGGAAATTATATATGTTCAAGGAATTATGATGAGGACGATGATGATATGGCTGGAGGCTTCGAAGTGGATTTTAACAGTGAAGACATTGATATGTCTCAATTATTGGGCGAAGGACCCGAAAATCAACAAACATCTGTTAAATGGTCTCGCGTAGATCCCCCTCAGTTAGACTGTGAAACGGACGCTCTCATATTTCAACAAATAGACATTGAAAATTACATTAGCTCACCATTGCCAGGTATGCCGGGCGCTCGTTTAGGACCTGTACCTGTTATACGTATGTATGGTATTACTATGGAGGGTAATTCGGTTTGCTGCCATGTGCATGGCTTTTGTTCATATTTTTATTTGGCTGCTCCCAAGAATTTCGAACAAAGGCACTGTCACGAACTTAGAACCGCCTTGGATAAGAAAGTTTTGGCAGATATGCGCGGAAGCAACAAGGACAATGTTCAGGAAGCTGTTTTAAGTGTTGAATTAATAGAACGTTTGAATATTTATGGCTATCAGGGTGATACTAAACAAAAATATATTAAAATCACTTTATCTCTGCCTAAATTTGTGGCAGCGGCCTCCAGATTGCTTAAAAAAGAAATTATTAGCAATGAGTTTGATTTTCAAGACTGTCGTGCATTTGAAAATAATATTGATTTTGATGTACGTTTTATGGTGGATTGTGATGTGGTAGGCTGCAATTGGATCGAACTGCCTCCGGGAACATGGCGTCAAAGAGGTCTCAACTCGAAACCGTTGCCTGAAAGTCGTTGCCAGCTGGAAGTAGATGTTGCCTTCGATAAATTTATATCACATGAGCCTGAAGGCGAATGGAGCAAAGTTGCTCCTTTTCGTATTTTATCGTTTGATATTGAATGCGCTGGCCGCAAGGGCATATTTCCTGAACCGAAAATGGATCCAGTGATACAGATCGCCAATATGGTTATAAGACAAGGGGATCCTGAACCTTTTATACGCAATGTTTTTACACTTAAAACATGCGCCCCTATAGTAGGCAGTCAGGTACTGTGCTTCGATACCGAGAAGGAATTGTTGGATAAGTGGTCTAGTTTTTTGCGAGAGGTTGATCCAGATATTTTGACAGGATATAATATAAATAATTTTGATATTCCCTATCTGCTTAACCGGGCAGCTCATTTGAAGGTAAAAAATTTCGAATATTTGGGGAGAATTAAGAATATACGCTCTGTTATAAAAGAGCAAGTTTTGCAATCCAAACAAATGGGACGTAGGGAAAATAAATATGTTAATTTTGAGGGTAGAGTGCCATTTGATTTGCTTTTCGTTTTATTGAGAGACTATAAGTTGAGATCATACACTTTGAATGCTGTCAGTTACCAGTTTTTACAAGAGCAAAAAGACGATGTGCATCACAGTATCATTACCGATTTGCAGAATGGTGATGAGCAGACTCGTCGACGTTTGGCTATGTATTGCCTTAAAGATGCTTATTTACCTTTGAGATTGCTAGACAAACTTATGTCAATTGTCAATTATATGGAAATGGCCAGGGTAACAGGAGTTACATTAGAATCACTTTTGACAAGAGGTCAGCAGATAAAGGTTTTGTCTCAATTGCTACGTAAATCCAAAACAAAAGGTTTTATTATGCCTTCATATACATCTCAAGGATCTGATGAACAGTATGAAGGAGCTACAGTTATTGAACCCAAACGCGGATACTACGCAGACCCAATATCAACGCTTGATTTTGCTTCGCTGTACCCCAGTATAATGATGGCTCATAATTTATGTTATACCACATTATTGCAGCCGGGTATGAAAGATAAATTGGGTTTGACAGACGACGATTACGAGAAAACTCCCTCAAATAATACTTTCGTAAAATCTACAATCCGCAGAGGTTTGTTACCTGAAATTTTGGAGTCTTTGTTGGCTGCTCGTAAACGTGCCAAAAATGATTTGAAAGTGGAAACCGACCCTTTTAAGCGTAAAGTATTAGATGGCCGACAATTGGCTTTGAAAATCTCTGCTAATTCCGTCTATGGCTTTACCGGAGCTCAAGTAGGCAAGTTACCCTGCTTGGAAATATCTGGTTCGGTAACTTCTTATGGTCGTACTATGATAGAACTAACCAAAAATGAAGTCGAATCTCACTACACCCGGGCTAATGGTTATGAGAATGATGCAGTAGTAATATATGGTGATACTGATTCGGTCATGGTAAATTTTGGCGTCAAATCCTTAGAAAGAAGCATGGAACTGGGTAAAGAAGCAGCGGATTTAGTGTCTGCAAAATTTGTAAGCCCTATCAAGTTGGAATTCGAAAAAGTGTATTATCCCTATTTGCTAATCAATAAGAAGAGATATGCTGGTCTTTATTTTACACGTCCGGAAACATATGACAAAATGGATTGTAAAGGCATTGAAACAGTTCGTCGAGATAATTCTCCTTTGGTAGCGAACCTCATGAACACATGTTTGCAAAAATTACTCATAGAAAGAAATCCAGATGGAGCAGTGGAATACGTTAAACAAGTAATATCAGATTTACTATGTAATCGTATTGATATTTCGCAATTGGTTATAACAAAAGAATTAGCTAAAACTGATTATGCTGCTAAACAGGCGCATGTCGAACTGGCGGCAAAAATGAAGAAAAGAGATCCCGGCACCGCACCCAAACTTGGAGATCGTGTTCCCTATGTTATCTGCGCGGCGGCAAAAAATACCCCAGCATATGCTAAAGCCGAAGACCCATTGTACGTACTGGAGAATAGTATCCCCATAGATGCTAATTATTATTTAGACCAACAGCTATCTAAACCACTCTTGCGAATATTTGAACCTATTTTAGGTGACAAAGCCGAATCGATTTTATTGAGTGAGTGTACTTAACTATATCTTCCTAAGTATTAATATACGAAAGTTTAATTTTTAGAGGGAGAACATACCCGCACGCGAACAGTGGTAACATCTAAAGTTGGTGGACTAGCAGGATTTATGACGAAAAAATCTTCCTGTTTGGGTTGTAAATCGCTTATGCCTAAAGGGTATGAACATGAGCCATTATGTCCGCATTGTGAACCTAAAATGGGTGAGCTGTATATGAAAGAGGTTGTTTCTAAACGTCAGATGGAAGAAAAATTCTCCCGCTTATGGACGGAATGCCAAAGATGTCAAGGATCTTTGCACGAAGAAGTATTGTGTTCAAATCGCGATTGTCCCATATTTTACATGAGACAAAAAATTCGAATAGACTTGGAAACGCAAGAGAAGCGTGTGCGACGTTTCGGGTTGCCCGAGTGGTAGAAATTCTTTTTCAAAATACTTAGTGTGTAATAATGGTGTGAACTGAGTTAATAATTTTCGTTATAGTTTTTAAGTTTGCATAAAAATAAATTGTTTCCGTTCTCTTATTTGCTATATCCTTTATAAATACTGGGTATATTGTAAGGTATAAATAATACCAGCTAATGCTTTAACTTCAAATAAGTCCTTTTTAGAAATTCTTTGCAAAACTGACTGGGATTTATCCTTTTGTGTCTTTTCATTACAAAAATCCTTCATAAATTTTAATTAATCTAAAATTACTTTTATTTTGTTTTATTTAATTTAATGTTATGTATAAAAAATTCTATTAAATATTTTTTATATTAAAAAATAGCCTAGTCTTAAAAGGGGTGGAAGAAACAAAGTTGTGTTCTCGACGTGTATTCTGTAACGCTATAACAAAAAGGACACAAGACAAATGTCTGTTATGAATTTGTTTTTTAATTGCATTTTTATAATTACTTAAAATTACAAATAAAAAGAAAAACGTTGAGAAGGCGGGCACAGGAATTAAACAAATAAAATAGTTCTTTTAACATAATTTAATACGAAAGGAATTATTTGTTGAAATTGTATGGGAGTAAAAGATGTAGCTTAAATAAATACGACTATTTACGACTTTGCAAAGTATTAGAAAGCCAATCCATAGCCTGGTCAAGTCCTTCGCCTTTAGTCGCAGACGTTTTAAATATTTGGAAAGTACGATTTTTTAGATTTTCCAATCCTAAAGCATGGTGGACTTCAGCTACAGTCATACAGCCCTCCATATCTTGTTTATTGGCTAACACCACTAAAACTGCACCGGCAAGCTCTTCCTCCTGAAAATGCAAAATTTTATTTTTCTTCACATTATGGACAGAAAGATCTCAGTTACCCTTAACATATATAAAAGTTCATCTTTGGAAATGCCTATTCTATCACGATCTGCGGAATCCACAACATATATTATAGCATCAGTATTGCTATAGTAACAACGCCAGTATGGTCTTTAAAACATACATAAGAATTATTATTTATATGAACTAAATCCATGACGTTTTCTTACCTTATACTTGTTTGACCACCCAAATCCCATACTTGGAATTTCAAATTTTTATATGTAACCTGTTCCACATTAAAGCCAATTGTTGGTATAGTGGTTACCACTTCCCCCACTTGCAATCTGTACAATATTGTCGTTTTACCAGCACCATCTAAGCCTAGGATCAGTATGCGCATTTCACGGGATCCCAACAAACCTCGGAAATAACTGAATACTCCTCCTGTTTATTTAATAGGAAATAATACAAATTTATCCTTTAGAGCGAGTGAAATGTTGACTCACTAAGTAATTTTGTTGTGGTGTTTGCTAATTCATTTAGTCTTCAATTGAAATTAAGTCTTACTCACCCATGATATCTTAATGTTATAAATTTAGGAATTGGTAAAATTTTATTTTAGTTGATTTCTATATTTTTACAAAGCTTTTTTATTAATTTATCTTTAAAAATATGCAAATCTTATTGGCTAGCCAGTATTTTTTTTTCTTCGTTTCTATAAACTGTCAAATGAATCGGCTGATAAAGAGTAGAGAGAAATGTCATGGTTAGAAAAATGAAAACAAATCGAAAGAAGGGGAACTGCCTAAACCAAGGCAAATTCATGACGTGTCGACATGTTGCAAGCCATACTAGACAAGTAATGTTTTTGAGTATATATAACTCGTCTGCGGAATTTCAAAGATATAGTTATTACTCAAAGGGTAATATATGCTGACCTAAAGCTGATTAAATTAGTTAAGTGTATATATATTTTGAAAAAACTAGGTGATATATTCCAATTTGAATTCGGGTGGCTGCTTAGGTTAATTGCAAAACTAATTACGAATATATGCTATGTAGAACATGTGTTGATAACTCGTGATCCATTTTATTAATAAAAATGTGAAATGTTGGCATCCCTTTAATTATGCACAAAGTGCTGCCATATGATATCATGTATTAATGCTTGTAAATAAACAATATGCCATATTCTTAGGTTTTAACAAGTTTTATCTGTATTGTTTACAAAATAGTTATATTGTTTACAAATATTGCCGCATATATGAGCACGTTCATATTTTCTGAGAGTGTATGCGTGACAATTGCTTGCTATATAGCACATATTTAAAGAGAATTTTTGTTTATTATAAAAGAAGTAAGCGTTTGCGAAGAATGTCGCTACCTGCAGTCGAAATGCGCATCGATTGCAATAGTTGTCATATTCTCTTGAGGTGGGATTGTTTACCCGGCCTAACATGTAGGGTAAATGTACTACATCAACAGTATGGCATCTCGTGATATGTGCACCCTCTGTTCTGAACATATGATTTTTGTTTTGTTTTCTTTTACATGAAATTGTTGTTCATTAAACTCGAGTGAAAAACTTCCTTCAAAAAGTGACAAATGACGCAAGAACTAAAAAATAAAGAATTTTCAAATATATAAAAATAAAACCATATATTGCTGGATTTATATTTTGAAGATTATATATTAAAGAAAATACAGAGGCAATGTACAGTTTAAAAATTTTGCAAAGAGTACAGTTGCAAAGCTCGAAGAAAATCGGACAGATTACAAAAGCAATGTTCACATCATCGGTAAGAATTTTGGAAAACAAGGAAGAGAAGGTAAGTGTATTACAAAAGTAGTGGTAAATTTTGATAAAATTTAAAATGTTGCTTCTTATCAAGAACACCAAATATTTAAGAAAAATCTTTTCGGGTATTCAACCTACCGGCCAATTGCATTTGGGCAATTATTTGGGCGCCGTACAAAAGTGGATTGAATTGCAGAACAATCGCGAAGATGTTACGTATTGCATAGTGGATATGCACTCCATAACAATAGATCAGGTAGTAAGCCTTAAATTTCGTGAAGACTAAAATAGTCTTTTGTATTATACCTTAATGGGCATTCCAGAATCCAGCTGCGTTACGTGAAAATATTTTTGAAATGGCTGCTACCATGTATGCTTGTGGGCTTGATCCCGAACAATCTAATATCTTTGTTCAATCATCAGTTAAAGAACACAGTGAACTGTGTTGGATTTTGAATTGTTTGTGTACAATGGCTCGTTTGGGTCATTTGCCACAATTCAAAGAAAAATCGCGCAAAGTGAAAGATGTACCCTTGGGGTTATATGTTTATCCAGTGTTGCAGGCAGCTGATATTATGTTGTATAAGTGAGTACTATATTCCATTTTACAGTTTTTTCAAAGCTTTGATTAGATGCCCTCTAAAAAAAATAATGTAAATCCATAAACGCAGTAAATCGGCACAATATCATTAATCTAGAATCCCTCAATTTTACAGTAAATACACTTAAGATTTGTGTGTAAAATACTATTCATAAGGAAGCAAATATTGAATTTCTCTCAAAAATATCATTTTGCAAATTTAATTTCACAAATTTTACTGTATAATTATTTTCTTGGAAACATAAAAGCAATGCTGAACGTTGCACAAGCAATATTTTAATTTCTTAACCTTCTCCAACTCCGTCTCCTTTATCTATTTCCACAACTTTCCAGAGCCAGCCATGTACCCGTTGGAGAAGATCAGCTACAACACATACAATTGACCCAACATTTGGCTCGCATTTTTAACTTCCGCTATGGTGATACTTTTCCCATATGTCATGCCATGATTGACAATCAAGAGGCGGCACGTATACGCTCATTACGCAATCCCTCTAAGAAAATGTCCAAATCAGATTTAGATACTAAGGCTACCATCAATATACGCGATGAGCCAGATGTTATAGTGGAGAAAATAAAAAAAGCTGTCACCGATTTTACGTCAGATGTGACGTATGAGCCGCTTAATCGACCTGGAGTATCAAACTTAGTGGCTATACATTCCGTAGTTACAGGGACATCAATTGGTGATATTATCGAAGAGGCTAAAACACTTGATACCGGGCGCTACAAACTACGAGTTGCCGAAGCCGTAGTGGAGCATTTAAGACCGATAAAACTTAAAATTGATCATCATTTGTCAAGAAGAAGTGATTTGATCTATATGTTAGAGCAAGGTGCCGAGAAAGCACGCCAAACGGCTCACGAAACTATGGAGGAAGTAAAGCAAAAAATGGGTTTGGGTACTTATACAAACATACCGAAATCTATTGATGTGAATACTTTTACGGATAAAATTGTGGAAGCCCCAGTTAAAGAAACGAAAATAGAAGTGCCTAAACTAGATGATGAAGGTAAAACAATAGTGCCTAAACAAAATATACGCATAGAAAGTCGACGATCGAATCACACGCGAAGTTTGGCACCAGTATTCGAAACAGATTTGAGGGATATACCTAAATTGACGAGTAATAAAGAGCTGAGTAATGTTTCCAGTAGTATAACGAATACAACTTTAAAATTACAACCAGAAATTAATAACAGTTCGGTGCACGCGTTTGAAGTTCCCGAAAAATCTGTGAATTAAGTTGCTACTCCTTTTGCGAAGTAATATTGAGCTGATTTTGTGAAAATTTATTTTTATGTTTGTGTGTTTTATTTTATAGAAAATAAAATTATTTTCGGAAATGACAATTGGTTTATTAGATTTATTGTGAACAAATAAAAGTAAATACCTATTTATTAAAGAAATTTCGTCTGACGCTTCATTGTGGAACGAAGCTTTAGCAAAAAATGAAATGTATTAGACTTGTTTGTGTCTAAGCGATTTCGACCAACACAATTTTAAAATAAATAGATCCAGTTCTACTGTAACTCTTTTATTAAATAGAGACCTTTTCAACATTTGTGGAGAATCGATAAAATAAACCACGATAGGATAAACCAGGGATAGTCCCAGCAACCCTAGCAAAGAAATACGGGACGTTTCGTTAACCACAAAATGTTCTGAAATTTATTTGAATTATTGTATCTAGTAATTATTAAAAAAAATATACTCTTGGCAACCCTATACCATAAAATGAAACTAGTTTTTGCTCAATAATAAAGGTGACTGTAATTAAGAGACAATATAAGAGTGTGTATAAAACGCAATTTTGAGTTTCACAAAATGCATTTTATTGCGGGCCTGCCATATCTTCCGGTTTTTTGCCTGAAAATTTTAAAAGTGTCAATTTAACGATTTCTTTGCACTACTTGGGAAAACAAAAGTAAATTTTAAACTTGGTTTTTCAGACGTAGATGTGGAACGAATTTTTGGTCAAGTCTATGGCCCCTATTATGAGTTGCTTTCGATATTCGTTGGCTATCGAATATCGATTATCAATTATCAAATTGGTATTATGAACTGGCAATTCTGTCGAATATTTCGTTGAGCATCGAACATTTTATTGAAAACAATTTTGCTTTCGACGCAGTAAATAAAATTAAAAAATTTAAAAAAATAAAATTAAAAATAAATAAATATGAATAATAAATAAATAAAAATGAATAAATTTAATCAGTAAAATTCACAGTAGTGTTTTACTTCAACGAATGTGCGCCATAATACCAAATGACAAATCGTTCGATCAACAATTTCGTTGGCTATCGAATATCGAATGCAACTCATAATAGGGGCCAATGTTTTGTTTTTATTTTCAATATTGTATAAAATGTTATAATTTTCGTAAATGGGATGCTGATGATTAAAAGAATTCAATAAAAATGTCAAATTCTAATATATTGTTATGGAATATATTATTTATAAATCAAATAAACTATTTTTTATGCTGAAGTATTCTGCTTCGTTATACATTGTTACTGAAATATGTATGTATATAATATATACATATTATGTTATATTAATTACCAAAGATATTTTATATATGTCGTTACAAAATAAATGATTTATGTATCGAAACAGTCTGGCACTCCTGTTCTACTATCAAAAATTACAAACAGCGTGACCATCAGATATTTTTAAAGCGTAGCACACAGGGTGGATTTGAAATAAGAAGATGGTATCAAATGGGGAATTTATCCGAACAAGAGATAATTATTTCTACAGCAATATATAGGTATGCGAAACTTTTCATTTTTAACATAAATTGTAGAATTCACTTGAAAACGTAAAATTTTTTTAGCGTAATTAAACAATTTAATACCGCATCTATGTGCTATCTACTTTTTTAACGTTTATTTACCAACAAATTTCTTATAAATAAAGTAGAAATAAACAAATACTAACTTATTTTATTTAATATACTCCGTCCCTTAAGCGACCTCTCCAGTACATTTATATATAGAAATATATGAAATCTTTTTAGGACAAATTATACAACATAATTTACGTACTATACATGTGCCATCTATGTGCTATAGAGATACATTCGCACGAGAACAATTTTACTGTAAGCGTGAGTGATTTTGCATACCTGTTACCACCATGCGTGACAGTACGTGATTAAACATAATCCGCTCATGAGGGTGCGTGATCGTAAGCGCATTATACCTTGCCGTGAGTAAAATAAATAAGTTTCGTGATCATGCATGATTGTTGAGCTTAATTTTACTCATGCGCACATCTGTAATCTTTACTATCAAATACTAGCAAACAATTACACGTATAAGAAAGTGTAAAATGTAACTGAAAGTTGTAGATTTACCTCGTCAAAAATGGTCTGTGGAAGTGGCAAGATATTCAAAATTTACCACTTGCCTATATAGTTGTCACAACGGTAACGCTACACACACTACTGTTTGCATATTGTTATTGCATTTTATCCAATTGCGAGAGCGTAAGCCATTTTTTTTGGTTGTGTCGGCATTCAGTTAGTACATTTAATTCAAAGTGATAGCATTTCGGTTGTGACGGTCGTTTGGCGCTTAAAAAGAAAACGGGAAATACAAAAAATTTGTTAACAAGTTTGCTTTTGGCCAGTCAGTGATTTATGTGTATGTAATGTGATTTTTTTATGGTTTTTGTGCAGAAGTCGTCGGGGTTAACGAAAACAAGTTACAATTATAAAAGAAAATCAAATATAGTTTATACAATTAACAAAAAGTTACCAAACCATTAACAATATACATACATATGCATACAAATATATGTATGTATGTTACCAACGCTACATAAAATTCGAAAAGAAAAAGCAATACGAAAACCAAAACTAAAGCAAAATAACAAAAGCTTATGCCTAGTTTAAAACAAAACTGAAACGAAAAAATACTTTTGAAATTCATACATATGGACATGTGTGTATATGCATATGTGTATAACAAACGAAATTATATTAACTAGATACATAAGTAAATTTAATTAAATAATTTGAATAAATTTATAAAAAAAACAGCAGTTTTATTACTTTAAAGAATTTCATAGAAACAAACCAACAAAAATCAGTTCCAGTGCTTGCATGCCAGAGTGTATTAGTGTGTGTGTGTGTAAATGACTACCTGTTCCCTCCATTTGAATATGTATTAAAAACCAACAACAACTAAAAACATAAGTACTTGCACATACATATTTCCTTTAATTTTTTCACATTATTTATAATTGTCATTCGTTGTGCAATGCAAACCATCAATTTTTAACTAAACAAAACTGAAAGCAATAAAAACACAATACAACAAACACATGCATAAAACAAAATAAATGAAAACAACAAGTTTTTGTGGATTCTCCCTAATAATAACAGGCTAACAAAGGCTCTCTTACTATTTTGTGTTTTTGTATTTACATTTTTTTGTGATGTATTTTGTTGTTTGTTCTTTATAAAGTGAGCGGAATTTGGAGATGTATGTTCATGTTTAATTTCTAATGACATTCATATTCTCATCACAACATCATTATTATGATTTAGATTATTAGTGTATACATATGATTTTTGTTTATATACATGCATACTCGTACATATGTATTAATAAAAATATACTGTTAAATAAAGCAAAAAATGTCTATGCACCTGCTTTATTAAAAATAAAGAAGATAAACAAACTACTTAAAGTTATACCTACATATAATTAAAATAACAATTTAAAGAAACATTGCTACATACATATTTATACGTGACTATGGATGGATGTATGTAGGTGCTTATGTAATTAAAAATAAAGATATTAGATAGTTAAGAAGAAAGAAGGTGTTGTTGCTGTTGTTGCTGATTACAGTCGTAATAGAAAAAACATTGACTAAAAACAAAAAGTGTTGCATGTTAATCAAAATCTAACAATTGGAAAATTTATTAGGTAAGTTTGCTTAAATTCTTTAGCAAGATATTTTTTAACAGAGATTTAAACAATAAATGCTTTGTTAAATTCAATTAAGATTTATAAGCTAATTGTTCGAATAGGTACCTAGGTATTTGTTTGAATTTAGAAAGACATGATAAATATTCCAAGGCACAAAGGAAAGTCAATATCAGTTATTTTAATTACTCAACTTACACAGCACAGGACACAGCTGTTTTCGAAAGCCGCTACACTTTCATCATCAGTACTCATTTGTATTTTGTTTGTCACCATTTAGGTATTAGGTGGTTTAATACTTTGTTTTAAAGGTTTTTAAGTTAATATTACCACCCATATGCTTACCTATAAAAAAATCCACTTTTTTCTGTAACAATATGTCTACATCAACGTCAAGACAATATCAAATATGGGTTACTGAGATATTTTTTGTGGTAAACAATTGAATTCTGCTGACGCTCCCAAACTATTATCTAAGGGCGGCTACAAAATTGCAAAAAGGCTGTTAAGAACAAAAAATTGGTGAAGAAAAGTAAATAACTGCCCTATTTTTGATATTGTCGTCGTTGACGTCGACAAATAGTTACAGAATAAGGGGGAGGAAATATTTTAAACAACAATCAAACTGTTTTATTGCAATGATAGGTTTGTCACATTGATTATTATTATTATTATATTATTATTAATTTTTATGCACTCAGGTCCATATGCAATGTATTGCGCCGGAACTGGAAACGAGGGTGTAGCATTAAGAGGACAGATGAGGAAAGATGAGAAGATAGACAACTTTTTTTTTGCATCTTTTTCAACCTTTTTATTTCGCCGGCTAATTTTTTGCTGCAGGGCCGACGAGGGAGGGTGATGTTACTCTGCTTTTAGTACATGATAATGTCAGTCGCCGCCAATTATGTTCTGTGACCAGTGCGATGCCTTCATCACTGATACAGACTGGCAACAACTAACACAATCATGCACTAGTGCTGATCAGAAGAATTCAACACAATATTTCATGACTCAGCGCTGGGTTGAACTCAGGACCCTCCGCTTCATAGTCTTCTACTTCACCCAGCAGCGAGTTCAATTCCGTTCGGAAACGGAATTGATTCCTAATTTTGATTCCTCAAAAAACGATAAACGAAATAAGTTTTCGGAATAAAATCATTTTCAACCTCATGACCGAAATCCGCAGAAGTAATGAATGTGACAACTCACGTAAGAAAGTATATCTTTCAACTCAGTTGTCAGTTAAAAAAGGCGACGTATATTGCATGACGGATTCTATGTCTTGGCCTTAGTTTCAATGTGTTTATAGCCAGTAATACCGTAGGCTACATATATCTCCGACAAATACCATCTTCATTCTAAATTTTCACAGTAGCCGTATTTTCATAAAATAAATCACTGATTGCCATTTCGTTACGTCATAACATATTTAATTTCACAGCTAAATACGTTGTTTCGTAACTGCTTACGTCAAAACATATTTAACTCGGCATATTTATCTTCATAAACATCCCAAGAGATACTTAATAAATATGTACTTACGGGATGTACTGCAAACGTTTATACACCACTACTTCGCTTTGCGCCGTTTCGTTTTGCGTTTTTTTGAAGTTGCGTCGCTGCTGAATTAGTACTAATTTTCACTGTGCGTCGTTAGATTTTCAAAGTTGCGTTATTTTGGTTCGAATCTTTAAATTTTTATATTATTTTCTTTTTCTGAAAGATGACAAAGACTTTTGTTTCTACGTAATTAAGCCATGCCCCCAAAAATTCGGGAACTCCCTTTCCCTTTTTATTTGCACTTTGTTTTTTTTTTTAAAGCAATCCTGAGAGCGGAAGGAGTTTTAAAGTGCCCCAGGCGGTAGCTACGAATATCAATTGCTACAAGGAAATTTATATTTTACATTAAAAAAAAGCTGCTCAGCAAATATGGGACCAATTTTTTGTGAAAGAAAGTGGAATTATTGCAACAGCCACTATGGACTCATCAGACAGTGATTAATATTTATTGTTATTTTTTTTTATACATTATTGAATTTTTTAAATTTTATATAATTTTGGTTTTTTAAATATTTACTTTGTTTATTTTCTTTTTAAAAAGTCGTATTTTCGTAAGGCTGGACCTATCTTCCATTTTTACATGGTTTGCTATAGCAAATCATAATTCACTTTGCGTCGCACAGAGAAGTATTTGGCCTGAAAAGCTGGCCAAAATTATTAAACGTGGTTTTTGAATTAAACGTTTTAGTTTTTTGATAGTTTTAGGTGTAGTATGATATAAAAAGTCTAGTGGCAGATTTTGAGAAAATTACACTGCGCAACAAAAAAAAAATTTTGTCTACTCTAGAAATAAAAGTATGGGGACTATATGGATTTTCATGCCATTAATTCAAATCTGTTTTCCGTTTTTCTCTAGTACGTAAGGATTTTTAAAGGTGTGGCATATTTCACCCCCTAAATCGTTGGGTTGCCTAATATATTTTGTCATAATTTAAAAAGGGGTCTCCGATTTTAATAGGAGGAGATGCACCGGAAAATTCTGTTTAAACTGGCCAAACACATTTATTTTCTATCTATTACTATTTCGGAGTTATTAAAAATTTAATGGTGAAAAAAAATTTTCCTTCAAAATTTGTCAAATTTTTTGTTTTCAAAATGCAATGAAAAAGTAAAAGAACCAAAAAGTTTAAATTTTTAAAATTTTTCTAATTTTCACATTCCTAAGGAATAAAAGACGGTATAAATCGTGGTACAAACGTGTTAAAAGTGATGTGAATAACAGTTGAAATCATTAATTCAAAATACATAAAAGTAAATGACGATATAAATGTATAAGAAAAAGTGCCTGATGAGGAAAAATAGTAGAAATGTGAAAATTTAAAAAAATCGTCAAAAATAATGGCGCAAACTTGCGCACACTTTTTTTTTGTTTCTAAAATTAGAGATTCCAAATTTTATTGTGGTATTAAACATAATTCGTAGAGATGCTAACCTCACTTTTAAAAACCTTTTTTTTTTTTTTTGTAAAAAAGTGTATATATTTTTTTTAGCTTTTCAACGAATAGTTTCAACATGAATATTCAACATATTTTTAAAAAAAGCTTTTGATCAAACCTTTCAGCGAAAAAAAATCATTGTTAAACCTTTATTTGTTTAGCCGCAAAAAAATATCATATAAACATCTAAAGGGTCCACCATCTAACGTTTTTTTTTCAACTAGTGCTTATTTCGTGAATGGTAACACTTAGCTCATGTCTGATTTGATAGATAATTAGTTTTATCCTTCCGCTGAACGAATATGGTTATGTATACGCTTGAACAACGCTGGTAACTGGGCCTGCGATCGACTTACAGAAGTTGCCGATTTTGCCAAAAAAAATCATCTTTTCAGATGAAGCTCATTTTGATCTTGGCGGGTATTAAACAAGCAAAATTGTCGCATTTGGGGCACAAAAACCCGCACGTCTAAATTGAAAAGCCGACGCACCCAAAACGAGTCACTGTTTGGTGCGGATTTTGGTCCAGAGGCATAATTGGGCCATTTCTCTTCGAAAATGAGCAAGGAATGGCCGTTACAGTCAATGGCGATCGTTATCGGGCCATGTTGAACGAATTTTTGTTCACAAAAATTGAAGAGGAGGATATTGGCAACATTTAGTTTTAACAGGACGGCGCTACGTGCCACACAGCCGAAGCTACACTCGATGTTTTGCGCCCTGTTTTTGAGGATCGCATTATCAGCCGCAGAGCTGATGTCGTTTGGCCACCTCGGAGCTGCGATTTGACACCGTTGGACTATTTGTGGGGTGCCGTCAAAGATAAGTGTTACGCCGACAAGCCAGAGACAATTGACGCTTTAAAGGACAATATTCGTGAAGCCATTGGTAAAATACAGCTGCACACAATCGATAATGTGCTTAAAAATTGGAACGATCGTGGCCAGCCGAGGCAGCCATTTGAATGACATTATGTTTCATTATTAACCGGAAGGATTGTACTTTCAAATAAAAAAAGAAATTTGAGAAAATATTCAGTAGCTTTTTTTTATATCATTTAAAAAAAAAAGTTATTTGGCGGACCCTTTAGAAACCGAAAAAAAACATTTAAATCTCATTTAAATTTCTTCACTTTCCTGACTTTAGCAGGGTCTCAGAGCTACTACAAATCGCAACTAAAAGTCTTCAAAATTTACAATATAATGTAAAATATTGTTGTCTATCGAGCTGCGTACTTAGTTCTTAAGATTTCTTTAAATTCAGTTTTGCCTTTTTGGCCAGCTTTTTGGGTGATGTTGTTAACCCATATTTTCATTAAGAAGTAGCAACGTAGTTCACCACGTAATAATATGTATTTCAGAAGTACCTGAAACCTATGCAGTTATCTGAGGTGTTCAAATTAACTATTAACTTCTTCTACCTTGGTAACTCAATGCAGGGAGCTTCTATCCAGATTGTGATATCAGACTGACACAACCCTCATCTGGGTTCCCGCACATTGTAACTTCCCTGGAAACGAACGGGCGGACGAGCTAGCTAGGGCTGGATCTGCTATGAACGTCTCCACCGCTGTATCGGTAGCCATGTCGTATGGCGCTATAAGATACGGCATTCAGAGCCATTACCAGCAGAAGGCTGCAGACAGATGGCGCAAGCTGGACACGTGTAGGGTGGCCAGAAGTATGTGTCCCTGCTACAACGACAGGAGGACAGCACAGCTGATCAACAGGAACCGTAGGGACATCTCAAGACTCGCCGCAGTGGTGACGGGGCACTGGGCAATAGGCAGACATGCTGGTAGGATAGTTCTCTCCTATAATGCATTCTGTCGCAGCTGCCGGGATCAGGGCAAGGAAGAGACAGTTTACCACTTCCTCTGTGAATGCCCGGCATTGCACCATACGAGACACAGAATCTTAGGCAACAGTATAATATCCGACCTTTCGGAGCTATCAGGTATAGATCTAGGTGACCTTATTAGATTCCCCGATGCGACAGGTTGGACCTAGCATCCATCACCGTATCCGAGATCTGGATTCGGTTCTACATAGGTTGACACTGACGAGTGGAGTGGTCTTTTAAAACGGGATCTCAGAGATCCTACTTGAATGCTTTTGGGATACGGGCAGCCACGTATACCAACCAACTAACCATGAACTCTATTAGATAAATGCAATTTATACAAAAAACACAAATTGCCTTGTTATTTATTATTTATTATTATTTCTTTATTGCGTCAATGAATGGCAACAAATTATCTGTGTGTCATTATCACTCAACACACACTTTGTGCTACGTATTCATGTTTTGGATCTAATAAATTTTTGTTAGAAACTTTAAACATAAAAAGTTAATTACATTTTCCAAATCGAGATAAGAAAAATAACATACTAACTCCGGCATATGTACCTATTTTGCTAAATAAAGTAGTAGAAGATGTTTTATTAAATCCCTTCAGTTGATTTATTGACTTCAACGTCTTACGAACAAAACAACGGAATATGTTTCGCATACTTTGCACTGCCATTTCTATTATCACATATTTTGGCAGTTTAATTTACGGAGCAGTACTATATTCTGAATGTGATGGAGAACCTGTGCATAGTTATGTAGCTGTTGCCAGCAACTGTTCTGAAGCCATATATTGTAATGGTACAGACTCGACTATTGTGGGTTGTGGTGACAGAAAACCTTACTTTTCACCTGCTGATGGCATGTGCTACGACAACTTTACTGTATGTGGTAATCGCACTTTTAGCATGGAGAACACAACGATTAACTCGATACCGTTTGTAGCAACTGTTACAACAGCGTCGAGTACAAAACCTACTTTAAGCCCTGCAACAACTTCACAAAACATGGCATATAATGCAAGTTCTGGTGCCCAAACTGATCCTACATCCTTAATAATAACAACGACAGCTTTTTCTTCTAATACCAGGCCAACAGAGACAACTACACCGACCAACAAAAACACTTCAACTACTAATCATCCCCCCCTAATTTCGCTCTGCCCCGATGTTGATGATCCTCATAAGCCTTTATTCTTGCCACATCCGAAATCTTGTTCAAAATATTATTTGTGCTATCATGGCCATGCCACTCTTATGCAATGCCCAAATCGCTTACATTTTGATGTGAGCCAAGAGACTTGCAATACAGCCACAAGAGCCAAGTGTCGGGTAATTTATGTAAAAAAAAAACTTGTTATCAAAACAAAATTTTCCAAAATTCCCCATTAAAATTATATAATTTATTTTTTATATGTATGTATTTTGTTAAGCTGAACTCCACAAATCCCCGCGAACAATGCCTGCCTCATATCGTGAACTTTTATCCTCATGCCACCAATTGCAACTATTATTATCTCTGTGAATATGGCTTCCTAATGGTTATGCAATGTCCCTTTAACATGGAATGGGATTATGAGAGAAGAATTTGTACCATGAAATCAACAGCTAAATGTTATAATGCATTTACAATTAATTAAATATTCATCATGCGAGTATTTAAGAAGTAAAACCGTTTTATTCGACCGGGTCGAATCTTAAATACCCTACAAATGTTTTATAAATAAAATCTATTAAAATTTACATATGTATTTATTTTATTTGTCTTATGTAAACTTCAAAGTCTATGTTGAAGTTACTCGACCGCGTACAGGAGAGGGCGATGAAACTCATCGGAGACAGTAGGGTAGCCAACTCTATTGACTCCCTTGAGCATCGTCGCAATGTGGGGTGCGTATCGTTGTTCTATCGTTACTATAATGGCAGGTGCTCTGGTGAGGAACTTGTTCCTGAAACCCATTCTTTCTTACGCTCAACGCGTTTTTCATCAAGAGCGCATGCGTTTGTGGTCGATATTCCAACGAATCGCACTACGCATTACAGAGAAAATTCGTTTTTTGGCCGAACAGTCCGTACTCCCCGCCACTTACAATTTGAGGGGGTTCAAGTCGAATATCCACAGACACTACTCCCTTTATCCTCCTTCCCAAAATCTATTTTCCTAGTTCCAGTGCAATGCACTGCATATGTAGGGGTTATCCCCTGAGTGCTGGTCCTACTCCTAAAAAAAAAAAAAAGAAAAACAAATTTTTTTTATACGGTCATTTCCAATGTGTTGGGAGGAGCAGGACTGAGACATCGTCAGCAAAAAAACTTACGTATTAATATGTAGTAAGAATTTTAACGAACATTTATATTGCTATATTAAATTGAATTAAGATTCATAGGCTAATTGTTCGAAATTTGTTTTTAAATCTCAGAAAGACATGATAAATATTCCAAGGCACAAAGGAAAGTCAATATCAGTTTTTATTCAACTTACACAGCAGAGCAGAACAGCTGTTTTCGAAAGACGCAACCCTTTCATCATCAGTGCTCATGTGTATTTTGTTTGTCACCACTTATTAGGTGGCTTAGTTGAATTTAATAACAGTTCCTATTTAAACAAATTTTATTGTGAAAAAGAATACGAGAACTGTATCAACCTGATGTTAACATGTTATTGTTATAATACCCGTGTTACCGTTTGATTATTTTTCTTCATGTCCCATTTTTCTGAATTTTTTGTTCCATCATACCTACGTATTAATATTTTATATCAACGTGCAAAAAAGGGACTGAGATAAGTTGAAAATGTTTAACCTGCTGGCTCACACTTCCTCTAAGACATTTCTGTGCCCAATTTTAAAACTCTATACAGGGTCACTCCGAGAAAGGCCGTGGGGGAAACATCTCACCTAAATCGTAAAAACTTAAAAACTAAATTATTATATTCCGATATTTTTAAGCTTAAGGTCTCTTTATTTTAATTTAATTCTTAATTTCAATATTTCGTCACTCCCTTGTGTGACTTCTTCAGGAAATTAATCCCGCTATGCCTTTATTCTTGCCACATCCGATAATAATTAATTTCCTGAAGAAGTCACACAAGGGAGTGACGAAATATTGAAATTAAGAATTAAATTAAAATATGTAAAAAGACCTTAAGCTTAAAAATATCAGAATATAATAATAATTAAAAAGAGGTCAAGAAACCAGAATAATTTAAAAACTAAATTTTCGCGTTAGTTAAGTGATATTTTTTTTGCAGGTCATTAAGGGCCAGGGGGGGGGACGTGGAAGGGTAGGGCAAGGGAGAGAACATATTACCTTCGTCGTAAAAGCTTATAAATTACACTTTTAAAGAATACAATTTGTTAAATATTTATACTATTTTATCATATAATATGTAACTTCAACGCCCACTAAAGGGGGCGGGGTCCAAAAATAGACTATATCTATTTTCCACAGACGGACGTATGGGAATTGCTTAGACTTCATCACTGATCAAGAATATATATATACTTTTTTGGAGTCCAATTCTTTTTCGAGGGTATTAGAACTGTATTTTATCGATGTCGCTCTAGCAAGGGCCGGAGGGGGAGCCATTTCACCTTTGCCATAAACCACTAAAAATAAGTTTTTGGGATAATTAAGTGTAAAAAAATTGGTTTTTTGATAGGGTCATTTAGCGGGCGAAGGGTGAGGAGGGAGGTAGGGCAGAGGATAATCAGGTTACGTCTCAGCTTCGATAAAAGCTTAAAAATGTTATTTTTAAGACATGTAGGCTGAAGTAAAACAATTTGTTAAATTTTTACACTATTTTTGCATATAATAACGCCCACTAAAGAAGGCGGGGTCCAAGTATAAGCTTTTTTTTATTTTGTGGCTGCAAGTTTAACGCATTGGACCTTCTTTGACATACATATAAATATATCATTTGCTTAACAATATTGCTGTTGGCTGAAGTAGTAGAACACGAGACTATGAAGCGGAGGGTCCTGAGTTCGAGCCTGCGCTGAGTCATGAAATATTGTGTTGAATTCTTCTGATCAGCATTAGTGCATGGTTGTGTTAGTTGTTGCCAGCCACTTTCAATGATGAAGGCATAGCACTGGTCACTGAACATAAATGGCAGCGACTGACACAATCATGTGCTGAAGAGCAGAGTAACAGCACCCTCCTTCGTCGGTTCTGTAGCTAAAAATTAGCCGGCGAAGTAAAAAGGTTGAAATAGCTACAAAAAAAACTGTCTATCGTCTCATCTTTCCTAATCTGTCCCCTCAATACTATCCCCTCGCATAGCATATGTAGGGGTCATCCCCTGAGTGCTGGTCCGACTCCTAAAAAATTACAAAGAAAAGGAACTTTTTTCCCTCTGGCACGATTCAGCTTGTGCTATCCTTCCACATATATTTATAGCAAGTTTCAAGGGTCTGGCTCTTTTCGTTTAGATTGAATCGTGATTTCTACAAACGGACGGACGCACATGGTCAGATCGTCTTAGATTTTATCACTGATCCAGAATATATATTCTTTATGGGGTCTCAGATGGATATTTCGCTGCGTTACATACGGAATGACAAAGTGAATATACCATCCAATTCTTTTTTGCAGCGCACAATAAATTAAATGTATAGCTCATTATTGTATTTATTACAATAATGAATTTAATAATAAATGTAAAAATTAATTCCTGGAAAACAGTTCAAAATTAATGAAATACAAGACTCTCACATTTTTGCATGAAATGATACAAATAATGTTAATGTGAGGCGATAAAAAAATTAATAAATTTGTATGGTTTTTTAAAATAAATTGTAGAACTAGTAATTCTCAGTTTTATTATTTATTTCATTGGTAATTTAAAATGTGTTTTTACGAAACTCTAGCTCCAAATCCTTAATACAAAGAGCCTTATTGCGCCACTCACAACGACTGCTCTCCACATCGAAATATTTATAAAATGGGCACTGCTGGAGAATGACATGACCCTTTACACAGTAAATAAACATGTTACAACGTTGCATATGAGGAAAAATATGCTGGCCATAAGCAGGACATACAATACCGTTGCCGCCTGCAGGACTCAACTGTGTTGGTGCGAAAGGAAGTGAAACCATGCCATTACCTGCTTGACATTTGACATTTTCGGGCAAATCACATTTGCCAATACGTGAATTCCATTGTAGATTAGTACTGCATTCCTGTAGCAACGCCTGGCCATAATAGCACATATAATATTGGTTACATTTGTTAGGATGCGCCAAAAAGATCAAAGAGTCTGAGTTGGGCTGCTGCTCATAAGCATTGAGGCAATATTGTTGTACATTGAGTAGTGGCAAAGTTGATGAAGGCAATGTTGTTGGTCGTGCCGGATGAATTTGAGTTATTTGTTTACATTTAACATTAGCCGGGGTATCGCAGAGTTTACTTTCGGCATTAAATAGCATTTTTGGTGGACAAGAAGCCGCAACAGCTTGACCCTTTTCATCACACCAGTAAAACAAATGACAATCCTGGGGATTTTCCACAAAATCTCCCATGGCGTGATTGGCACACACATTATTCTGGCGAAAATTAATACGATTTATGTCAGCATCGCTAGCAACAGACCACAATAATAGCATCAGAAATGCTGGGGGAATAAAAGCAAATTGTTTACAAAATTTGTTTATTTTCAAAGTGTGTTTTTTCTCCGCGTTTACCTTTGCAAAGGAATCTGTGCAAATCCCCCATTTATTGTGTATTAATTATCGTTCCTATTTTGTTCTTGAAACGTTCAGCACGTCTTAACTACTGCTGGTAAGAAAATATTTTGTGTGCTAAAAGCTTATTGTGCCATTGTTTTTCTCACAATTTTCGTTTTATCTCTACTATTCCAAATATTTAGTATATCGATGGCTTAATATGAAAAAGGCCTAACTCGCCTTTTTGTTACTTAACAGGAGAAGGAAAAAACTTAGTAGAATTCGTGAAATTTCTGACACAAGAAAAATGTTGTTGCAATTATTAAACAAGTAAAAACGTTATATTCGACCGGGTCGAATCTTAAATACCCTCCAAATATTTAGTAAGTAAATTTAAAATGTTTAACTTGGTGGGACAGAGTTGTTTTATATAATATCGCACGTCAACGCCCACTAAAGGGGGCGGGGTTCAAAAATAGACAATATCATGTTTTCCACAGACGAACGTATGGGCATTGCCAGATCGTCTTAGACTTCATCACTGATCAAGAATATATATACTTTATGGGGTCCAATTCTCTTTGGAGGGTATTAAAACTGTATTTTGTAGGGGTCGCTCTGGCAAAGGCTGTGGGGGAAACATTTCACCTTTGTCATAAAACTATTAAAAATAAATGTTTGGGATAATTAAATACAAAATTAAAATTTTTTTATAGTGTCATTTAGGGGTCAAAGGGGGAGGAGGAGGTAGGGCAGAGTAGTACCAGGTTACGTCTCCGCTTTGTTATTAAAGCTGAAAAATGTTATTTTTAAGGAATGCAGGCTTAAGTAAAACTATTTATTAAATTTTTACAAAATTTTTGCACATAATAACGCCCACTAAAAGGAGCGGAGTCCAAAAATTTAATTTTTTTATTTATGGCTCCAAGTTTAACGCGTTGGACCTTCTTTAATATGAAAATATATCAGTTGCTTAACAAAATTACAAAATAAAACTCTGAAAATTATGTTGTTTTTTAGAGGTTGGTTTAGTTCTTCTTAGGAGAACTTTTTTCAATATTGCCCGATTTGGCCCATTTCCGAATTTGACCTGTGCTATCCTTCAAGATATATATATATATATATATATATATATATATATATATATATATATATAGAAACTTTCAAGAGTCTGGCTTTGTTAGTTCGGACTCAATAGTGATTTCCACAGACGGACGGACGGGCGGACGGACATGCTCAGATCGTCTTAGATTTCAACACTGATCAATAATATATATACTTTATGGGATCTCAGATGGAGATTTCGCTGCATTACAAACGGAATGATAAAGTTAATATACCCTCCAATTCTCTTTTGGATTTTATTAAGTTTTTTCCTTCTCCTGTAAAGTAACCAAAAACCGAGTTAGGCCTTTTTTATATTAAGCCATCGATGTATTACTTACATATTTACATACATACATACTTACATATACACATATATATTTATTTGGCGCAATTTTTATTAAAAACAATACCAAGATAAAACTCTAGTTTGTCCTATTAGCATTTTACTAAATTATCTTCTATGTTTGTATAACTAATTACGTTATTCCATTCATTGGGAACTGTTTACGGAATAAACTATATACAAACATATATACATATGTACATATATGTACATGCATATTTGTACACAAAATGGCAACGAAAGATTGCCAAAAAAATGTTAATTTCATTCTTCCACAAACATACGAGTACATCTTTAGATGATTAGAGATAGAGATAATTTTCTTTAAAAATTTGGTTTAAACTTTTTGCTAGAAAGTACAACCGCCATGACCTCAATTCCATTGTTAAATTCTATAAACGTGAAATTGTTGAACAGCTGTGGGGAAAAATATATCGAATTTTTATAGGTTTTCTTATGCTCGTAGGCGTCAAATGCAATCATTTCGGTTTGAAAGCTGAAACTTTCTAAATATTAGGAAATGCGTACACTGTAGATGGGGAGAATTATGGTACACTGCATACACAATCGGTTGTATGGCAGAAAGTGCAGGTGTATTTTGCAGTGTTTGCTATAGGAAGTATTTCCGCAGATAAAAGTGTGACACAAACACTCAAGTGGCCACTTCTCGAACATAGATCCACACAAAGTCGTTGCTGAGATATTTGCTACCTTTTAAAAATCGTACTTCGGCTATATGCCATGTCGCCAGAATTAGAGCAACAACCAGAGAGGGGGTCAACTACAAAAACAGAGGTTAGCTATACTTTTGCTTACCCCAGTACCGACTTTACAATACGATCTTTTATAACGTTTATTGCGATTATCGGCTAGACCTAATCGAACCAGCTGAAGATCAGAAAAAAAACAAAGTAGAAATATTATATTTGATCGGGTCGCATCTCAAAATATTTAGTAAATAAAAACTCTTTTTTTATTCTTATTAAAAATTACATTTTTGTGGCATTCGGCTTAAGTAAACAAGAAAACCAAAATTTATTTAAGAGACACCTTTCCGTATTTTATATCAACGTGCACAAAAGGGACTGAGATAAGGTAAACATTTTTAACCTGCTGGACCACAGTTCCTTTAAGACATTTCTGTACACCATTTTAAAACTCTATACAGGGTCACTCCGAGAAAGGTCGTAGGGGAGACATATCACCTAAATCGTAAAAACTTAAAAACTAAATTTTCGGGGTAGTTAAGTGTAGAAAAAAATGTTTTTTTTTGATAAGGTCATATAGGGGGCAAAGGGCCGTGTAGGGGTAGGGCAGAAGACGATCACAGAACATATTACCTTCGTCGTAGAAGCTTATAAATTAAATTTTTAAGGAATGAAGGCTTAAGGAATACAATTTGTTAAATATTTACACTGTTTTTTATATAATATGTAACTTCAACGCCCACTAAATGGGGTGGTGTCGAAAAATGGAATATATCGTTTTTTCCACACACGGACGTATAGGCATTGCTGTGTCGTCTTAGACTTCATCACTGATCAAGAATATACATACTATGTGCTCTATGGTGACCAATTATTTTTGGAGTGTATTAAGAAGAGGATCAGGATACGTCTCAGCTTCGTCATAAAAAAACCTACAGTACAGTATACTACAGCACAGTCCAGTATAGTACAGTACAGTATAGTACAGTACAGCACAGTACGGTATAGTACAGCACCGTACAGTATAGTACAGTACATCACAGTACAGCATAGTACAGCATAGTACACTACATCACAGTACAGAATAATACAGTTCAGTAGCGTATAGTACAGTGCAGTACAGTATAGTACAGTACAGTGCAGTGCAGTACTGTACAACATAGTACAGTACAATGCAGTACAGTACACTTTAGTACAGTACAGTACGGTACTGTATAGTACTTTACAGTACGATACTGTATAGTACTTTACAGTACAGTACGGTACAGTACAGTACAGTACGGTACAGTACAGTACAGTGTAGTACAGTATATTCAAATCAGAAAACATTATTTTTCTTTTGTATATCTTAGCAGAACTAATTTCTTTTGGAACTTAATATGTCCGATGAACCGCTGTCACTATTTCGAAAGTTTAAATATTCTACTTATCTTTCACTTTTCAAACAAATTCATTCAATTTAGCCGCTGTCTTGCAGCAATTTTCTTTCATAAAGTGCTTCAATTTTTAATTTCTTAATTAATTCGAAAAAAAATATGTATCTTAGTCGTTTTACAATATCTACAAAATAAATAGTTTTACTAAAATATTCTAGCAAAAGTGTTATAACACTTGGCCTGAGAACGCATCACACAAGCTCTCCTCTCATAATGCCATCCCATATTTAAGGGACACTGCATGACCTTTAGATAACCCAAAGTGCACTGGTAATAATAATTACAGTTTCTGGGATGAGGATAAAAATCGTAAGTGTGAGACAAGCATTGTTCCCGTGGCGAGGCTACATCCATCATCTAATTTTATATAGGAAAAAAAACGGAATGAAATTAAGCATTTTATATATTCGACGGCAAAAAAATTACTTACATGACACTTCACATTTTCCGGATAATCACATTTTTGTTGGCGCGAATCGAAATGCAACAAGTTGGAGCAATGCATAGGCAAGCGTTGACCATGATAGCACAAAAAATATTCCGAGCACGATTTAGTATGTGGCAGGAAAATAGCTTTGTTAGGATTGTCTATAGGTGGGCAAGTGAAAGGCACAATTGTTACAGGATGCACAGTTTGTAGGGTGGGAATTGCGGCAGACGTTGCATTGGCTGGAACACTTGTGTCCGTTGAGGTGACATTAGCCGGTAAAAATGGACCATCCGTAGAAGATATTGATGGTATAGAAGTGTTGATACTGGATGAAGAATTCGTTGGAGCATTCTCTGTTAAACTTGCGATTTCCACTGTTGGAGCAATAGCCATCTCATTTGGTATGGGTCTGTCTTTGCATACATTTTTGTCCGTATCACATGTTTGTTCTTCAACCGAAAAATAAGGACTTTCATCGGGACAAGCATCACTAAACGACTCTTCACCATGACAGAATATATAAAATGAACAATCCTCTTGCAATTCCACATACATTTGGTCTTTGCCTTCACATTCTATAAAAGTATCTCCTACAGTTATGGCAAGCATACCGGCCATAAATAGAATGAAACCGCACCACGTACAAAACATTACGTGATTCAATGGTTCGTAAACGTTAAGAATTTTTGAAGAAACTGAAGACTTCATACAGATAACAGCGCCTTTATAAATACTCCACCTGATGATTTTCTTGGCTTTTTATCAAGGGAAATATTAATTTATTCAAACATGATGATGCACATATTTGTTCTACCGAAATACGATTAATAACTAATTTTTCATTTCAGTCTTATCTGTTATGTTTCGTCGCAAGACGACAATTTTGGAAACAATATTTGTTTTAAGTGTTAATTAAAAATATTTCAATGGATCATCATATCGACGACCTTAAGGGAAAATGTTAGAATATTTAACCCTGAAATTAGTTTTGAAATTGCCAGTCACATTGAGATAAACTGTGAGATATAAGGTCGACTTGTTATTAAATTACTGCTGCTTTCCTTCCCCTGTTTCTTGTGGTAAAAAATTACAGTCTGTTGCGGTGGTGATTTATTTTAAGTAGGGCCAGCACTCTGGGGATGACCCCTACATATGCGGTACATTTGAGAAATGATGAAAAGATATAGTTATTTGTTGTAGGTGTTTTAATCTCTACGCCAGCGAATTTTCGCTACAGTACCAACGAAGGAGGGTGCTGTGATGCACTCTTTAGTATATGATGGCGTCAATCGCTGCTGGTAGCGCTCAGTACCCAGTTCTATGCATTCGACACTGAAATATACACAAACATGCGCCAATGCTCAACGTTATAATTCAAGACTTGAGTACGGAGTCGAACTCATTTTTGCAGGCTCCTTATACGGATGTTCTATACTTAAAGTTGCATTAAAATCGGTGAGTTGATGTTTTTAGCTTTCATTATGTTTCTCCTTTTCATAACCTCCAAAAAAGAATTGGAGGGTATATTCACTTTGTTATTCCGAGTGTTACGTAGCGAAATATCCATCTGAGACTCCATAAAGTATATATATTCTTGGTCAGTGATGAAATCTAAGAGGATTTGGCCATGTCCGTCCGTTCTACCGTCCGTGCGTCCGTCTGTGGAAATCACGATTCAGTGTAAACTAAAAGAGCCAGACCCTTAAAATTTGGTATAAATATATCTTGAAGGATAGCCAGTCGAGTTCGTAAATGGGTTGAATCAGGCCAGAGGGAAAAAAATTCTCCTAAGAAGAACCAAGCCAACCTCTAATAACAACAATTTATAAAGTTTTTTTTTGTAATTTTGCTAAGCAAATGATATATTTTTATGTCAAAAAGGTCCAATGCATTAAATTTGGAGTCATAAAATGAAAAAGAAATAATTTTTGGTTCACGCCCCCTTTAGTGGGCGTCATTATATGCAAAAATAGTGTGCAACTTTAACAAATTGCGTTACTTAAGACTATATTCCTAAAAAATATAATTTTTAAGCTTTTATGACAAAGTTGAGGTGTAACCTGGTATTCCGCTGCCCTGCCCCCTCCTACCCCTTTGCCCCTAAATGACCCTACCAAAAAAAAAATTTAAATAAATTTTACAATTAATTAGTCCGAACATTTATTTTTGAAGTTTTGTGGCAAAGGTGAAATGTCTCCCCCTCAGCCCTTGCCAGAGCGACACCGCCAAAATACAGTTTTAATACCCTCCAAAGAGAGTTGGACCCCATAAAGTATATATATTCTTGATCAGTGATTAAGTCTAAGACGGTCTAAAAATGCCCATACGTTCGTCTGTGGAAAACACGATATAGTCTACATTTGGACCCTCCCTCTTTAGTGGGCGCTGAAGTCACATATGATATGAAAAAATATTGTACATATTGGCGATCGTTATCGGGCCATGTTGGACGAATTTTTTGTTCACAAAAATTGAAGAGGAGGATATTGGCAACATTTGGTTTCAACAGGACGGCGCTACGTGCCACACAGCCGAAGATACACTCGATGTTTTGCACCCTGTTTTTGAAGATCGCATTATCAGCCGCAGAGCTGATGTCGTTTGGCCACGTCGGAGCTGCGATTTGACACCATTGGACTATTATTTGTGGGGTGCCGTCAAAGATAAGTGTTACGCCGACAAGCCAGAGACAATTGACGCTTTAAAGGACAATATTCGTGAAGCCATTGGTGAAATACAGCTGCACACAATCGATAATGTGCTTCAAAATTGGACCGATCGTGTAGGCTACTGCATGGCCAGCCGGGGCAGCCATTTGAATGAAATTATTTTCCATTATTAACCGGAATGATTGTACTTTCAAATAAAAAAAGAAATTTGAGAAAATATTCAGTAGTTTTTTTTATAGCATTTAAAATAAAAGTTATTTGGCGGACCCTGTATATTCTTGATCAGTAATGAAGTCTGAGACGGTCTAGCAATGCCTATACGATCGATATCGAATGCTGTAAATTTGCCCCTGATGTTAAACGCATGGCGAGCGTTGCCATATTTTGTCGAATACGTTACCAGTTTGAAACCCATAATAACGTTTTATATTTCTTTTCACCGAAAGCTAAATACAAAAGCGGACGAATCATATAAAAAGTCTATTCTGCTAGTGTCTAATGGCATAGCAAAAGCCCTACTGTGGGTCCGTTGGAGAGGTTTAACAAGGGCAATTATCAGTATTTTTCTGGTATTTTGTAAGATTGTTTGGGCATTTGAGAAATTGTCTGAGACTAGGTTTTTTTGTTTAACACTAACATTATTTTCTACAACCTTATTAAAATATTTACCCTAATGAACTTAAACTAAAATAATAATAAAAAAAGAAAAGAAAAAAATCTAAACAAACGCACATTTGTTCACTTAAGTGAATTGTTGGCAATAACAATATAATATTATTTGCTTTGGCTGGCTAAAGCAGTACCACTTGGAGATATCGTCGTTCAGCCATTTCAAATCCACAACTTTTTAACTCACACACAAAATTGCAGCCGCAGCAATTGTTGGCATAATGGAAAAGAAGAGAAAAAAATAGTTAGTAATAGTTTATGTCTGTGGCTAAGTTGGTCTGATCAAAATAATGTTGTCTTGAAATTAAAGATGAAAAACGTAATAAGAGACTTTTTGTCAAACCTTAACCAAATGAACAGGAAGTTTGTTGTGCAGAAGGTCAACAAAATAATAATTTTTAGGTTGTTGGATAAAACCAACGGTAATAAAAATTTAAAAATCATGGCAATTCTTTAATATTCGAATTAAACAAATAATATTTATTAATAACTTATAATAAGCAATGAAATCAATTTATCATTGAAATGAGACGTTGTGTGGGTATTTATAAATTTGACCAAAAAAGTACATGTTTTTTTTATACCAATAAGAAATTCAAGCTAAACACCAGAAAATGTAAAACATTTTCATTCATTTACAAAAGCACTAGGGATTTATCTGAAACCAAGTCTTACTGCAATTGGGAACTTCTTTCAATTACAGCCGAGAACCCAGTGCAATAAATGTCAAACGTGTTCAATCATTGGCAAACATAATATATTTTCCCTGCTCTATGACTTGTTAATGTATTGACATATTTATGCACGTATGTGTGTGTGTGTATTTGGTTTGTTAAATTTGTTATATGTATTGAGTTTCTTTTTAGATTTTTTGGCCGGCTTTTATTAGTCATGTTCTGCGACAATCGTGTGTGTATTTATTTTTGAATTTCATTCCAAACACTCGTCAGAAATTGTGTGTTAATCTTTCCATATTTGTTATTATTAAAAAATATAATTATGTACATATGAGTTCATGTATATAGATACATTTGTATCTAATTAATAATTTAAGTCAAGGTAGTTTAATGTTTTAAGTAATTAAAAATAAAAATATATTTTTTTTTGTGAACTTTTAGATTTGTTTTAGTTAAATTTATATATTTGGGGATTTTTAGTGTGGTGCTGTTGGCTGAAGTAGTATAACACGAGACTATGAGGCGGAGGGTCCTGAGTTCGAGCCCGCGCTGAGTCATGAAATATTGTATTGAATTCTTCTGATCAGCATTGGTGCATGGTTATGTTAGTTGCTGCGAGCCTGTTTCAATGATGAAGGCATAGTCACTGGTCACTGAACATAATTGGCAGCGACTGACACGACCATGTACTAAAAAGCAGAGTAACAGCATCCACCTTCGTCGGCCCTGTAGCAAAAATTAGCCGGCGAAGTAAAAAAGGTTGAAATAGCTACAAAAAAAAACGGTCTATCTTCTCATCTTTCCTAATCTGTCTCCTTCTTTAAGATATCTCTGTACCCAATTTTAAATCTCTATTTTGGACAGAGTCATTCCTGGAAGGGCCGTGGGAGAGTCGTTTCACCTGTGCAAGATCAGAGAACATCTCAGCTTCTTAAAGGATTAAGGAATAAAAATTTTTCAATATTTACACCATTTTTGCATATAATATCGTACGTCAATGCCCACTAAAGGGGGCGTGGTCCAAAACAGAGTATATCATGTTTTCCACAGACGTACGTATGGGCATTGCTAGATCGTTTCAGACTATACTTTATGGGGTCCAATTCTCTTTGGAGGGTGTTAAAACTGTATTTTGGCAGGGTCTCTCTGGCAACGGCCGTGGGGGAGACATTTCTCCTTTGCCATAAAACTCCAAAAATAAATAAATGTTCGGAATAATTAAATGTAAAATTTATATAAAATTTTATAGATTTTTTATAGTGTCATTTAGTTGGCAAAGGGGGAGGAAGGGTAGGGCAGAGGAGTACCAGGTTACGTCTCAGCTCCGTCATTAAGGCTCAAAAATGTTATTTTGAAGGAATGTAGGCTTAAGTAGTACAATTTGTTAAATGTTTACACTATCTATATTTGCATATAATAACGCCCACTAAAGGGGGCGGGGTCCAAACATAAGCTTTTTTTTATTTTGTGGCTGCAAGTTTAACGCATTGGACCTTCTTTGACATAAAAATATATCATTTGCTTAACAAAATTACAAAGAAAACTTTAAAAATTAGGTTTGTTTTTTTTAGAAGTTGGTTTAGTTCTTCTTAGGGGAACTTTTTTCCCTATAACCCGATTCAGACCATTTCCGCACTTGACCTGTGCTATCCTTTAAGATATATTTATACCAAATTTCAAGGGTCTGGCTCTTTTCATTTCGACTGTATCGTAATTTCCACAGACGGACGGACGGACATGCTCAGATCGTCTTAGATTTTATCACTGATCAAGAATATATACACTTTATGGCGTTTCAGATGGATATTTCGCTGTGTTACAAACGGAATGACAAAGTGAATATACCCTCTATATTCTTTTTTGGAGGGTATAAAAACTTTAAAAATTATGTTGTTTCTTAGAGGTTGGTTTAGTTCTTCTTAGGGGAACTTTTTTCTCTCTTGCCCGATTTAGCCCATTTACGAACTTGACCTGTGCTATCCTTCAAATTATATTTATACCAAATTTTAAGGGTCTGGCACTTTTCATTTGGACTGTATCGTGATTTCCGCAGACGGACGGAAGGACATGGCTAAATCGTCTTAGATTTCATCACTGATCAAAAATACTTATATATACTTTATGGGGCCTTAGACGAATATTTCGCTGCGTTACACACGGAATGGCAAATTGAATATACCCTCCAATGCTGTGTTGGGTGCAAGATAAATAGTCACTTGTATAAAAATAGATAACCACCAACTCAATATGTTCAATTTGTTTTAAATTATTGCATCTTAACTTTAAGAACACTCAGCAATCATATACTAGATATATTACGACTAGATCATTTATTCAATATTCTAAAATATATGTGGAAAACATGCATACATATAAAAATATTCTTAAGCCAAAATCAAACAAACATTCAAATAGACATACACATTCAGTTTGAATGCAGCACACTTTTTTATTTAGCTGCAAAACGAAGAAAAATAAATTGGTGTCAGAATATGTTATGGGATGATGTTTTCTAATCATGCCAACTTTAATAGGCATATTTTTAGACTAAAAAAATAAAATACAATCTTATGGCTTTAGCTGAATGCACACATATAAATGTAATATGATTTTTGTAAAAAACTGTTTGAGGCTGCACTGCTATAATAATGCATTTTGTTAATATTCAGTATAGATTTTATATAAAAAACATATATTTTTGTTTAATCTCCAAGCCTCCTAAATTCTACCACTTTGGTTTTATTTCCCAGCAGGTGGTAACACTTCAATACTTGTTCTCAGCAGCAATGAGAAGTGGTCAGTATGTCCAGCGATGCCACATGCGAGAAAACGATTTCTTTTTTTTTCAATTTTTATAATCATCAAACTAAGAGAACGATGATTATAAAAATATATCGGAATATTTCTCTCAGAGCAAAATAATTTTAATTTAATACAAATTCTTTAAAAGTAATTTGCAGATTGCAGATGTGAAGTTTTCTTATCTTAATAATAAAATTAATTAAACGTTTACATTGATGTATGGATTAAATGTAATTCTGTTAATAATTGCAGATAAAGCCGTTTCATTGATAAAGCCGGTATATGGGCATAGTTTCAAACCGTTACTAGGCCGCATTCAATAAAACTATAATCGACGAGAGAAATAACACCGTCTTCGTTCTCTTTTCTAACTGGATGTCTTTAAATATTTGTATTTTTCTTTCTTTTGTTTTAGTAAATATATAAAAAGCCATTAATCACTTTCTGCCAAAATGTTTCCTCACACAAATTAGGCTGAAATTTCATTTATTTATTTATTTTTTTATCTTGTCATACAAATTTGTAAAGACTCTTTATTTTGGTGTAAATATATATATTTCGTTTGTAATTTTATTGTCTTCAATTTAAAATCCAATAAAAAAGAGAAAAAAAAACTGTCGCAATACAAACTTGTAGATTGCTTTAAGGAAATTATCACAGTCATTTTGGAGTTATTTTACTTTTCTCCAAAACACACTCACTCATGTTGATGGTGAAAATACTCTATCCCAGTCAACAATACATTTTGAATTTAAATAAAAAGAAGTAAAAGTGCTATATTCCGCGGTGCCGTATCTTAAATACCCATCACAGATGTATTTCTTCTCTCTTTCTAAAACAGAAAATAGATTTTAGTCACAAAAAAAAAGAAACCAAAATAAGGAACTTATTTGGCTACGTGTATGTAACAAAAAATTTAGATTTTCCAACCCTGGAATTTACTTTTTAATTTTTTTAATTGTTTACACGAATGTAATTCTGCCTGAGGTATAAAAAACGTTTAGCTCAACAAAAATAATAATAAATAAATACAAATTAGCAACTTATTTGTCTACTTTTACTTACCAGAAAAATTTGATTTTCCAACCCTGAAATTGAATTTTCAGTATTTTTGGTTTTTAATACCAATTTAATGCTTCGCGAAGTATAAAATATATTTAATTCACTGAAAACCCCAAAATAAGGAACTTATATAAAAGTACCCATACTTTTATAAACCAAAAATATTTCGATTTTTCAACCCTGGAATCAAATTTAATTTTTTTTTGGTTTTTAATACAAATTTAATTAAACTGAAAACTTAATGCAGCAAAAAAAAAAAAACAAAAGGTAGTGGCTTTTTTGATTATTTTATGTGCCAAAAAATTTCCGTTCTCCTACCCTGGAATCGAATATCTAAATTTTTTAGTTTTTAATGCCAATTTAATTCTTCCTGAAGTATAAAATGAGTTTAGTTCACTAAAAAAACTAAATTAAAAACATATATGGCTATTTTTATATAACAAACATATATAAATTTTCGAACCCTGGAATAGAATGTTTAATTTTATTAATTTATTACACGAATATAATTCTTCCTGAAGCATAAAATATGTTTAATTAACTACAAAAAGCAAAATTAGGAACTTATATGATTGATTTTATGTATACAAAAAATTCAATTTCCCAACTCTGGGAGCGAAATGTTTATGTTTTTTTACCAATGTAATTCTTAATGAGATATAAAGTAGTTTTATTTAAGAAAAACTTAAAATTCGTAACCATTTTGGTCACTTTCATGTAATGCAAAATAAATAGCTATTTCCCATCTCTGGAAAAAACATTTTTATTTTTGTTTGTTTTTTGATACAAATTTTATTTTCCTTAAAGTGTGAAATAGGTTCAATTAACCAAGAAAATAATTGGTTTTTGCTAGTTAATTTTGCAAAATAGGTGTGAAATACGTGTAGACTTCCCAGCTCTGGAACCGTAATTTGAATTTTTCTGAATTTCTCAATATCACTCTAAGTCAGTGATGTCAGCGTCATACACAATTGTGGAAACAAAACTCACATGTACGCTTACGCTCTTTTATTTTGAGAGCGTAAAATATAATTGTTTACTGAGAAACACTCTCATTCAGCGGGAAGTATCGCAAGTCTTGTTTTGAGGCCTCTAAACAGAAATAATATATTAATATGAATATAAATACAATATATAAGAGGTTTGAAATACGTTGGAGCCACTGTATGTAGGTACATTCGAAAATTTCTTAAAGTAGCTTTTAAATGAATTCATAAGTAAGGCTTTTTGTAAAAATTGTTTCTCTTGTATATAAACTAACCAAACGTTCAGCATAAAAACTAATCATACTTAGGAGCGAATTTAATCCTCCAGATAGGGAAAATATTATTGAGTTCTGGAAAAATTTAGACGGGGCGCTATATCCTGTATTAAACAAAATTCCTTTAAATGTTTGTCGATTTTGCCTTCAACATACCTTTGCGAACATATATTTTCCGATTTGAAATACATTTGCTCAAAACAACGTAATAAATTAAAATCCGCAAACCTAAAAAATGTTTTGTTGTTACGAAACTGCATTATAAATTTTGAAGATATAAAAGGATACTATTAGAAAAGTCCATTAGTTAGACCTCGCAACCGCACATTTCTCCCGCTGGGAATGTAAGAGATAAGAGTGATCTCACCAACACAATCGCATTTGACATCACTGCTCTAAGTTCATTTTCAATTCATCATTCCAAGAATGAAGTCTCTATCTTTTTTAGGGCTTGGGAACATTCACCTGACACGTACAGACAGACGGACATCGCTCATTTGTCATCGCTCTTCATAAGAATCCAGAATATATATACTTTATGGGGTCCCATATTAATGTCGAAGAAATTACACACGGAATGACAAACCTTTCATATTTCTGTAAAGCTCTAAACACTTAGACGACAACAGGCTACATCGCTACACGACTACAAACACTGCTGGCTACAAATACTGCCATGTAAGCCAGCTAATTAATTATTTTGAACACGGCAGCTGCATTGTAAGAAGTGATTTCAATGGTGCCACTTTCATATATAATAAAATCGCCTATTTTAAATATATTTATAAAGTTTAAAGGCCTAAATTTAAAAATGCAATTAAACAAAAATGGTTTAAAATTTTGCGAAATTAATTTTGTTGCTGTGAACTACAATTGTTCCGGTTAGAAATGGAATATTATTCAAATGCTCAATTATTTCTAGTTTGTCGGCGCCCGACAGAAAATCGTCCAACGGTGCCAAATCACAGTTTCTTGGCTGTTAAAAATTTATGTACCAAAAAAAGTTTTGAACCGCGCCAGTCCGGAGTCAAGAAAAAAATTACACAATCGTTTTTATTTTTGAAATGGCTGTTATTACCTTATGCATTTTTTACTTCACAATTTTTATATTCTTCGCCAGTTTAAAAAAATTTTTGAGCGTTTATTTATTTAAAATTTTTCATTGTATTGGCAGCACTAATCTGTTTATTATGGCATATAAAAATAGAAAAATTAATTTAATTTGACTACAAGCACATAACTAGCACGGACAACAACCTAACGTGTACCCGTGAAAATAATCATTCCCATATAAACATAACGTCGCGTTTCTTCACTAACCACGTAAGCGCCATTTTTCCCAAATTGACTTTTTTGGGGATTCTGGTAGAAAATAACCTTTGCCATCTGCCTACAATCTCACCTTGACAACTTTGTTTGAAAAAAAAAGTCTGGTCCGATTCGAAAACCTCGTAAGCGCCATACAAAATGACATTTGCATTGAAAATTGTATTTCTTTATATTAATTGTTGGGAATATTAAAAAAGTCTCACGCACAATTTTTTTTTATCCTAGAGATAGAGAAAATATAGGAAAAATTTGAAGTCAATCAGAGCATTTTGCTTGGGGCGATAGTCTCTCAAAGTTACTAACTTTGAAAACCTCGTAAGCGTCATACAAAATGACGTTTACTTTGAAAATATGTATATACTTATTTCTTTGTATTTAAAATTAGAAATGTCATAGCCTCACCCATTATTTTTTTTGTTTTTGAGATAAACAAGGTATCTGGAACATACTCGAAATATTTTTGGCGCTGTGAAATCACTCTGATCGTAGGGAAGAAAAGCGGTAGGGAACTTTTTGTTCCAACAGATTTTGTTCATATAATAGAAAATGCCAGAGTGTATGCGTCCCCTTACAAGGATCACTATATAGAACACAGTTTTTTCAAAGACTAAAAAATTTAAATTTTATCAATCCATAAGACCTGGAATAAAAACGGGTGATCAGCAAGTAATTGACATAAAGTGTTTCAAATATAATGAACATGGCATGTTCTACAAATTGAATTTTGAAAATGAGTATATTTTGTCTCCCCATAAAAAAAATTATGTTGATCTCGACATAAATTTGCCTCCACTTAACAAAAACTCTATCGGTATCAAAAAACAAAAATATGATGATTTAATAAGTTTGAAGAAACTAACGCCGCAAAATAATTGGCCTTTTTTTCAAGAAGAAATACAATTTTGAAGTGTTTTTTTATGATTATTTATTGTACTTTTAGAATTTTTTATAGTTTACTAATGAGATGTTTCCTTTTTTGTTTTTCTTTATCGCATTATTTGTTACCTTTTTAATAAGAATCAACTTTTTTTTTAAATAAATAAGGAAATAAATATTAATTTACTCTCTAAAATGTGTCTTTAATTTTTCAAAGACCTCGTAAGCGACACATTTTTAAGACTGTTTTTAGTGACAAAAACACGTAAGCGACAAATTTGGCCACAGTTACTTGTAAATAACTAATTTTTTCAAAATATGTTTCTACACCCTTCAGAAAATCGTAAAGCTATATATTTTGTTAAAATAAATTGTTCTATAACTCATATTTACAAAGTTATCAAGTTTTTTTCGTTTTCTGAAAAATGAGTATCTTGGATTTACGTGGTTTGTGAAGCAACGCGACGATATGTATTCTATTTCTGGCAGGTTGTAGTCGGTAGCTTGCTTGTGTTTATAAAAAACTAAAAATTTTCTACTTGTCACCAGCGTTGCCATAACTTTTTCAAAAAAAACTGCAACTTTAGAAAAAAAACTGGTTTTCACGTAAAAAAAACTGCACATAAAAAATTCACAAAAATATATAGTTTTTTTCATATTTTTTTATTAAAACAAAAACATAACACAACAAATTAAATATGATATACATCTACATATAACAAAGCAATTCATTTTAATAAAAAAATATATAGGTACATAGGGTTTAAATAAACAAAAAGAGTTCATTATTATTCAGATATAATACTGCCTGTTCCAGAATCTCGACAAGTCGATGTCGTTCTCATATTTATATTGAAACCAATAATTAAAAATTTAAATTTGTTTGAATGTACATAGAAAAACACAAGGCATATCTATCTAACAGGTACAACCATTTCTACAAAAATAGAACACTTATTGTAGAAACTACCTTAGCAGTTGCAAAAATCATTAAACGACACTACTAAGTTTGACGTTTTATCAGGTTAGGCTAGTGAGCTCGTGCTCCCACCTGCAATATATGTACACCTTGGTAAAATTCAACTTGCTTTGTGGTCAGGGGTGCAAAAAGATGTATGTGATAATTACATACTCGTATAAAAAAGTATAGTTAAACCTTGCCACTGTTATATTAAGCAAATGGAGTAAAATTATGGTTTCAGAAATTTAAATTCAAATAACAAAATTAAGAGTAAAAAAGTAAAATGTAAAAACTGCAAAATATGCACAATTTACAGAAAAACTGGTTTTAAAAGAAAAAAACTGCAAAACTGCTCAATGCTTAGAAAAACTGTCAAATGCAGATAAATCTGCACATTTGGCAACGCTGCTTGTCACATAGAAATACTTAGCGCAAAAAAAAAATTTGTTACCAACTCGTTTTTGTGAATTGAAGGATTTCAGTGTAATCATTAATGAGAAATAATGACTGGCCTGTTTACCTGAATACGAACAATGCTTTCGCTTTGATAAGTAAATTGAATTACTAAGGCCGGATTTTTGGGATCTCAGTTAAACTAGGTTTAGTTAATCTGAAAACAGATTTTTGCCGCTATTATCAAGTGTTTATACAAAATTTCGACGGAACAGCTTAGTTTTGCTTAAAATGTGTGTCCTTAATGAAATAATAAAATAAAAAAATCGCAGTTTTCTGGAAAGATCAGAGTTTCAGACTTCGTTAAACTAGCTTTAAACTTAAACCATCTCTCAAAAACCCGACCTAAGTTCGAAATTATTTAACAGCCTCTAAGTTCGAATCTGCGATCTACTTATGAATTCTAATATTTATTAAGAGTGAATTATTTTCTATAATCATCAAACTAACAGAACGGAACAGCACTGATTTCGCGGCCGCCACCGTTCAGCGTTCTTTGCTCAATTTTTCCAGTTGTAAAGGTGACACTACTTTAATACATACGTAGATAAACAACTTTCCTTACAGGACTAATTGACATGACATTATCGGTGACTTGTCTCAGACACAAACCTATACAGCTTCTGTCATTTAGTTCTACAACCGATTGCTGTAAATGGGAAACCGCTTACGTAAATTGCCTTAGAGCTCATTCCCTTCCCTCTTGATATCACACACAATTTACTGCCTTTAGAGTGTTTTGCTGTCATTCTTCCGAAAAGCATAATATATTGCATAAGTAGTGATCAGTCCCTGAGTGCTTCCACTTCTATAAAATATCCATATGCGTTAACGAATTAATTTTAAATAAATGCATTTCACATTGTGTTTGTTGGGTTTTGCAGAGAAGAATGTAGTGAAAATAATATTGTTGAAACGCAAACTTAACATCTTGAGGCACACAGAAATTTTATTTTTAGTTTCAAGCAACTTATTGCTCGTTACAGGCCTTTTAGGAATCAGGCAAGTTTTAATGCTTTCAAAATATGTGTGTGGGGAGAACATATATAATTTTTGTAAGAATGAAATAAATACACATGCCAGTAAATGGCAAGAATTTATTGCCAAGGAGGAGTTCTTCTTTTTAGTTTTTATTTTCTTTTAATTTCACTTCAACGTTTTTTACAATCTGTGGTTTTCGTGAAGAACTGTCTAACCCCCAGTTTTTGACTTCGTATTTAAGTACAAAATTAGTTAATTTTTCCATAAACTTAAGTGGTGTTTAAATACACTTTCAGTTTTTCAGTCTAAAATTAATTTTGGTATTTAATTGTGATAAAAGTATGGTAGCACAAATAAATAGTAAGAAAAATACTGAAAATGATTCAATACAAGAACCTTTTTACCGAAGTTTTGTTCCAATGAACAGCTGCTGTACCAATTTTCAGGTTGTTGAATGTAAACAAACAATGAAAAACACATGGTTGTATGAAAAACTTAAATTGAATTTAAATGTACAATGTGGGCCATTTAAATCTTATTTAAATTCGAAGTGAAAAACAAAATTTTGTATTGAAATACACTTTAAGTTTAAATAGTACTTAATTTTGAAGTTAAAAACTGGGCATAAGTCTTCTAGACTAAAAACCTGCAATTAACACTAGAAAGAAATAGAATATATGTAAGTGATAAAAATTTTGTTATTGCAAAGCAACTTTAAAATACAACAATTCACAATCAATTATTCAAAAGCATTACAACTAGACATATGCTGTTATACATAAATACCGCACAAAGTATGAAACCAATTTACCGATAATAGTTTCTGAATGTGCAGATAATGTTTGAAAACTTGAAAGTCTGCTTGTTTATTGATTCTGATTGACTTTGGAATTGCAGACAGCAATTAAACTTTAGAAAGAAACAACAAGTTTCTTTTTCTTATTTGTTGGCATTACAACTAAAGGTGTGTTGTGTTATAGCAGCATGAGGGCGTAAAAACCATAATAAATAAAAGTTAGTAAATGGGTCAACTTTGATCAGCAAAATAATTGAAAAGTTCACAATGTTTTACGAATAAATTGCGTATGTCACGTAGAGTACAATTACATTAATGAACTTTTAGACTTAAATAAAGTCTTATCGTCTAAACTATCCCCCTGGTTTGATAAACACCATTTTTATAACTTCCAAAAAAGAAAAAAAAAGAATATTCACTTTGTCATTCCGTGTGTAACGCAACGAAATATCCTTCTGAGACCCCATAAAGTATATATATTCTTGATCAGTGATGAAATCTAAGACGATCTGAGCCTGTCCGTCCGTCCGTCCGCCCGTCTGTGGAAATCACGATTCAGTCCAAACGAAAAGAGCCAGACCCTTGACACTTGATATAAATATATTTTGAAGGATAGCACAGGTAAATGGGGTGAATCGGACCAAAGGGAAAAAAGTTCCCGTAAGAGGAATTAAACCAACCCCTAAAAAACAACATAAATTTAAAATCTTTTTTTCGTAATTTTGTTAAGCAAATGATATATTTTTACATCAAAGAAGGTCCAACGCGTTAAACTTGCCAGGGGTGCCTCTGTGGCTGATGGATAGCAATGCTACCTGTCAGTCCAATGGTCGTGGGTTCGATTCCCGCCGGAGACTCTGGGTGTTTTCCGCAGACAAGCAAATAGCTTTGCGGGCTGTGTTTGTTTTTTAAAAAATAAAAAAAAAAAAAAAAAGAAACTTGGGTCCGTCAATTCGGTCTCTTTGTGATGCCCTTAAGCAGAAGACCTTCTAAGGGATGTCCTCCGCCGTTTCAAACCATCCTGTACCCCTGAGGAAGGATGATACCCCTGAAAGCTCCATGTTTGCCAGGCTATCTAAGTCTGACAGGAATCGGGAGCCCAGCGCCGCTGCCCTTGCATTAGCAAGGGCAGGACACTGACACAGAAGATGGAGGACAGTTTCTTCCTCCTCTTCATCATTGCAGCTTCTGCAATAGTCGTTGTATATTACACCCATCCTCCTCGCATGAGTCCCAAAGCTACAGTGTCCTGTCAGAACAGTCACCAGTTGACGCACGCGCGCCTTGTTAAACTTGAGAAGGTCGCGTGTTTTGCGCAAATCGTAATGGGGCCACGTGGCCCTTGCCACGAGACAGTTAGCCACGCTTTCCCACCTAAGTTGAGCTAGTTTATATGATTCGCTTTGAATCAGAAACTTGCATCGCGCTAATGAAATGCCAGTGAAGTGACTGATCATTGAACTGTTCAATTCAGTCACTTGTCTGGCAATCTCATCCGCAGTATGGTTGCCTGGACATCCAGAATGCCCCGGCACCCAAACCAGTGTCACCCTCGAATGTCTCGCTATCTCCTTGATAGACAGTCGGCATTCGACCCTATAGTACCTTATATCATTCGATATCCTATAGTACCTTAGCCATCTCGCTGCCCGAGTAATAGCAGAGATTTCGGCTTGCAAGACAGTACAACCGTCCTGGAGCCGGAATGGAGATCTTACATTGAAGTTCTCCACATAGTAGCCTCCGCCCGTTCTTGTTCCCCTTTTGGATCCATCAGTGAAAACTCTAACTGAATCCTCGGGAAAGGAAAGCCTGTCCACCTGTTCCCTGTCAACGACAATGGAACGGAAAAGTCCACCAAAGAAAGGTCTTGGTACACAGTAGTCAATGTTGGCATCGATTTCCGAGTGCTCTCTTAAAATCCTAGCATGCCTATAGTCAGTCCTAGTCCATGGACATACTGTACTCAACCTGACCGCAGAGAATAGAGCCAGTTGTTTAGCCAGAATGTCAACCGGTAGCCAATTTAGCATTGCAAAAATTGCTCCCGTTGGTGTAGATCGTAGTGCGCCTGTCATCAGTCTCGCTACGACCCGAAAGACTTTTTCAAAGGTCCTGCGATGAGCCTGCTTGTCCATCGCATTCCACCAAACCAATACCCCGTAAAAGAGTACTGGTTTAATAACAGCCTCAAGGATCCAATTGATCCCCTTAGGGTTGATACCCCATTTGAGGCCTACTGCCCTTTTGCATGTATACATAGCCACTAGTGACCTTGTATAGAGTTTTAAAATTGGGCACAGAAATCTCTGATCCAGCAGGTTAAACATTTTCAGCTTATTTCAGTCCCTTTTTTTTGTACGTTGATATAAAATATTAATACATAAGTTTTTATGCTGACGGAAAAGTGTCTCAGCCGGGCTCCTTCCAACACATTGGAAACGACCGTATTAAAATAATTTTTTTCTTTGTTTAGTTAAGCCAAATACCATAAAAAAATTTAAATTGTAATAAGAATGAAAGTTGTATTTTTAGTTACTAAATATTTGGAGGGTATTTAAGATTCGGCCCGGCCGAATATAACGTTTTTATTTGTTTGTTCTATGATATGGCAGCTGCAGCGCTATCATTCTGTATGAATGACAATATTGAAAAAGAGGAAGATTAGTTAAATGATTTGTATATGTGTTTTTTCAAGCCGGATATTGTTTATACATGTTGAAATTACACACCACATACTCGTATATTGTTTTACTTATTTATTTTTTTCCTTAAATGTAGACGACTTATTTTCTTTACTTTCACAAAATATATTTCACTGCTACCTGCATAATATTTGTTTTCTCAAATAGTTACTGCCACATTGCAGATGTGCAACATGAACGAACATCTTTAAATATATTTTTATTATTTTTACAAGGCACTTCCTTGTAAAACACTTGTGTTTTTCAAAGCGGTGTGTTTAACTCAAGTGCTTCCATGTGATTTAATCATGTTAACAGAACTTTAAAAATAATCTATCTGCCGCAAAATTCTGTCTAAATGCACATTTTATGAATGGCATGAAATTTGAAACTATAAAACAGCCGGCTGGCTGATTTTTAAAAATGCAGGCCAGCACTTAAACTATTGCATAATTTATATATAGTTTTAAAAATATATATGCACTTTCAAAAACAAAGTGATTATTTGAAAAAAGGCCTTAAGATAAAAGGTAATACGATCTTTTTGTTGAGCAATTAAAAATCAGATATAGTTTTTCTTTTTGAGTTAAAACAAGAGCAGGAAATTGAGATTTCGCGCTTATTTCATTGCAAGATGTATGAAGTTTTTTCCCTGGCTACAGTTACTTTTTGCTAGTTTTTAATTAAATAATTTTATAAAAAAAAATAAAAAAAAGAACGTGAAAAGTGCAAATAATTAACACTCAATGAAATACAGAACAGACAGGCACTTGCATATAATATGAGTGAATAAATAATAAAGATTTAAATCTCTATAACAAACTATACAACTCTGTTATATTTATGTAAAATAATTCCCAGATATTCTAACTTTCTTAAGTGAAGTTGTGAAAATAAAATAGTTGTCAACAGCCGTTTATCATACACTTAACACTATTTAATTCCTCTGGCTTGTAAAAATTAATTTTTAGTATAATAACAAATAGTGTAGATTAATTACTTTTCCCTGGATACTCAGGGATTGATAATGTTTGTATGTATATAAACATTTCTATTTTATTGAAAATCTCTGGGGTCTTCTGTTAACGACTGGTTGACTAACAAGTTTGTTTGGAATTTGGGGGTGTATTTTACATGCCGGTAATTAAACAAAAATACACAAATATCTTATTTAATGTCAATAACGATTTTAATAGGGGGCAGACTATATGTTGGAAAACAAATTAGTGAAATATTAAAAAAAAAAAAAATAAAATTACCATAAAGATATAAAATACACCCACTATTTATTAGTGCTACATGTGGCATACAAACAACATATTTTACGCTTTCTAAATACTTTTTAATATAAGAAAATCATGTTGAAAGAAATTGATAAAATTTACAAGATAAAATGTTTGCATAAATCTTTCGAGCAGAAACTGTCTTTCTTTTTATAACCACCAAAAAAGAAAAAAAAAAGAATATTCACTTTGTCATTCCGTGTGTAATGAGGCGAAATATCCATTTGAGACCCCATAAAGAACTCGTGTATATATTCTTGATAAGTGATGAAATCTAAGACGATCTGAGCATGTCCGACCGTCCCTCCGTCTGTGGAAATCACGATGCAGTCCTAACGAAAAGAGCCAAATCCTTGAAACTTGGTGGAAATATGTTTTGAAGGATAGCACAGCTCAAATTCGCAAATGGGCTGAATCGGGCAAGAGCGAAAAAATTTCCCCTAAGAAGAACTAAACCAACCTCTAAAAAACAACATAATTTTATGTCAAAGAACATCCATAGCGTTAAACTTGGAGTTATAAAATAAAAAAAAAATAAAAAATTTCGGACCACGCCCCCTTTAGTGGGCGTTATTATATGCAAAAATATTGTAAAAATTTAACAAATTGTTTTACTTAAGCCTACGTTCCTTAAAAATACATTTGTGAGCCTGATCCTCCTCGGCCCTACCCCCTCACCCCCTGTGCCACACAAATGTCCCTATAAAAAAATATATATATATATTTTTTTACACTTAATTATCCCAAAAATTTATTTTTAGAGTTTTATCACAAAGATGAAATGCCTCCCCCACCGCCCTTGCCAGAGCGACCCCGACAAAATACAGTTTTAATATCCTCCAAAATCTAAGACGATCTAGCAATGCCCATACGTCCATCTGTGGAAAACACGATATATTCTATTTTTTCACCCCGCCCCTTTAGTGGGCGTTGCGGTTACATATATGGAAATGGTGTAAATATATATATATATATATATATATATATAGTTGTTTGCTTTTATATATATATATATATATATATATATATATATATATACATATATAGTTGTTTGCTTTTATATATATATTTTATATATATATATATATATATATATATATATATATATATATATATATATAGTTGTTTGCTTTTATATATATATTTTATATATATATATATATATATATATATATATATATATATATATATATATAGTTGTTTGCTTTTATATATATATATTTTATATATATATATATATATATATATATATATATAGTTGTTTGCTTTTATATATATATTTTATATATATATATATATATATATATATATATTTTATTTTTTTTGTAGCTATTTGAACCTTTTTTTTTACTTCGGCTAATTTTTGCTACAGGGCCGGCGAAGGCGGTTGTTGTTACTCTGCTTTTTTAGTACATGATAGTGTCAGTCGCCGCCAATTATGTTCAGTGACCAGTGACTATGCCTTCATCATTGAAACAGGCTGGCAACAACTAACACAATCATGCACTAATGCTGATCAGAAGAATTCAAAACAATATTTCATGACTCAGCGCGGGCTCGAACTCAGGACCCTCCGCTTCATAGTCTTGTGGTCTTCTACTTCAGCCAAAAAACAAATTGTATTCCTTAAGCCTACATTCCTTAAAAATTTAATTTATAAGCTTTTATGACGAGGGTAAGATGTTCTCTGATCTTCTCCTGCCCTACCCCTACACCAGGATTTGCCCTCTACATGACCGTATAAAAAAAAAATTTTTTCTGCACTTTTAAATTACCCCGAAAATTTAGTTTTTTTAAGTTTTTACGATTTACGGCCTTTTTCGGAGTGACCCTGTATAGAGTTTTAAAATTGGGCACAGAAATGTCTTCAAGGAACTGTGATCCAGCAGGTTAAACATTTTTAACTTATCTCAGTTCCCTCTTTTGCTGCTTGATATAAAATTTTAATACGTAAGTTTTTATGCTGACGAAAGGGTGCCTCAGCCATGCTCCTTGTAACACTTTGGACACGACCATATTAAAATAAATTTTTTTCTTGTTTACTTAAGCCAAATACCATTAGTTTTATTTACTAAATATTTGGAGGGTATTTAAGATTCGACCCGGTTGAATATAACGTTTTTATTTTTTTTTTAATTCGCCCCTATTATGAATGGCGACATCGACGTCACATTAACTCGACAGTAAAAAATTATCACTTATCTGCAAGTTGTCGATAACAATTAATTACTCTTGACAATTTCTTAGCATTCTCTAGGGCATATAATATCGATCGAACATGTCAATAGTAGTCAGTTGCTGTCGAAAAAGAGTGGACAAGCGACAGATTTTTACTGTCGCCTTAATACGACGTCGATGTCGTCATTCATAATAGGGGCGATTGTAAAAAAGTCTAACTCTTGCCACCTAAAATGAAAATAATAATTATAAAGCAATCAAATAAAAACTTAACCTATAAATTGGAGATCACATGCTGAAAGGCAAGATGTTGTGCAATATGCTTCAGAGGTCTTATCAAAGATCACAAATATATTTTATTTGTAAATTTGGTAAATGCATATTTTGTTACCCCTCATGAAATAGAGTTAGTATTCCCGAACTTTTAATTTCTTGCTAAGTTGGCTTTAAATTATTTGCTGTTATTGAAAAATCGTTGCAAAAAAATAGTAGCAATTAGCGGTGAATGAACTTGGAAAATGTGAAATAAAATTAAATTCAAACATACTGAACAAACAAATACATTTACGCAAATGCAATTGGCTAAAAGAAATCAGAGTTCACGCACAGTTGAGGTTAGATTGTAATAAAAACAACAAGTGCAAACGTAAATGTACTCGTATTTCAAAAAATTTAAAATATGGTTAAAAGCTTTAAATTAAAAATATATAGATAAATCTGTGTATGAAAAAAATAAATAGAAATAATTTATTTTTAACACTAGGTACATATTTTCAGAAATTAAAAATTAAAATTAACAAACTCAACTCAGATGACAATTCTAGTATTTTTTCAAATGAAATAATAAGAATGCATTTTTCCTTGTTAAACAATGCCCTTCTATTCTCTAATTATTTGTCAACGTCGCGTGGAGGCAATAGCAAAAATGGGCCAGTTACATTCTCGTTGTGGGCAACAATTGACAGTCTCTGATTATTCTCCAAGACCTAGAAAATAACAAGAGACAGTTAAAACGAATTAAAAGCCGAGGAGAAAGAGTAGGCAAACGTTTTAGTTTTGATATTGTCTTGACGTGACGTTGACAAATATTTAGTTACAGAATAAGGGGGGATATATTACATATTTAATTATGTGTGTAAACAATTGTTACTTTTCCTTAGGTGTATTTGCTCGTAATTTTCAGTCTCTAAAAAAAATTTTGATTTCAAATTCAATTAAGATTTATAGGCTAATTGTTCGAAATTTCTGTTTTTTTAAATTCAGAAAGACATGATAAATATTCCAAAGCACAAAGGAAAGTCAACATCAGTTTTTTAATTACTCAACTTACGCAGCAGAGCCGAACAGCAGTTCTCGAAAGTCGCTACACTTTCATCATCAGTACTCAAGTGTATTTTGTTTGTCACCACTTATTAGGTGGCTTAGTTGAATATGATAACAGTTTTTATTTATACAAATTTTATTATGAAATTGGATACGACAATTGTATCAAGCTGATGGTAACACTTTTTTTATTTTAATACCCGTGTTGCCGTTTGATTATTTGTTGCATGTCTGCTTTTCATTTCCGATCTCCGTTCAACCGCATTCAACTGAATGTACAAATGAAAGTTGCCTGTTTCACTGCCTTCCCTTTAACAGTAGAAGTGATTTGTTTTATTAATCTTTTTAATAACAAACGTGTATTGGGACTTGTTAAATAAAATTATGTTTTTTTTGTAGAAATAGTTGCCGGTGATTGATTTCTTTTCTAAAAATTTTTTTTATAATATTTTTGTTTCATAAAAATTTTTTTTTTCAAATTAAATAAAATAATTAATTTCCTGAAGAAGTCTCACAAAGGGCTGATGAAATATTGAAAAACAAATAATATTTTAAATATTTTAAATATTAGAGAATATTTTTACTAAAAAAAATTCGGTTTTGGAGTAAAGAAATTTTTGTTAAATAATTTTTGGATTTCTTTTAGGTAATACAATATTTAAAAAATGCCGTATGACGTCGAATCCGCTTTAGCGCAACACGCTTTACTGAAAAAATCGGATTACTGGAAGCGATACAAATCCCCGCACTGATTTTAAACGCAGCTAGTCTTATTCACTTTGCTTTAGCGAAACATCGCTTTACTGAAAATGTCTTATTACTGAAAACCAAAAGCAAGCCTACAACTACGTTTTGTATGAAACTTACTTCGCTTTAGTGAAAAAATAAACAATGTCATCAAATCGGTTGCATAACTTAAGGCTGAAAAAATTGTGCATGTTTTGTCCGTTAAAAAATTAAATGACAAAATGTATTTTTCCTTTTCGCTCTTACGTACTTTGTTGTATTTTTCTATTAGACTATTAGCTAGACATTTGATATAAAAAGTATTTTTACTGATATTAAGCAGTACGTTTAACTGTAACAAATTGCTGTAATAAGAACTACGTTTTAGAGAAAAAATCGGATAACTGAAAAAAAATTGGGTTTTGGTTATTTCCAATAAAGCGGAGTCGACTGTATATTTAATAAAAAATTTTTTGTGTGAAAATTTTTTAATCCGCATTTATTTTATAAAACGTTTTTTCTATTATGTATGTATGTATGTGTGGAATATTTGAGTGAAGTCTTTGTGCAATAATAGGTTTTGCTTTTTCCACTAAACAGTTTTTCGTATAGTAAATTGAATGATATAAATATTTAGAAATACATTTATGTATATATTTATTTACATACAAATTCACGTACATAATATTATTTTATTAAAATTCCATAATTAAAATTTTATTTGTTTTATTTTTCCCGTCTTTTTCAACTTTTTTCGAATATCTGCTCAAATTATGCAATTATGTGCTTAAAACGTAATTTTATATATTTGCAAATATTGTATATTACAATAAAACTAATATCCATAATACTAATAATAACAATAATAAAAAAAAAAAACAATAGATATTTAAAAATGCATTTTGAACGTGAGAATTTATACTTTTTTGCAGTCATTGTTTATTTTGTTCACATGTAAAAACATAAGACTTCTTCATCTTCTCTAATCACTTGGAAACGAATCAAATCGTGAGTATTCAACAGTTATACAAGTGCATTTACGTATGTGTGCACACCTCCAAACAAACATATTGATGTGTACAGCAGCGTTGCCACATATTACATAGTACAGAGATGAAATTGCTGAAAACTGTAGGTTAACATTTTTATATTTATTCCCATTAAAGATAACTTAGCACCAAAGAATTGCAATTTCCCATATCACAGAATTAAAATAAGTCTTCTATTAAAAAGCCAAGTTTCTATCAGATTTTCAAAGACAAAATGTCGGTAGCAGAAGGATATTAAAACAAGTAAAAACGTTATATTCGACAGGGTCGCATCTTAATTAACATTGCTAGATCGTCTCAGACTTTATCACTGATCAAGAATATAAGTACTTTATGGGGTCCAATTCTTTTTGGAGGGTATTAAAACTGTATTTTGTCGGGGTTTCTCTGGCAAGGGCCGTGGGGGAGACTTTTCACCTTTGCCATAAAATTCTAAAAGAAAATATTTGGGATAATTAAATAAAAATGTATTTTTAATTTATTTATTAATTTTTTTGATAGGGTCATTTAGGGGCAAAGGGGGACGAGGGGGTAGGACAGAGAAGTACTATGTTACGTGTCAGCTTCGTCATTAAAGCTTAAAAATTTTATTTTTAAGGAATGTAGGCTTAAGTAAAACAATTTGTTTAATTTTTACACTATTTTGGCATATATGTAATAACGGCCACTAAAGGGGACGGGGTCCAAAAATTAATTTTTTTGAAGTTTAATGCGTTGAACCTTTTTGACGTAAATGATATATATTTGCTTAACAAAATTACAAAAAAAAAAGATTTAAAAATTGTGTTGTTTTTTAGAGGTTGGTTTAGTTCTTCTTAGGGAAACTTTTTTCCCTCTGGAAAAAATAGGGAACTTGTTTCCCTCTGACCTGTGATATTCTTCAATATACATTTATAAAAAATTTCAAGAGTCTGGACTTGTGTTTCGACTGAACTGAATCGTGATTTCCACAGACGGACTAGAGGACATGCTCAGATCGTCTTAGATTTCATCACTGATCAAGAATATATGTATATACTTTATGGGGTCTCAGATGGATATTTCGCTGCGTTACAAACGGAATGACAAAGTTAATATACGCTCCAATTCTTTTTTGGAGGGTGTAAAACATTTATTTTTTCGGGAAAGGTGGTGAAAGACACAGTTACATTCTTGCTGGATTGCCTTCTAGCTAGATATATCTGTCCCTTTCTACGTCTGTTGGGAATGCTCCTCGTAACCGCAATTGGAATGTATAACTTTATCTTTCTATGCTTTGGAACACGAGGAAATAAAATAATAAAACTTCTGTTAGCAAGTCAAGTAGTAACAAAAATTATGCCAACATTTCAGAGCATTCATATTAAACATTCCACTTTTTGTGTAATTGTATAATGAGTGGCAACGCTGTCTAAAAGGTTTCCTTTAGAGTTGTGCTACGTTGCAATATATTCCCCGTCCATATAAAAGATGGCAACGCTGATGCACATACATGCAATAAAAATTATGGATGTAAATACTGCAACATGAGAACACATGAAAATGGCGTTTGTGAGTAATTTTGTTCATGTCTGCTTACCTGTTTGTGTGTGATTTAAACATATTTTTTTATGTTTTATCTTCAGTATTTTCTTCTTCTGGTTATTATTAATATTAAATATGGCTTTAAATTACCGCAAGCAATAAAGTTGCCACATGTGTGTGTGTGCTGTTTACATTGATTGACTCGCCAGTAAAATTGTAAATATTTCTTAAACATGTTTGCTTAGTTTTTAAAATGTTTAAATTTCAGTAAACTGTTTATTACCAAGTCTCATTGTTTTCTTTGTTTGTTTAATTTTGAAGAATTTATTAACGAATTTTTGTTATTTTGAGATCATCTATCTCCATTTCACTTTCTAGTTCTTTTCTAGATATCAAGGCTAATTTTTCGAAATTTTTGTTTTCTAAATTCAGAAAGACATGATAAATATTCCAAGGCACAAAGGAAAGTCAACATCAGTTTTTAGTTATTCAACTTACACAGTGGAGCAGAACAGCTGTTTTCGTAATCCGCTACAATTTCATCATCAGCGTGCATCTGTATTGTCACCATTTATTAGGTGGCTTAATTGCATATGATAAAAGTTATTATTTATACAAGTTTTTGACCCGGTTGCTAGTGCTCGACGTGGTTTTCGATTGTTAAGAGCTGATTAGTTTTCGGAATCGGCCAGAAAGCCGTTTAAAAGTTATTAAAGGAAAACACTTTTGAAAATTTTTTTCCAGTGATATATCTCGAAATCTACCGGTCCGAACCGGTTCTAATACACAGGAAATTAAAGTTTGAAAGAAACCTTTGAAACGCGACTATCTTGGTTCGAGCACTAAGTGTGTACATATATAATTTCTTTAAAAAATCACTTTTTCCGAATTTTTTCGTTCACGAAATCTCGTGAATGCATCAACCGATTTTGCCCGTTCGTCGATCGCAGAAGTTATTCTAAAAAAAACCTTATAAAAAAAATGTTTTCCAGTTTTTGTAATATTTCCGAAAGTCACAGGAACTCTATGTTTGGAGGAATCCTTTGCAACGCAACCAGGTTACTCAGATTCGGTTCAGCCATTCAAAAGTTATAAGCGGCCACGCACAGACATACCGGCATAGTGATGGCATCTCAGGAGTAGTCTGGAAAGCTTCCTAGGAACTAAAAACGTCGAGATCGATTTATTTTCAAAACGGGATAAAACCAGTAACTTTCCACTTTTTTGAAAATTTTAAATTTCCTTAGGGGGAAATTAAACTTTTTTTTAAAGACTTGAGTTTGAACTTTTATTGTTAAATATCAATGACCTCTTTAGCAAATAAATAAATAAAAACAAGAATTTTTATATCATAATTCTATACAATAAGATTGTCTTTAGGCCAGCTACTGTTGTTTTGGACGGAAGGTCTCTTGCTATAAATTGTCAGCCAGCTAAAAACGTGAATATCATAATTAAAACGTTGAAATGTGTTTTATTATTCAACAATAACTGATTATTATGCCGTGCAAATATACATATGCATGTATGTATGTATGTATGTACATATAAAAAATATTTTAATGTTTTTCTTCATTAACAATTATAAAAATATACGAGTATTATGCAAGTATTTTAATGGACGTCTAGTATAAGGCTTCAGTGTTACCTCTTTCACTGCTTTCCTTTGTCTTGAAGTGTGTTAATTAATAGATTTTGTAGCCTGTACCGGTTGCCTTTAACACTTTTTAATTACAATTTAATAATTAAAAACATACATTAAGGCTGAGTTTTTTAGATATCAGTTAAGGTAGGTTAAGTTAATTTGAAAACTAACTTGTGTCGCCATTACCAAATTTTAATATAAAATTTTGAATTTTTAATACAAAGTTTTGCTTTAAATGAAATAATAACAAAAAAAACACATTTCGCTAGAAAAATTATGCCACGTTAAACTAAGTTTAAACTTAATCCACATCTCAAAAACATGGTCTTAATCTAGTCGAAATATTTTTAATTAAAAATGATTTATAATTTTCCTTAAAGACAAAAGAATGGTTCGTATCATTTAATAATTTCTATTAAAGGCGTCAACGAACACAGTTGTAAATTACATGCGAAGACCTACAAAAGTGTCCACAACTATTTGATCCTTTTTTTTTTCTTGCCAGCTGTAATTTTTTTTTTAAACATACCTGCTGTTTTTCCACACAATAATTTTCACAACCTTTTGATACGAGTAACATGTGCTCAAATGTATGAAAATCTATCTGCATTCTATTCCAGCTGGCCCAAGATTTTACTCACTGTTAACACATGTGCCAAACCAAACATAATTATTGAATTTCAAGTGCAAAAACTATTGAGAATATTTATTTATTTAGTGTCTTGCTTTTAGAGCAACAAATACAGATTGTACAATAAACGATAAACAAAATATGAAAATCATGAAATACGTGATGAAAAATAGATTTTTGTTGTTTTTGAAATTCAATAAAAATTCTTTATTTATAAAAAATTGTACGTACACAGGCAGTTCCTTTTATAAAAGTAATTTTTTTGTGCAAAAAAACTTTAAAAATATTTTTTGTAGAAATCATAAATGCAGGAACAAACAGCATTTCAGTTTTCGGATTATATTCTGCAGAATACATTTATAAGATTTTTTCGTTAAAATTTTTTTAAATTACAATATCAAAAAAATTATATCAAGAACTTTGATTTGAACTGAGCAATTGTAATAAAAATGTTTGTCTAAAACCATTTATTTAAGCAATTTTAACAAGAATTCAAGCATATACTTCTTTGTATAAGAGTATAACAGCTGTGTATAACAGTATAACAGTTTTGTATAACAGTATACCAGTTTTGTATAACAGTTTGTATAACACTTTTATATAGCAAATATAAAAATAATATATGATTGATAGCTGTTTGCTCAGCGCATTATATGTATGATATATTCCTGTATAACACTATTTTCTACACATAGTTCAATGTACAGTGAAACTTCGATATAACGAATTCCAATGGGATCCAAAAATACGTATAGCTATGAATATAATCAGCAAAGCCTTGATATAATGAAATCTGAGGAAATACGAAAAAAATTCGTTATAACTATAGTTTTGCACACACATTAAAAATAATTTTTTTTTTTGATAACAGGACTTTACCATTTTGCTGTAATTTTATTCTTACTTCGTTGTACAAAGGCTTTTGTACGAGTACTTTGTTGTATAGAAGCTTTACAAATTTGCTTGTAAATACATTTAGACTTCGCTGTTAATTTATAACTTGCCTTTACCATTTAGAATTTATCCTGATTTAGTTATATTGAGGCATTTGAAGGAATATTTCGCTGTATATAGGCGTTTTTGTTCAGAATTTGTTCGTTATAGCTATATGTATTTTTGTATGAAAAACTTTGCAATAAAGAGGTTTTCTCAAGGGACTTAATGAAACAAACGGTATATGACATATTTCGTTATAACGAAGTTTCACTGTATAACAATGTTTTTGATAAATTTCTGTTTAAAATTGAGTGGATAAAACAGTTTAAATAGAAATGCACTTTGCTGTTCATAATGATTTAATATATAAAATAGTCCTCTTCGTTATTTAGATTGAGAACAGCTGGTTAATTAATGCGTCACCCTGTCTGTATGTATGTACATATGTGTTATATGCCTACAAATGAAACAATTATTTTAGACATTTTTGATAAATAACATAAAATAGTTTTTGTACTTAGATGTAGTTTTTTTTTTTATCTGCTTGACAGTTTCTTATTTGTTGTTTTCGAAGCGAAAATCAATTGAACATTACAACAAATTTATTTATAGAAAACTCAAAAACTATTGCCAGTTGAGGTTGGCCTATTTGTGTATCTAACTATTTCTTTTATTATCCAGCTGCAATTAAACACTTAATTGAATAATTAGCAGCATATGGCGTTAACAGTGCTGCCAGACGTTGCATTTATAACAGTTTTAACTCTTCATTATAGTTATTTTCTATATTTATTTTTATACCCTTTACAAAAAAGTGAAAGGGGATATACATATAGGTTTGCCATTTCGTGCGTAATTTCCTCATTATTAACATGGGATTCCATAAAGTGTATATATTCTGGATCTTTATGAATAGCGATGACGAATGAGCGATGTCCTTCTATCCCCAGAAGACCTAGAGACTTCATTTTTGGACTGATGGATTGGAAATGAACTTAAACTCTATTTAAGTATTGAAATTCAGTAATATCCGAAATTTGGTTCCAGAGCTGGGAAGCTTACACCTATTTCTGGACGGACGCAAAATTAACTAGCAAAAACTAATTATTTTGTTTGTTTGTTAATTAAACCTATTTCACACTTTGGAAAGAATAAAATATGTATTAAAAACTAAAAAAATTAAATTTTTTTCCAGGGATGGGAAATTGCAAATTTTTTTTTTGGTACATAGGAGTTTTTTTTTGCTAATAAATTTTGTGGTAAACTAGTTTAGAATTTAGGAAAAATAAAGTTAGTATTAGTATTTTTAAAAATCTAAATTTCGATTCGAGGGTTGGGCAACTGCAATATTTGGTAGTACATCAAAGTGAGAAAATTGCTACAAGTTTTAAGTTTTTCTTAAATAAAACTATTTTATACCTCATTAAGAGCTGCATTGGTAAAAAGAAAACAAAAAAAATTAAAATTTCGCTTCCAGGGTTCGGAAATTTAATATTTGTTTAGACATAAAAGCAGCCATATAATTTCCTAATTCTGCTTTTTCCGTGAATTAAACCTATTTTATACTTCAGGAAGAATTACATATACATATACGTGTAATAAATAAATAAAATTAAAAATTCTATTCCAGGGTTCGAAAATCGAATTATGTTTGTTACATATATAAAATTAGTCATATAAGTTCCTAATTTAGTTTTTTTTAGTGCACTAAACCTATTTTATATTTCAGGAAAAATTAATTTGGTAATAAAAATAAAAAAAAATTAGATATTCGATTCCAGGGTTGGAAAATCGAAATATTTTTGGTACGTAAAAGTAGCAATTTAAATTATCAATTTTATTTTTTTAGTGAACTATACCTATTTTATACTTCAGGAAGAATTAAACTGATATTAAAAATCAAAAATATTGAAAATTAAATTCCAGGGTTGGAAAATAAAAATTTATTGCTACTTAAAAGTAACCAAATAAGTTGTTAATTTTTATTTTAATATTTTTTTGTTGTTGCATGAAACGTTTTTTATACTTCAGGAAGAATTACATTCGTGTAAAAAATTAAAAAAATTAAGAATTAGATTCCAGGATTGGAAAATGGAAATTTTTTTGGTACGTACAAGTAACCAAATAAGTTACTTATTTTGTTTTTTTTTTTGTGAATAAAATCCATTTTCTGCTTTAGAACGAAGAGGGAAATATATCTGTGAAGGGTATTTAAGATTCGGCACAGACGAATATAGCACTTTTACTGGTTTTGTTTGAGCTTGAGGAAAGGAAATATGGATTACAGTGCACTTGCGGCGGACCAGCAGCTGTATACAATTGATATAACTGATATACGCAGCAATTATAATTAATTTAAAGAATGTCAATGAACTGCTTTGTTTATCAACTTTTATTGACAAAATGACTGTATCGATGGGTTTTACGACTTTATGATTGTTAATTATTCTTGGCCTTTATAAAGGCTTTTGTTTTTGTTCGTTGTTGTTTAAAACACCGGCAACGAGCTCTAAATTTCTTGACGCCTTTATTTGCATATATTTTTGTACACATTTTCCAATTGTAATTTTGTTTATGATGTTAACGATTTGGAAACTTTTCTTTTCTATAGTTGCCTGAAAAAAGAAAAGAAAACATTCAAAACGTTTCATGTTTGATTAATGAAACTACAAACTTTTTTCCGCTTTAAGTATTTTCTGTTTTTGCTTTTTCTATATATTTATTTATATAATTCTTTGTTAAGCACACACGCTATGTATTTTAAGCCAAGTAATTTGTTTACTGGAATTATAATTCAGTTTTATAGAAAATTCAACAGGTTGTTTGTTTAGTAAACGTTCATATAGAATATTTGTTTGTTTTATTGATATAAAAAAAAGAAAAAAATTAAAAAAAAACAAACAAAGCAAAAAACGCAACGTGCCGGTAGTGGTTGTATTTAAATTACATATTTTGCTTTTAATTTTTGGGTTTGTGTTTCAACTTTAATTTTGCTTTTAGTCTACATGAAATAGATTATACAAGCATATTGGATTGTGTGACAGTTGAAGGTCCATGTCAAATTAAATACAAGAAATAACAAGTAAAAACGTTATATTCGACCGGGTCGAATCTTAAATACCCACCAAATATTTAGTAAGTATGTAAATGTAAAATGTTTAACTTGGTGGGACACAGTTCCTTTAAGACATCTCTGTACCCAATTATAAACCTCTATTTTGACAGAGTCCTTCCGGGAAGGGCCGTGGGTGAGACGTTTTACTTCTGCTAGATCAGAGAACATCTCAGCTTCTTATAGGCTTAAGGAATACAAATTGTTCACTATTTACACTATTTTTGCATATAATATCGTATCCCACTGATGGGGGCGGGGTCCAAAAATAGACTGTATAATATTTTCCACAGACTAACGTATGGGCATTGCTAGATCGTCTTAGACTTCATTACTCGTCAAGAATATATATGCTTTATGGGGTCCAATTCTCTTTGGAGGATATTAAAACTGTATCTTGGCGGGGTCACTCTGGCATCATCTTTTTATCATCTTTGTGATAAAACTCTAAAAATATATGTTTGAGATAATTAAATGCAAAATTAAAATTTTTTTTATAAGATCATTTAGGGGGCAAAGGGGGAGGAGGGGCTAGGGCAAAGTAGTACCAAGTTACGTCTCAGCTTCGTCATTAAATCGTAAAAATGTTATTTTTAAGGAATGTAGGCTTAAGTAAAACAATTTGTTAAATGTTTACACTATTTTTGCATATAATAACGCTTACTAAAGGGGGCGAGGTCCACAATTTTTTTTTATTTCATGGCTCCAAGTTTAACGCGTTGGACCTTCTTTGGTATAAAAATATATCATTTGCTTAACAAAATTACAAAAAAACTTTAAAAACTATGTTGTTTTTTAGAGGTTGGTTTAGTTCTTCTTAGGGGAACTTTTTTCCCTCTTGCCCGATTTACCCATATCCGAACTTAGCCTGTGCTATCTCTCAAGAAATATATTTATACCAAATTTCAAGAGTCTGGCTCTTTTCGTTTGGACTGAATCATGATTTCTACAGACGGACGGACGGGCGGACGGACATGCTCAGATCGTCTTAGATTTCATCACTATATACCCTCCATTTCCTTTTTTGGAGGGTATAAAACCTGTCAGCTTGAGTATCGTTTGTATACAATTCATAATAAATAATAAACGACTTTGCAGAGATGTACTCGTATCTATGTATTCCATTTTGTGTTGCCCAAAAAAAAATATTTTTGCACAACCTTTATGCTTTAAACACATTCACGACAGCAGGCTACCGACTACAACCTGTCAGAAATCACGTGTTTATATGGGAATGATTATTTTAACGGCTACACGGCAGCTTGTTGTTCGTGCTGCGTTTGTGGTTGTAGTCAAATTAAACTAATTTCTATTTTCATAGGCGACAATAAATAAATTAGTGCTGCCAACACAGTGAAACATCTTAAATAAATAAGCGTTTAAAAATATTTTCAAACTGGTTAAGAATATGAAAATTGTTAAAAATAAAAAAATGTAATAGCCCTTTCAAGAATAAAAATTATTTTGTAATATTTATTTATTTAATTTTTTGCGTTCTCTCTCGGCTTTTATTGTTTAATTTTTTTTATTTATTATTATTTTGTTTTTGGTAATAACTCCTAAAATATAGGCCCCATATAAACGATGTGAATATCATTTCAAAGTACTCCAAAATGTCTTTTTATTGTTAGACATATTTTTCAAATTTATTCACATATTAAATTTTGAAATTTTGTATCTGACTTTTCAAGTAAAAATTCCATTATTTTGAATACTCTGATTTTGTATATATTTGATAGCCGCTATCGATAAAACACGTGAGTTAGGTCACAAATGAATTAACACATAAACTCATCTTGATAGTGCCATAACAAAAAAGGACATCAAAATGTATTTATTACAAATGCTAAAACAATAAAGAGCTATAAGCAAATAAAGTGTTTTTATTATTAATTTTGTTTCGGTCTATAAAAAGATTTAGAATAAGCGCTTTTTTATATATGAAAGTGGCAGCACTAAAATGAGATGTTGACAATGTAGCTGCCGTCTCAAAAATAATTACGAGGCGACGATTGTAGCCAACGGCTTTTGTAGTCGTGTGTTCGTGTAATGTGCTTAATGCATTAATTTCAAACACATATTTGCCTTTTTAGTGTTTTCTATCTGTTTGTAAAGATATTAAAACACAAAAAGAAAGTCTCTAATTTGCTATAAATTTCAAAGAAATGTTAACATAATGTTAATTTTTTTTTATTGGTGAAGGGTGTATTACATTCGGTACAAGTAAAACTCAACATTTAGCCTCTTTTAACAATCGCTTATATGAGTAACTTGAATCTGGTGAGGGGAAAAAGTTTATTGTCGCTTCATGTTCTTTTCATGTCAAGGATAGATGTATAAGTAAAGAAAATTATTAATTGATAGTTTATTTTTGGTATTAAAAAGAAATTTCAAAAACTTAATAATCAAATATAATTTGGGTTAAATGTATTGTTTATAAGAATATATTGACAAATTTACTTGACCCATATACATAAATATATGCACCGTGCTAGTGTGGTTACCAAAAATTGTGTAGAACGTTTCACTGCCCGTTCCACGATGTGGAAAGATTTTTTTTTCTTGTAATTTTATTTAAAAAAAATTATTAGTTAGTTTTTAATACTCTTGTGTATTTAATTCTATGTTTTCGTTGCGTTTTATTAATTTCTGTTATTTTTCTGTCTTTACAGCATTCCAGTGTTCTTACATATCCATCCATAATATTATTGCCAAATATTTTTGTTTAGTACTTAAAAATACAAAATGGCGCCAATGCCCAGTATTAAGACCAACAACAAACCCAATACAAATTATTTATATGCCACAAATGATTCCGGTGATAGCTGTTCCACACCGTCCACTCCACCCTCCAGTACAGGTATGAATTATTATTTAATAAGTTTTAATAAAATATTGTGTAAAAATATTTTGTCTATTTTATAAAAATATTTCTTTCTTATAACAAAATTTCCATCAAAAATATGTTAAATAAGCAGTTTATAAACACTAAGTATTTTTTATGAATTAGGCCTGTAAAAAGCAGGCGCTGTATTCCTACAAAATAAAGTGAACTGGAAGAGCGCTTTGAACTAAATTTTTTATGAAAATTATTTTTTAAGGAACATTTAAAGATAATTTCTATGAATATGACAGTAAAGACAATAGTCGATTGTTCAAAAAAAATTTGGAAACTTTCTTTCTGTATAGTTTATATCGGAATTTCCATGATGTTGAACGTGACCGTCTTACACGTTTCAGAAATTAGCTTAAATTGTCGTTAAAATGAATGCCAAGTTTGATTTTAAATAATTTTCCGTTTTTATGTTGACAGGAAAAATTCAAAGCATTGCACATGAGGCAACTAAAAACCTCAAACAATATTTTAATCTGACTAATTTGAGAACGTTATTCCCTGACGTCGCACAGAGGAGTATTTCACCCAAAAAGCTGGCCAAAAAGTCAAAACTGAGTTTAAAGAAATCTTAAGAACTAAGTACGCAGCTCGATAGACAACAATATTTTACATTATATTGTAAATTTTGAAGACTTTTAGTTGCGATTTGTAGCTCTGAGACACCGCTAAAGTCAGGAAAGTGAAGAAATTTATATGAGCTTTAAATGTTTTTTTCGGTTTCTAGATGTTTATATGATATTTTTTGCGGCTAAACAAATAAAGGTTTTAACAATGATTTTTTTTCGCTGAAATGTTTGATCAAAAGCTATTTAAAAAAAAATTAAAAATATGTATGTTGAATATTCATGTTGAAACTATTCGTTCAAAAGCTAAAAAAAAATTATACACTTTTTTGCAAAAAAAGAAAGAAAAAAAAAGTTTTTTAAAAGTGGGGTTAGCATCTCTACGAATTATGTTTAATGCCACAATAAAATTTGGAATCTCTAATTTTAGAAACAAAAAAAAATGTGCGCAAGTTTGCGCCAATATTTTTGACGATTTTTTTAAATTTTCACATTTCTTCTATTTTTCGTCATCAGGCACTTTTTCTTATAAATTTATATCGTCATAAACTTTGATGTATTTTGAATTATTGATTTCAACTGTTATTCACATCACTTTTAACACGTTTATACCGTCTTTTATTCCTTAGGAATGTGGCTTTTAGAAAAATTTTCAAAATTTAAATTTTTTGGCTCTTTTATTTTTTTATTGCATTTTGAAAACAAAAAATTTTACGAATTTTGCAGGAAAATTTTTTTTCACCATTAAATTTTTAATAACTCCTTCTCCTATTAAAATCGGAGAACCCGTTTTCAAGTTATGACAAAATATATTAGGCAACTCAACGATTTAGGGGGTGAAATATGCCACGCGTTTAAGAGGAAATCCTTACGTACTAGAGCAAAACGGAAAATAGATTTGAATTAAGGGCATCAAAATCCATGTAGTCCACATATTTTTATTTCTGGAGTAGACAAAAATTTTTTTTGTTGCGCAGTGTAATTTTTTCAAAATCTGCCACTAGACTTTTTATATCATACTACACTTAAAACTATCGAAAAACTAGCACGTTTAATTAAGAAAACCACGTTTAATAATTTTTGTCAGGTTTTCAGGCCAAATACTCCTCTGTGCGTCGCTTTAAAATGGTTTCGATTCTATTTAAAAATTATTTCAAATGTCAATCACAGTCGCACGTGACATTACGTAAGTGAAAATTGTTTTTCATGATATTTATAAACGCGTTATCCAAATGTCAGTCATGAAGTTGTAAGTTCTAAAATACAAAAACGAAATAATATGATCACTGAGAACAAGCCATCATAATATATAGATATATTATTTTTAAATTCGACCAGCTGATAAGAAAGATCCACTAAAAACGTTATATTCGACCGGGTCGAATCTTAAATACCCTTCAAATATTTAGAAAATAAAAACTCTATTTTTATTGTTATTAAAATTCACATATTTATGGTATTTGCCTTAAGTAGACAAGAAAAAAAATTTATTTAAATACGGTCGTTTCCAAAGTGTTACGAGGAGTACGTAAATTTTTATTCTCTTGGAAAGGGGTCTCTTGTGCTTCTCGTAACACTTTGGAAACTAACGTATTTAAATAAAATTGCTTTTCTTGTTTACTTAAGCCAAATACCGTTAAAATTTAAATTTTCATAAGAATAAAAATAGGGTTTTTATTTACTAAATATTTGAAGGGTATTTAAGATTCGACCCGGTCGAATATAACGTTTTTAGTTGTTTTATTGTGGAAAAGGTTTTCTTTTAATATAGGAAATTATGGCTGTTTCTACGTATCAGTATATTTTAAGCTTTTTATATGCATGTTTTAATTGTATGTATTTTTAAAAACTCCTTTTTCAATTTTATTTATTTTTCAGATCCCGGTAAATCACAATGTTCTTCCTTATCCGATGGTGAATCCTTTGAGGGCTATGGCGAAAATGAATTAGTTAGCATACATTCCACACACGATCATGTTGATCACTCATTAAATGCAAACGATGGCAATAGCAACTTAAATGGCAGCTCTGGCATTGAGTTAGATTTAGCACCGCATGGCGGCAGTTCCTCCACACCACAAAAGTAGGTTTTCGTATTTGTTTTTGTAAAATATTTTCCATCAATTAATTGTAAATATTTGTTTTCAATTCTTCTCACTTATTTTTCTTTATTTTAGTAATGATGATGATTTAAACTTTATACCACGCGATAATTGGGCACGCATGAGTCTCAGACGTACGCCCACCAAGTGAGTTTTTTTCTTTCTTCTAACTTGATGTTAATTTTTATCACTTATTTACTGTTTGCTTACAAAATTGCTTTATTAAATTGCCTTAGCAATTTAAATTAATTTTTTAATTTATTGCTCAACTTTACATACACTCTTAAATACACATTTTTATTTTCTTAGAATTTTTGTAAATTTTGTTGTTGACGTCAGTCATGTTTGAACAAGATTTGCTTTAAAGTTTAACTTGTTATTTATTTACTTGCTGTTGCCACTCACTCCACTCTCTTTCTCATTCACTTGTCACCTATAAAAATATCATTTGATTTGGCATTTGCGCTAATATTGCATATATATGTACATATATATATTTTTTTTAAATATTTATATCATAATTTTTGCTTTTTGTTATTTCCAAACCGGTTTTACGTTTAACATTTCAATTCGTTGTTGTATTTTATTTTCTTCTCTAAGCTTAAATACCAAAAACACAAAAACAAAACATAAATATGTATGTATATTAGCTTGACCCAACTACCCTGACTGTCTGTCTGTCTATTAGCTGATGGCTTAAATATCTGTATATGCATGTGTGTGTGTGTAAATACAAGAATGTGTGTGTGTGTGCGTGTATGCTTTGCCCATGAATCAGTTATTATTGTTTCAAAATTATTTGCTAGAGATTGTTTTGCATAAATCAAACTTTTAAAGCTTTTAGATCAGAGATGGAAAACTTGAAAATTTAATTAATAATACTTCATAAAAAAAAATTTCATTACTTTTGACTCATCTTTAGGGTGTATTAATTACGACAAAACCCAAAATGTAAATAAACCTGGTGTAAAATTCAAGAGCATTAGTTTTGCTTGTGTGTTTTTTATTTTTATGTGCTGCAATTTATTTATTCTCTCACATTTTTGGCTTAATAGCACTAGTACTTGATTTTTTTTTATTAAATGCTTAATTTTAATATTGATAAATGTTGAATTTTTCTTCTCTTTTTATGTTTTGCAGAAATCCAGACAGTTTAGCCAATCGTCGTTGGGGTTCTATGAGACAGTAAGATATGTTTATCAGTTTTTACTTTAAATAATTTCCATAACAATAACATTTGGCTAAAATATTTATCTGGTTCAAGGGAATTTGGTAAAAAGCACAAGTCATATTTTTATACCCTATAAAAAAAATTGTCATTCCGTATGTAACGCAGCACAATATCTCCTTAAGGCCCTATAAAATATATATAGATATTCTTAATCAGTGATGAAATCTAAGACGATCTGGCCATGCCCGTCCGTGTGCCTGTGGAAATCACGATTCAGTCCAAACGAAAAGAGCCAGACCCTTGAAATTTTGTATAAATATATCTTGAAGGATGGCACAGGTCTAGTTCGTAAATAAGCTGAACCGGCCCAGAGGGAAATAAGTTCCCCTAAGAAGAACTAATCCAACCTCTAAATAACAACATAATTTTGAAAGTTTTCTTTGTAATTTTGTTAAGCAAATGATATATGTATTTTAATGTCAAAGAAGGTCCTACAAGTTAAAATTGGAGCCATAAAATAAAAAAAAAAATAAATTTTTGGATCCCACCACATTTAGTGGGCGTTGAGGTTACATATATGAAAAATAGTGTAAATATTAAGCCCACATTCCTTACAAATTTAATTTATAAGCTCTTACAACGAAAGAATCTTTTAATCTTTTAAAGGAACTTCGGCCTTTTATTTTTGCGTTTGTAAGCATTTGTGTCAGCATCGCTACAAATAGACCAAGCATATGCGTAATGTCTTGTCCTTTAAAGCGCTTTTCAATAGCCGCAATGTCTTGATGGAACCTTTCGCCATGATCATCGCTACAAGCTCCTAAATCATCAGAGAAAAAAATCTAAATGATTGTGAAAGAAATGGATCTTTAGCGACATTAATATGCCCATTTCGCCATATGCCGAAATCAATAATGGTGCGAATAAGCCACAAACGTAACAAAAGTTATTTCGAGTCGGGCACTGCATTGTAAACTGCAAATACATATGTATATGGAGTAGGATAGGCCAAAAAACAAATTCTTTTTCGAAACGCTTTAGTAGATCAAAAATATGGAGTCCCTTCAAGTTATGCTGAAAAAAGAGAAAAACATTTTTTTTTCAAAAAAAATCTGAGAATTGATAAAAATCTATTTTATAAAAAATTTGACGTGATTATACGAGTCTGCTTGCAAAAATTCAGCTCGATTGGATCACGGAAAAAGGCTTAAAAACTTATCCAAAGTCTTTCGCACACTCAGACAGACGGACACTACGAGCTTTATATTTTATAAAAAAAAATCTGACGTGTACATGAAAATCGCCAATACACGTGTATTTTTATTTTTTCGCCCCTTTCTGAAAAAGTATATTTGGTTCATAAGACAAAAAAATTTAGTTTTTGTAACGCGGTGCCTTTGCTGTTCTGTAATTCACAACTTTTGTTGAAAAATTAGCACCTGATTTTTAATCGGGAGTGACTTAAGAACCGCAGTGTAAATCACGTGACTTTAAAAGTCTTTTTTTTTTTTTTTGCTTTTAGATCACTTTTGTGAATTGTGATATTCAGAATACATCAGTATATCTCTGAAACGAGTCTTAAGAAATATAAACGAATTTCATGTTCATGTTATGCGAACCTAAAAACATTTCCTTGAGGCTAATATTACATACATACACACTTTGTTTACTAATGGAATTCATTGGGATTAAAATATACACATACAAACATACTTATCATTCATTTGCTACATTCATATGGTTATGGTATTACACATTTCACAAGTTGTTACTAACATGGCCTAAATTTAGGCGACATTTTTTCCCATAAGTTTTGTAAAAATTGGCTAAAGTTCTGTTGAAATAATTAATTCCTGTTGTTTTTCATTGCTTTAACCAGATTAATTGTAGATGATAATTTAGAGAGTCTGTAAATTAAACAAAATAAATGTCAACTGGCGCAAAATATTACCATAGTTTTCTTATCTTGTTTTAACATGGTTTTATATAAAAATATTCCTTTTCTTGCCAAGAATTTAGCACAAAATCATTAAAGTCTGTAAGAAAAACAATTATTTTCAGCTGTATTTTCCCCTTTTATATTTTACGTGAGCGCATTATATTAAAAGTAGAGGTAGAAAATATAGCATCGGTTTTTTGCCAAGTTTGGTTTCGATTTTCTTAATAGCTATAAAAAATTCTATACACCAGTTCAATTCGAAACAGAGGGACGGACAAACCTATTGGCATAAGAATATGTGCAAATAAAGTCATGTACAATCTTCTATTTTTCGAAAAAAAAAAAAGTAAAAACAGGTAAAAAGACCGGCTCGAATCTTACATATTTACCCCGGTATTCATAAAACTTTAAATGAGTATGAAATGTATTTTAATAAAATTTTTTCATACAAAATTTTCTTAAAACAAATTTCAAAAGGTTTTATTTTTTTATGAATATGTGGGTTAGTAAATAAAAATTCTGTTTTTATTCTTATTAAAATTAAAATTTGTATGGTATTTGGCTTAAGTAAACAAGAAAAAAAAATTATTTAAATACGGTCGTTTCCAAAGTGTTACCAGGATCACAAGAGACACCCACCCACTGTGACCACCGTCGGGGTCACAGTTCCTTTAAGACATTTCTGTGTCAATTTTAAAACTCTATACAGGGTCACTCCGAGAAAGGCTCTCCTACGGACATCTCACCTAAATCGTAAGAACTAAATTTCACCTAAATCGTAAAAACAAAAAAATTTTTTTTTGACAAGGTCATTAAGGTGGAGAAGTTGGGGGAGGTAGGGGAGGGGGAAAGATCAGAGAAAATATATAAAGGGGAAGATCAGAGAAAATATATAAAGTATATGCATATATTCTTAATCAATAATGAAATCTAAGACGATCTCACCATGTCCGTCCGTCCGTCTGTGGAAATCACGATTCCGTCCAAACGAAAAGAGCCAGACCGTTGAAACTTGGTATAAATATATGTTGAAGGATAGCACAGGTCACGTTCGTAAATGGGCTGAATCGGGCCAGAGGGGACAAAGTTCGCCTTAAGAAGAACTAAATCAACCTCTAAAAAACAACAGAATTTTTACAGATTTTTTTTTGTAATTTTGTTAAGCAAATGATATATGTATTTTTATAATTTTTGGACCCCGCTCCTTTTAGTGGGCGTTATTATATGCAAAAATGGTGTAAAAAATTTAACAAATTGTTTTACTTAAGCCTACATTCCTTTTTAAGCTTTAATGTCTAAGCTGAGACGTAACCTGGCACTACTCTGCCCTACCCCCTCCTCCCCCCTAAATGACCCTATAAATATATATTTTTTTAAATTTTGTATATAATTATCCCAAACATTTATTTTTAGAGTCTTATGACAAAGGTGAAATGTTTCCCCCGCAGCCCTTGCCAGAGCGACCCCGCCAAAATACAGTCTTAATACCCTCCAAAGAGAATTGGACCCCATTAAGTATATATGTACATATATTATTAACCAGTGATGAAGTCTTAGACGGTCTAGCAATTCCCATACGTTCGTCTGTGGATGATATTCACCCCTATCATGAATATTTTTCCCCTTTTCCCTAAAATTGCAATCATGAACAAATTCCCCGTGAATGATTTCACGCTAAAATTAAATTCCCCTGATTGTGAATGATTTTTCCAGCGAGTTTTTTCACTTTTCCCTTTAATTTATTCACTTAGTTTTTGGTGGGCAATAGAGTAGAAAATGTAAGTGTTTTCTATTATAATTCGAATATTTGAGTTCGCAATTTTTACTTTAGGGGCAAGGTCTGTTAATAAGACACAAGCTGATATATTTTGCAACAAATCGATTGCCTACGTCTTTGTAAAACATGTTGCTCTAATTCTAAGTTGTAAGAATATTTTTAATTTGTTTTGCCTGGTTTTCAAAATGTATCCAAATCATTTGACTATTAAATATTTAGCCATACTTTTTTTAAATTACATATATTCAACACAAATTCTTTGATTTTTCATGTTGTTTTCGCATTCTTCTCTTTTTTGCATTCACTGAGAACTGATAGCGGGAATAATTTCTCACGGAGATTCATGGTACCATTTTTCCCTTCTAGTGGAATAAAAATTTTATGTGAACAAAAATTCCTTTTGTTGTTCACGATAGGGGTGATTGTCTATTTTTGAACTCCGCCCCCATTTAGTGGGCATTGACGTTCGATATTAGATACATAAAGGAACTCTGTCCCATCAAGTTAAACATTTAAATTTACTTACTAAATATTTGGAGGGTAGTTAAGATTCGACCCGGTCGAATATAACGTTTTTACTTGTTTTTCTTTTGCAATTTCCAGCACAACAATTTTGTCATTTCAATCACATTTTTGGGGGAAATTCAAGTTTTACCGAAAATATGGTTTCAGCATCAATACTTTTACTGCTGCTTAGTTTTTCTTCACAACTGCTTTCGTTCTTGCAATTCCTTTCGTTCTATTTTAAACTTTTTATACCAAGCATTTTTTCATAATTTAATTTAACGTATATTTTTCTTTTAAAACTGGTTTATTTTGTTGTAAACCCTTTTCAAAAAAAAAAAAAAAGAATGCTGCTGTGAACATTTCTATACTATTTTTGCAGTTCAGCAGTAAAGAAAAAGCACTCGCTTGAGCATCAATATGGTTTTTAGGTTTCATTTGATGTAAACAAATAATGAAAAACCACAAAAGAATAAAAAAAGTCATCTTTCTTTAACATTAACCGGGCAAAACCAAAAGTCAGCCAGCCGGTTACCTCAAGTTCTTTTTGTTTTTGTTTCAAATGTAGAAATTGTTGTTGCATCTCGTACTTCTATATTTTTATGCTGTTGCGCATGCGTCACAGAGTCATGGCTTAGGAATGTCTGTTGTTGTTTATTTATTTATTACGTTTTTTCTTTTTCGTATGTTTTTTTTTCAGTTTAATGGTTTCTTTCTTACCTTTCAATGCAGCATAAAGCATTATGAAAAAAGTTTTGTTGCTACAATGGTTTGCATTTTACTTATTAATAAAAACGTTAAAAATAAAAAATTCTCACACTTCTTGCAATTTTATAAGTCAAACAAAGAACTTGGATAACAAGTATTCAACAGAGTTTAGAGGCAAGCACTCAAATACCAGAAAGAATAAAAATAAACTCACCATAGCCATAAACAATAAAACAGGCGAATAACAGTGCTGCCAAAGCCACGAAACTAAAACGGCTACGACAATTTTCTTTGGCATCGGCCATTATAGGCTTATCTCAAAGTGGCCTTGTCATTGAGTTGTCAACTGCGAGACACATATCGCAGAGAATTCGCTGTACGTATTTAAACCGGATTTTATAATTAGGAAAAATCTGAAATTATTTATAATGCTATAAGAAAGTCTGGCAACTCTAGTTATAGTATAAGTATAATTTTAAAGGCGTTGTGTTTTAGTTTATTATACCCTCCAATACAGAATTGGAGGGAAATATCCCTCTAAGACCCCATAAAATATATATATTCTTGATCAGTAATGAAATCTATGACTATCAGTCCGTGCGTCTGTGGAAATCACGATGCAGCCTAAACGAAAACAACCAGAGCCTTGAAATTTGGTACAGATAAATTGTGAAGGATAACACGAGTCAAGTTCGTAAATAGGCTGAATCGGGTCAGAGAGGAAAAAGTTCCCCTAAGAAGAACTAAACCAACTTCTAGAAAACATAATAATTTTAAAATTTTTTGTTGTATTTTTATTAAGCAAATGATATTTTTTGATGTCAATGAAGGACCAAATGATTGAACTTGGAGCCAAAAAATCAGAAAAATCTATTTTTGGACCCCGGCTACTTTTGTATCACATGGAGAAATAGTGGAAATATTTAACAAATTGTATTGCTAAAGCCTACATCCTAAAAATTAAAATTTGAAATGGGTTTGAAATGTATTTTATTAAAAAAATTTTAAAATAGATTTCAAATACATTTTATTTTTATTTATTTTTATTAATATGGTGGTTAAGGTTTTATGGCGAAGCTGAGGTGTTCTCTGATCTTCCTCTGATCTTAATAACTTCAAAAATTTACTTTTTAGTGATTTATGGCAAAGTCGAGATGTATACCCCCGGAGCGATTCCGACAAAATAAAGTTTTACCCTTATATTCACAAAAAAAAAAAAAAATTAATAACTAAATAAAATGTATTTGAAATCTATTTTAAGAAAATTTTGTTTGAAAAATTTTTTTTACTAAAATACATATCAAACCCATTTTAAGTTGTATGAATATGAGGGTTAAAATGGGGCACAGAAATGTCTTAAAGGAACTCTGACCCAGCAGTTTAAATAGTTGTAATATATTTATTAAATACTTGGAGAGTGTTTAGGATTCGTCGCGGTCGAATATAACGTTCTAACTAGTTTTTATTTGAATTTTCAGCATTTTCTGTTAAATTTTTTTTTTTAGTTTAGTGTCAACCAACGTCAACTTTTCGTACATTTTAATTTCAATTCCAGTTTTTTCTTTTATATTTGCGGTTTATTTTAAATAATAATTCATACCAGAACTAGTTGAATCAAAAGGAAAAAGCTAGACATATGATCAGATAAAGTTACCAAACAAATAGTGATAACAGAAAATTGTGTAGTTACTTAATGGTTTAATATGGTCTAGTAGAGTTTGAAATCCAAGCTTTCAGTTTGCTTACAAAACTACAAGGAAATATTTGTTTCTGAAAATGTTTTTGTGTATTGTGTGATATAAAGCGTTAAAAATCTAAATTGAATTGAATACATAGGCAAACATCCCCAAAGCGAGTGCCTTGCTCTTGCGGCGGCATTAATTGAGCCAATATCTCAAATAAATTAGTTTTCTAATTTTTAGCACATAAAATATCATATGTGAAATTAATTTATTCAGTCATGCCGCACAGTTGAATTCCGTTCGGAAATTCGGAATTGATTCCTTATTTTGGGTTTTCAGAAAACGACAAACGAAACCATTTTCTTTTTTGGAATGAAATCACTTGTAATATCATGAACGGAATTAGCTAATGAAATTGAAAAAGATTTCTTTTCGAAAAATTGTTTCCTGCGGAATCAAAATACAGCATCCATTATGTCTCCGAACGGACTCGTTTTCTGTTTGTAATACGTTAATGGGTCCATTACTTATTAATAATAGAACTGATTAAATAAAAATTGTAAAAAAAATTGTCCTCAAAACAGGGAAAATGGATGGGCGTCTGGATTTACTAACAAAGAAAACAGTAGATGACAAAAATCGTCACCAGTTTAAACAAAACACGTCGGAAGATGACCATAAGTATGAGGACACACTATGGCATTTTGTGTCAACGCAAGCGTACATAATAGAGTGTACTATTGGTGACGTTTTTCCTTTTGGTATATTTCGTGGTGTTGAGGCATTGCCTTCCAAAGTGTGTTCTCAGCTTATGAATTAATAAAGATAAACCCGCTCCAAAACGCCTACAACATTTTACATTCTCCCCTTAAGTCTATAACATAATTTGTCACATATTAAATACTAGCTTTTACCCGCGACTTGTGAAACTTCAGCTAATATGTATGTTATGTCAATGGTATGTTGTATTTTTACTGTATCAAAGTTTAAAATAGGTCTATATAAATTTTCGACCACCCTGGATTACTCAATAGGATCATTGCCACCCTATGCCATTCTTCGGATCTTGAAATATCTCTATGGCAAATTTCATCTAAATCGGTTCAGCGGTTTGAGCAAGAATATGTTACAGACAGACAGAGACACAGAGTTACTTTCATATTTATTATATTAGTAAGGAAAAAAGTGTAAAACAGGGCAAGTCATCATAAAAAGTGCAAGTGTTCATAAAAAGTGCAAGTCATTATAAAAAGTGCAAGTTATTATAAAAAGTGCAAGTCATCACAAAAAGTGCAAGTCATCATAAAAAATGCAAGTCATTATAAAAAGTGCAAGTCATTATAAAAAGTACAAGTTATTATAAAAAGTGCAAGTTATAATAAAAAGTGCAAGTCATTATAAGAAGTGCAAGTCATTATAAAAAGTACAAGTCATTATGAAAAGTGCAAGTCATTATGAAAAGTGCAAGTCATTATAAAAAGTGCAAGTTATGATAAAAGTGCAAGTCATCACAAAAAGTGCAAGTCATCATAAAAAATGCAAGTCATTATTGAAAGTGAAAGTCATTATAAAAAGTGCAAGTTATAATAAAAAGTGCAAGTCATTATAAAAAGTGCAAGTCATTATAAAAAGTGCAAGTCATTATAAAAAATACAAGTCATTATGAAAAGTGCAAGTCATTATGAAAAGTGCAAGTCATTATAAAAAGTGCAAGTTATTATAAAAGTGCAAGTCATCATAAAAACTGCAAGTCATTACAAGAGGTGCAAGTCATTATAAAAAGTGCAAGCCATCACAAAAAGTGCAAGTCAACATAAAAAATGCAAGTCATTATAAAAAGTGCAAGTCATTATAAAAAGTACAAGTTATTATAACAAGTGCAAGTTATAATAAAAAGTGCAAGTCATCATAAAAAGTGCAAGTCATCATAAGAAGTGCAAGTCATTACAAAAAATGCAAGTCTTCATAAAAAATTCCAGTCATTATAAAAAGTGCAAGTCTTTATAAAAAGTGCAAATCATCATAGAAAGTGCAAATCATTTTAAAAAGTGCAAGTCATTATAAAAAGTGCAAGTCATTACAAAAAGTGCAAGTCATTATAAAAAGTGCAGGTCATTATGAAAAGTGCAAGTCATTATAAAAAGTGCAAGCCATCATAAAAGGGGCAAGTCATTAGATATGAAAAGTGCAAGTCATTATAAAAACTGCAAGTCATTATTAAAACTGCAAGTCATTATAAAAAGTGCCAGTCATCATAAAAAGTGCAAGTCATTACAAAAAGTGCAAGTCATCATAAAAAGTGCATATTAGTAAGGATTTTAAGGCTTCTTTCCTAAAGTAAAAATGCGTTATTCGATATAAAAAAGTTATAATTTCCTCAAACAGAAATGTTGCCACTGTGCATCCGCCACTTGTTTCGTCTCTTTCAAACTTTTGCCTAATACTCCCCTGTTTTTTTGTTAACTTTAATTTGCACTGTCAGCAAAAAACAACTAAAAAAATTTATATGTATAGATATGTATGTACATATACATATTTTCCCATAATTATTGCCAACAATTTGAAGAGAAGCAACTTCAACAAACAAACTACATTCATTCTCATAAGCACTTAATTGCATTGAAAAAAATATATTCAAAAACTAAATAAAAAACAAAACTTAAAGAATTTTTATAACTTATTTTCTTAATTCATTCTTTAAATTTCTTGTTCACAAACTTTTAAATGATGTGAAAATGCATTCATGTGTTGAAGAAAACCTTCTTGAAGTTTTTCCAACTTTTCCGTATTCGCTTGCACAAGAAGAATGAAATGAATGAATGGCGGCCGACTAGTTTCACACCTTCATTAAAACAGGGTAACTAACAGCCAACGCTGTGAGAAAATGCAGCAACGAAAGTTTTAGATAAATTTTGTATCATCTCGGTAAGCATAAATTTCAAGTTGACTGCGTTCGATAATGCAGTAGTTCTCAGCCAGAGGCACTGGCACAAAAGGAAGCTGTACAATTGTTTGAGTACGTAATATAATTTTTCGCTCAGAACATCTATTCCATAGCCAAAACATCATTGTTATACAATTCACAGGTTCTTCTTAATACACATTTTCCTTAAAAATATTCTGGTCACGTTTCTTGTTTCCTTTTGTTAATATTTTGTTTTTTCGATCAAACTACTACAGACAGCTAAAAGATATAAAATAAATCCTTAGAGCAGTGATGTCCTTTATTTAGTTTACGAACACACCCAAATGTCTTAAAAAAAAAAAACTAAAAAGAGCTGCAATTCCAGCACTTCACTATTCATACAAATCCAAACCCATTCAAACATGTTGTAAACCAGAGATGGATAGATGGGATTTATTTTAGTTATATATTTTGTTGGGATTAAAAACCTATAGGTTTAATAATATTTTTTTTTGGTCAAAAACCTTGTAACAAAAATGTAATCTAAAAGAAATTGGTCCAAAAACTATTAATCTAAAATGTAGAAACTTTATTATATGAAAACAAGTAAAAACGTTATATACGACCGGGTCGAATCTTAAATACCCTCCAAATATTTAGTAAGTAAATGTAAAATGTTTAACGTCAACGCCCACTAAAGGGGGCGGGGTCCAAAAATAGACTACATGATGTTTTCCACAGTCGAGCGTATGGGCTAGATCGTCTTACATTTCATGACTGATCAAGAATATATGTACATATGTACTTTATGGGGCCCAATTCTTTTTGGAGGGTATTAAAACTGTATTTTGTCGGACTCGCACGGGCAAGGGCCGTGGGCGTGGGGGAGACATTTCACCTTTGCCATAAAGCTCTACAATAAATGTTTGAGATAATTAAGTGAAACTATTTTTTTAATTTTTTTTATAGGGTCATTTAGGGGCCAAAGGGGGAGGAGGGGGTAGGGCAGATTAGTATCAAGTTACGTCTCAGCTTCGTCATTAAAGATTTTAAATATTATTTTTAAGGAATGTAGGTTTAAGTAGAACAGTTTGTTAAATGTTTACACTATATTTGCATATAATCACGCCCACTAAAGAGGGCGGGATCCAAAAATTAATTTTTATGACTCCAAGTTTATCGCGTTGGACATTCTGTGTTATAAAAATATATCATTTGCTTAATAAAATTACAAAAAAAAAACTACAAATTATGTGTTTTTTAGAAGTTGGCTTAGTTCTTCTTCTTCCCTCTGGTCCGATTCAGCCCATTTACGAACTTGACCTGTGCTATCCTTCAAGATATATTTATAGCAAATTTCCAAAGTCTGGCTCTTTTCGTTTGGACTGAATCGTGATTTCCACAGACGGACGGACATGGTCAGATCGTCTTAGATTTCATCACTGATCAAGAATATATATACCTTAGCGGGTCTTAGTGGGATATATATCTGCATTCTACACGGAATGACAAAGTGAATATGCCCTCCAAATCCTTTGTTTGGTTTTTTTTTTGTTTGAGGATGTAAAATGTATATATAAAACGTTAATGTCCTGAATTGCATTCTCAAACGTTTCCATGCCTGGCTTATGCTTGCAATTTGATTTCTCTTAATTTTGTTTTTACACATGTCTCTTCTCTTATTATAATACTCTTTAAGCAGTTTAGGTTGCATAGTTTTGTGTATTTTCATAAGAATTTGCTGAAGAGGCCACACGTAACTTTGTAATCATTTCAGTTGCTTCAAACACGTTGCCGTTAAAGGTTCGCTTGAGTTTTCGAAACGCGTTTGTATTTCGTTCAGTTTGCTTGTGGTGTTTTTAACGTGTATCTAATTAACATTTAACTAGTTGTTGTACGCCTTGAAATTTTGGCTGATTAAAAACCTAAACAATCATAAGTTGCTGGGATTTGTTATTGTTTATAACAAAAGAAACAAATCTTACAAAATTTCGCATAAAAGGTTAAAGTACGTGTTAAATAATTACGGCTAAAAAAAAATCAATTGAATTAATTTTATTTGTGTTTTATTTTCATTTGGTTAATTAGAAATTGTTGATATCAGCAAGTTTTATTGTGAATATTTTGTGTTGTACGGCTTCTTTGTGTAAAATTAACCGGTTTTTATTGTGTTTCATTGAATCTACATTTTTTACAAACAAAAACAAATTATTAACAAAACGAAAAGAGAAAAATAATAATATGTACATAATCTGTAAAAGACGGAAGCATGTTTTGTGGCCTAATTTTCGAAAATAGGTTTAGGCGTTTTTTTTAACACAAATAAAAGGCGGCAAATGCAGCAAAAATTTGCAAGAGATGCTGGTGGCAGACATTTTAAGTTCCATATGTAAAATCAAAACGTTTAAACTATAAGACATATTACGCAATTATTGAATTCGATTGTGATATAGTGTTTTCACACGGAAAGTTAAAACCTGGTTTTAGCGTTAAAACCATAAACAGCTGATATTGCGTTCACACTGCAACATACAGTTTGTATAATAAATTTTTTCAAAATAAATTTAATCGCTCATAGAAATGTGTGAATTTGTTGCTGTACTTATTTTTACAACACTTAATTGACAACCTGTACAACAGAAGTTTTTGTTTGAAGGAAAAAAGAAAAAAAATTTTACAATGCGTTCTAAAATGAAACTACTTATACAAAGTAAAGAACTTCTTGGAAATCAAGTGGTTATAATGGGTGATCAATTTTGAGGTTCCCTACTTAAAAAAAAAAAACAGAAAATTCAAATTTATTGGAGAATGTTTATTATCATATGAAAGAACATTCTTTGGCATTAATTTTTTGAAGATTATGTCTATCAAATGTTGGCCGTTGCTACATCGCAAATGGTCCATCCGTTGAGTTCAATTTTCGATGACTCGATCGAGCACTTCGACTGGTAACTGGCGAATGACACCCGTGATGTTTTCCTCCACGGATCGAAGCGGGATTGTCCGCATAAACTTTAGACTTTACATATCCCCACAGGATAAAGTCTAACGGTGTGATATCACACGATCTTGGTGGCCAATTGACCGGCCCAAAATGTGAAATTATGTGCTCACCGAAATGTTTTCTCAATAAATCCATTGATTGATTCGATGTGTGGGAATTGGCGCCGTCTTGCTGAAACTAAATGTCGCCGAGATCACGATCTTTAATTTCAGGCATCAACTAGCCGGTTATCATGTCCGAGTTGCTGCGAACGGCGCCGAATCGACTCTCCACGGTCTTCGTGTACACTCTCAGCTACGGCCGCTATATTTTCTTCACAGCGTGCTGGACGTGGTCTATTCGGTCGAATATTATCCAATAATGAATGCTGGGTCTCAAAATGGGTGATGGTGTTGCGAATAGTACGCTCTGTAGGCCGATTATGTTAACCATAAGTTGAGCGAAGTGCACGAAACACATTCCTCACAGAACGTGAATTTCGTTGTTCAGGCGTAAGTCTTTCCATTATGAAATGCCAAACAATACTAAACAAAAATAACATGACAGCATGACACGACTCACACGTGATCTGTCAAAAAAGGCTATTGAAAAAGTATCTCTACTTGAACTATATAAAAAAACAAACGTTATTTCAGGCGTCAATATATATATTCTTATTAACATAAACAATACCAGCTGTTTCCAATATATAACTTGGCAGCACTCAGCTTAGTACAGGCAAAAACAAGGTTGCATTTCATAAAACCTACTTAAAACCGATTCGAAAATGGTTTTAAGTGGATTTTAACAAAATCTTTATGTGTGGTAAAACCAGGTTTTAACGCTAAAACCAGAATTTATTAAAACCATGTCAGTGTGAAAACACTATTAAATAGTGTCACACAAATACGCGATAGCAGTTGAATATTAGTATATTATGAAACTTTTTAGGGCGATTGTGACTGAATTCAATGTTATCGGCAACAAACGGCGACTAACCAAATATTTTACTACCAACTGGCAATTTAATTTATTTTAATTTAAAGATAAAAGAAAGGAGTACAAATCATATGTGTATACGACCTTAAGCCTTTCTATTTCATTTATAAAAAATTAAAACTTGCCCCAAGCATCTTGCGGCCATTCATTAATTTAAATTTTGGCACAGTTTACACAGGCCAGTACATTTTTAAATCTATAGATTAATAAGAGTCAAGCCTAGCAATTTGTCTAAAACGTCTAAAGATGTGGAATAGAATGAAGCAAATATATTTACTAAAATAAATAAATACCACCCTCGCAATGTCGGGTTTTTTTATCACGCTTTAATAACTTTGAAAGTGTAAACTTTAATTGTTGCTGTTGCTGTTACTTTTGCTAAATATTCTCAACTAAAAACAAAAATAATACCTAATAAATAAATAACTAAATAAAAAATAAAACTATTTTAGAATTTCTGGTGATTTCATATAAATTAAACTTGTTTTTTTTGTAACAAAATTATAAAAATTAAACTCACCGAGTTTTTTCATACACGTGATCATAAACTGGACAGGGAATGAATGAAACAAGCCTGAAACGCTGATTTTCTTTTCAGTAAAAATACCACTAACGGCTTTTTGTTAAACAATTTTTTTTACTATTAAATTTTATCTATTGTATTTGTTTTTTTACTCTTTCAAACTTTCATTGTGAAAATTTCAAATTAACAAATACATGAAATGAAAATGAAAAAAAAAAAATAAAAATTTACTAAGTTGTTTCATATAACATGGTGAAAAAAATTGCATACTTAAAACGCATATTAGTTTTATAGAAATAAAATAATTAAGTTTTTATTTATAATATAATAAACAAAAAAAAAAAAAAAAAAAAAAAAAAGAAAAGCAAAAAAAAGCTTCAACGTAATTGAGAAAGCAGTACTAATTTTATGACTATAAAATTTCAAGCTAATTACATACTTAAAATATAAGCAAGATAAATTTTTCACTTGAAATACACTGAGCTAAAGATAAAAATAATCATGCTTATAACTTTACAATAACCGAAGCTACAATAAATAAATATGCAAATACAAATAATATAAATATGTATCAAAAATTAGCACCAAGTGTAAAAATATGTTAACCAGAAAAAAAACAAGTAAGAACGTTATCTTCCACCGGGTCGAATCTTAAATACCCTCTAAATATTTAGTAAATTTAAAATGTTTAACTTGGTGAGACAGAGTTGGTTTAAGACATCTCTGTACTCAATTCTAAATCTCTATTTTGACAGAGTAATTCCGGGTAGGGTCGTGGGGGAGACGTTTCATCACTGCATGATCGGAGAACATCTCAGCTTTTTATAGGCTTAAGGAATAAAAATTGTGCAATATTTACACTATTTTTGCATATAATATCGTACGTCAACGCCCAATAAGGGGGAGGGGTTGAAAAATATCATGACAATATCATGTTTTACACAGCCGAACGTATGGGCATTTCTAGACCGTCTTACACTTCATCACTGATCAAGAATATATATACTTTATGAGGTCCAATTCTTTTTTTAGGGTATTAAAGCCCGTATTTTGTCAGGGTCGCTCTGGCAAGGGCCGTGGGGAGAGATTTCACCGTTGCCATAAAACTCTAAAAATAAATGTTTGGGATAATTAAATACAAAATTGAAATAAATTTTTTTTTGATAGGGTCATTTAGGGGGCAAAGGGGGAGGAGGGGGTAGGCCAGAGTAGTACCAGGTTACGTCTCAGCTGCGTCATTTAAGCTTAAAAATATTATTTTTAAGGAATTTAGGCTTAAGTACAACAATTTGTTAACTTTTTACACTATTTTTTCATGAATATTTATAATAACGCCCACTAAAGGGGGCGGGGTACAAAAATTATTTTTTTATTTTATGGCTCCAAGTTTAAAGCGTTAGACCTTCTGTGACATAAAAATATATCATTTGCTTAACAAAATTACAAAAAAAAACTTTAAAAATCATGTTGTTTTAGGCTGGTTTAGTTCTTCTCAGGGGAACTATCTTCCCTCTTCTCCAATTTAGCCCATTTCCGAACTTAAGTTGTGCTATCGTTCAAAATATATTTATACCAAATTTCAAGAGTCTAGCTCTTTTCGTTTGCACTGAATCGTGGTTCCCACAGACAGATGGACAGATCGTCTTAGATTTCATCACTGATCAAGAATATAGATAATTTATGGGGTCTTAGAGGGATATTTCACTGCGTTACACGCGGAATGACAAAGTGAATATACCCTCTTAATTCTTTTTTATTTTTTTTTTGGAGAGTATAAAAAACTATGTAAATTCGCTGATTTTAAATAAAATCTGCTGGTTTGATTGATTTAAAAAAGAAAAAGATTTTGTTACAAATCTAGCACTTGAAACCTATACCATCCGCTTAATTAGTGCAGCGTAACAACAAATTAACAAGTGTTGAAATCGTGAAACGTAAATTCAATCATCTCACATTGAAAAGATTTTATTTAAAATAATTTGCTTTTAATATATTTATTTAAAAAGTTATTCAGGTAAAACAATCTAATAAGTGCACACAAAAAGCTAAAAGCTTACGAGGCTAGCAAAAGGAACGAACCACAACATCTTATCTTAAACTGATAAATTCCAAGTGTTTTTATGTGCTCAAAAAAAAATCTGAAATTTAAATAATGATAATAAATTTAATCAATATTTAACATTGAAAGTTAAAAAAATTTAGAAGGGAAAAATGTTGGTTGCCTGTACTCTGGCGTAGAGATGTGTGCGTGAGTAAAATTATGATCATAATCACGAAATTTAAATTTTTTTCACGTAGGTTCACGCACGGCAAGATTTTAGGCGCTCACGAATGCATTAATTTCAATCACGTACTTTTAGGCACGACGGTAACAATTTTTCCAAGTTAGTCACGCCCACAGTAAAATTGTTCTCATGTGCAAATATCCATAAAACGTATGCATCTCTATAGTTCATATGTGTACCCAGTTGGCCATGTCTGCAAGACATCTTACACGACGGGTACAAGACAATAGAAAATCGTCGAAGACATGTTAAAGACAGCTGAAGCAAATCGTCGACGAAATTTTCGAACAAATGGCCACAAATTCGTCGACGGCTGCATGAGCGACAAATTCCTGCAATTCATCGTCGACGACCGTATGAGCGACAATTTCTGTAATTCTGTAACTCGTCGTCGACGAACAAATAAGCGACAAATACCTCTACATTGTCATCGACGAATGCAGGAGCGACCAATTCCTCCACCATTTCGTCGACGAACACATAGTCAAAAGTCACTAACAAAAATAAGATAAGAAATATAAATTCATAGTTTTTCATATATGTATGTATACTTTTTATTTGCTTAATGTAATTGCCGTTAAAAAACTTGTTAAAATTTACCTTCACTCACTGTTTATAAAATACAACTGAACAAAAATGCGCAATCAAAACTATTAAAATTTTTGTTTTCTTTTCAAAGTCCCGTTATTTCAAATTCCTTGATTCTTAAACAGTTTGAAGACTCGACAGAAGACATTGTCGCCCACTTTGTCGACGACGTTTATAGAAAACTTAAGCAAAAGAGAAAAAATCAACAGTTTAAAAACAATATAAAAGACATTGTCGCCCATCCTGTCGCCTACGTCTTAAGAAAAATTGAACAAAGAGGACAAATCGTACATAAATCGTCGAAGACTTTGTCGTCTAAGACGGTTTTGCCAACTGGGTATGTTTATGTATGTGTGTATGTAATGCATACATATATTTTTTTTTACTATTGAGTAGAATAAAAGTTGTCCTGTTTTGAGTGCGGGAGTATTATATGTGATAAAAATCACGTACTATAACTCCCCCACGGCCCTTGCCAGGGTGACCCCGCCAAAATACAGTTTTATTACCCTCCAAAAAGAATTGGGCCCCATAAAGTATATATATATATATATATATATATATATATATATATATATATATATTCTTGATCATTGATGAAGTCTAAGCTATTTCATAAGTTGTGCGTGAGTTACGCGAGACTGCGATTCTTACGCCTGGTGTTAAGAAATTACGTGTGCGGTCTTAAATCTTTCCTTCTTAGGTCTGTTAAAAAATGACTTTTTGGGTACCTCATGTCCAATGGCAATGGCATTCAATGGCAGGTAATCCAATCCAATGAAAGCGTGCGTGAATGAAGTAATCATATTCGGCCTAATTGTCTAAGGCGTTGGCGTTTCCGCCGAACTCTTATTTTGTACAAGATTAAAGAAACATGCACGCAGTTTTCTTTAATCTACTACGAAATATGACTGAGGCGTAAACGCCAACGTCTTACATAATCAGGGGGATTGTTTAATTAGTTAGTCTGTGTTCATACGAGTCATGTTTTACTGACATAATTGCTATTTTAAGGGCGAGAGGGGAGAAGGGAAAAGTAACGAGTACTCATGCGCATGTACTGTCAGTACGCCTTGCTTTCTCATTCGTAAAGCACACAACTACATGTACATGAATATAACTATACGTATATGTAGTCAACAAGACATGAATTGTGTAAACACGAATGAAAGTTCAAAGAAGAAAAAGGAAGAATCTTGTCAATTAGAAAGGATCGTATGAACATAAATAGACTTAACGATTAATTTGTGTAAAGGGTGTTTTTTATAGAGTGATACAAGTTTAAATCGTAATAAAACATAGTAATATATTTTTGATATCAATGAAACGGTCTTTATGGGATAGAAAATTTTATGACATTAATGTTTAAATATGATTTCTACCATGTGGCCGTCACCGCTGGCGCATAGAAGGCGCAATCTGGAACACCAATTTTTAACAACTAAAAAAATCGTTCATAAAGTGGAAGGACACAATCTCCCCAGTTGCTGAGAACGGCGACGAATTGAAGGATTAGGATCATCTTCAATGCTTTCCTGTACAGCGGCAACAGTTTCTCCAGTCCACATTATCACAGTAACAGTAAATGTGGTCCGAAAACGATCTATTGTTCTTTGAATTAGCCGCGCCGCTCTGAAGGACGATTGTGTTACGTCATAGAATGAAAGAAGTGCACTATGAGTTTGACGAATAAAACTATTATTTTGATTAAAAATTTCAACAATATGCACACGTTGCTCTGGTGTAAGTCGATCCATAATGTAATGTCAAAGCAAACTAAACAAAAAACAATCAGCTGTTAAATCGGTGGTCAAATAAAGCAATGACCCCAACTAAAAGTTGTACCACTCTATAAAAAACACCCTTTAGAATGTAATCGTCTCTGGCCTCCTATGTTACCAGCAAAATTTTGTTCGAACTTCGTGCTTGTTTTAAAAGTTGTCCACATCAAATTTACTTGAATTTTTAATTGAGTCAATATTCAATTTGTTTGACATAATTGTGTTACTGTTTGCATATACAAAATTTAGTCAATTCAATTAATGTACGACAATTAACAATGAAATACTTTTATGTTCTTTTTTTTTTTAATTTTAATTTTATAATTAATACTAAATTTAATATCAATAACTTAATTACAACATGGCTGGACATAATTTGTTTATGAGTTATTTTTTAATTTTTCCACAATTTAGGTGCTATTGTAAGTCTCGACTAACTTTGTTCAGTGAGTTGCGTTTTGCTCACTAAACACACTTTTTTTTAGCAGTGCTGCATTTTTAATTTTACTCAATTTTATAGCAATTAAGTGTTAATTATGCAATTACTTAATTCAAATCTTATATGGTTAATTGAGCTCAATAATGATATTAATTGCGATAGGCTCAATTAAGATGTATGTTTGAACACGGTATTAGTGAACTTACTAATGCAATTCAGCGGGTGTAGAAAATTTATTAATCACTCTGCAAAGGACGTAGCCGACTCACTCTTCCCACACTTACAAGATAAGCAAATTACATTACTGATTGCCCTAAGATTTCAATTGCAGTACTGTGACTAGTGTTGTGTCGCAGATATAGGAAAATTAAATTAATAATTATTTTTTGTAATAATTATTCACCGTGTATACCTCCAAGATTTTCGATTTGTGTTAGAGGCACTACGCATTAAATTTAATTAGAATCATTTTTATAGTTATGAAGATAACAATTGATTTGTGAGAGCGGGTTCTTGTCTCCACTGTGCATTGTAAATGCCTTCATGAAGTTGTAAAAATAAAGATAAATTTGGTCTTGCGGCAAGAGGCGTGGTGAACAATAAAGGAGTATAGTTTTAGAACTTTCTCAACGTGAAGGTAAGGAAGATAACAATTGATTTGTGGAAGCGGGTTCTTGTCTCCACTGTACATTCTAAATGCCTTCTTGAAGTTGTAAAAATAAAGATAAGTTTGTCTTGTGGCAAGAAGCGTGGTTGAGATTGAAGGAGTTCAATTTTAGAACCTTCTCAACGTGAATGTAAGAACAATTGATTTGTGAAGGCGGGTTTTTGTCTCCACTGCCTCTATGAAGTTATAAAAATAAATATAAGTTTGCTTTGTGGTAAGAGGCGTGGTTGAGATTGAAGGAGTAAAATTTTAGAACTTTCTCAACGTGAATGTACGGAAGATAAAAATTGATTTGTGAAAACAGGTTCTTGTCTCCACTGTACAGGTAAGGAAGCGTCTCTTGTTATTGCCAATGCAATAGAAATTGTAAAATATTGTTTTACTTTTCTTTTTTTGTTTGTGATATGTGTGTGCATAATTAGTACAGTGTGTAGAGAAATGTTATGCAATTTGATCCCAAGTGCGTGGGCAGGTTCAGCTATTTATCTGTAAATGCAAAAGGCTGTTTAGAATCAGCAATAGTTGTTTGATGGTAGAAACTGAAGGAAGCATGACGTGGGCGGGTGAATGCTTTAAATACCTTCTTATGGCCTACTTTGTTGTGTACCAAATAACTTTGATGGGGTTCATTAATCCACTGTTAACATTGACATACTGTTAAGGCGAGCTTAAGATGAACTTAAGACGAGCCTAGTTGTCACAACAACAAACGCATATATAAATTTCATCGTGTAACGTGCGGTTAAGCTGCAGTTAAAATTAGCTGTCATTATAATTTGTGTTTGTGCGTTTTTTCTGTCTATTTGTTTCCAAAGATGTTTATCTTTTCAGCTCTGATAACGTTTTTCCAACTGATTTTTCTAATTTCTTGTTGTTTTTGTTTTGCCACTGCAAGTGTGAAAATCCTAAAGCTGGAAAATGTGCAGCTTCTGCAACTTTTTTTTTATATATATTTTTATTTTTACTTATACGTTTTCTCGCAGTTTCTTCTTGTTTTATCTTAATTATATCTTTGCCTTGTTCCAACAGCAATAAAACCGCAAATGTGTAATTTTTTTTATATATTTTTTTATTTGCTTTTCTAGCAAAAAACGCGTTATTTTTCTCATTGTGACTAAAATATGGCAGTTTTTTTTCTGTTACCGCACGATTTAAGATGCTATGGAAAGTTTACTTGAACATTAACTGATTTGATTTTTATTAAATATTTTTCCAAGAAATATAATTTTCTGAAGCAGTTTTCTTAGATAAACTTAAAATAAAATTGACAATTTAGAATAATGGCTTGCAGGTCAAAACTCCTTCGGCACAGGTGCGTGGAAACATGATGCCCTTTAAAAGTATGTCAGTTATTTTCTGAAGAAAAAAAAATTATTTTTTTAATAAAAAAATTTACTGAATCTCACTATTTTTAAAGAATCCTCTTGCAGCAAACTTACCGTTACGGATGGTATGCAGACATCAACTATAGACAAAAATATGTAGAAAAAAGAACAGATAAAAGCTAACCAAATGGCAACGAAATATAATATTAAAAGCCATAGAATGGCATATAATATATTGGCCATGACTTCGTGAAAGTATACGAGTATGTATCCCGATTCCAAAATAATCAATTAAAAATTACCAAATAAATAAAATTGAATGTCATTATTTGAATTAAAAAAAAATAATAAAGAAAATTTCATTTAAAATTTGGATTATTAATTTCAGTACTTTTTCAGCCATAAGGCCGTTCATATTTAGAGTTTTTAAATCAAACGTGGGAGTTACACGTTCAAGTTGTGCCCTTCAAGTTCCCATGCACTTTCACATCTTTCACTAATTCACTAATATTTCTGAAGGGTGCAGTGCCAATTAGCAATTGAAGATTATTGGACGAATTTGGCTATTTCGCGACACCTACTTCAATCTTTCAAACAACTGAATCGTTCTTTCAGCCTCTCAACGACCTTTGAAATACTGTCATTAGTCCGCATTCGAAAATTTCTCTTATAAATGATATTTTTAAAAGACTTTTTAACGATCATTGAACGGAGCATTGAATCGAATCAGTGTATTTTTATACCCTCCAAGAAAAGAATTGAAGGGTATATTCACTTGGTCATTCCGTGTGGAACGCAGTGAAATATCCCTCTAAGACCCCATAAAGTATATATATTCTTGATCAGTGATGAAATCTAAGACGATCTGCAAATGTCCGTCCGTCCGTCTGTGGAACTCACGATTCAGTCCAAACGAAAAGAGCCAGACCTTTGAAATTTTGTATAAACATATTTTGAAAGATAGTACAGGTCAAGTTCGTAAATGGGCTGAATCGGGCCAGAGGGGAAAAAGTTCCCCTAAGAAGAACAAAACCAACCTCTAAAAAACAATATGATTTTTTTAAGTTTATTTTTGTAATTTTGTTAAGCAAATGATATATTTTTATGTCAAATAAAAAAATATTGTAAAATAAAAAAAAAAATTATTTTTGGCCCCGCCCCCTTTAGTGGGCGTCTTTATATGCTAAAATAGTATACAAATTTAACAAATTGTTACACTTAAGCCCACATTCCTTAAAAATATCATTTTTAAGCTTTTATAACGGAGTTGAGACGTTACCTGATCCTTCTCTGCCTACCCCCGCCGTCCCCTAAACGACCCTATAAAAAATTTTTATTTTTTTTACACTAACTTACCCCAAAAATGAATTTTCAGTGTTTTATGGCAAAGGTGCAATGTTTCCCCCACGCGACCCCGCCAAAATCCAGTTTTGATACCCTCCACAAAGAATTGGACCCCATAAAGCATACATATTCCTGATCAGTGATGAAGACGGTCTAGCAATGCCCATCCGTCCGTCTGTGGAAAACAAGATATAGTCTATTTTTGGATCCCGCCCCTTTTAGTAGGCGTTGAAGTTACATATCATATGAAAAAATGATGTAAATAAAGGGTCCGCCATCTAACGTTTTTTTTTCAACTAGTGCTTATTTCGTGAATGGTAACACTTAGCTCATGTCTGATTTGACAGATAATTCGTTTTATCCTTCCGCTGAACGAATATGGTTGTGTATACGCTTGAACAACGCTGGTAAGTGGGCCTGCGATCGACTTACCGAAGATGCCGATTTTGCCAAAAAAAAATCATATTTTCAGATGAAGGTCATTTTGATCTTGGCGGGTATGTAAACAAGCAAAATTGTCACATTTGGGGTACAGAAAACCCGCACGCATGAATTGAAAAGCCGACGCACCCAAAACGAGTCACTGTTTGGTGCGGATTTTTTCCAGAGGCATAATTGGGCCATTTTTCTTCGAAAATGAGCAAGGAGTGGCCGTTACAGTCAATGGCGATCGTTATCGGGCATGTTGAACGAATTTTTGTTCACAAAAATTTAAGAGCAAGATATTGGCAACATTTGGTTTCAACAGGACGGCGCTACGTGCCACACAGCCGAAGCTACACCCGATGTTTTGCGCCCTGTTTTTGAAGATCGCATTATCAGCCGCAGAGCTGATGTCGTTTGGCCACCTCGGAGCTGCGATTTGACACGGTTGGACTATTATTTGTGGGGTGCCGTCAAAGATAAGTGTTACGCCGACAAGCCAGAACCAATTGACGCTTTAAAGGACAATATTCGTGAAGCCATTGGTGAAATACAGCTGCACACAATCGATAATGTGCTTAAAAATTGGAACGATCGTGTAGGCTACTGCATGGCCAGCCGAGGCAGCCATTTGAATGAAACTATTTTTCATTATTAACTGGAAGGATTGTACTTTCAAATAAAAAAAGAAATTTGAGAAAATATTCAGTAGGTTTTTTATAGCATTTTCAAAAAAAAAATATTTAGCAGACCCTGTATTTAACAAATTGTATTACTTAAGCCTACACTCCTTAAGAATTTAATTCATAAGCTTTTATGATTTCATCTTCCCCCTGCCCTACCCCTAAACCCTTTGCCCCCTAAATGACCTTATCACAAAAATTTTTTTTTTCTTCTCTTAATTACCCTGAAAATTTATTTTTTAAGTTTTCAGATTTATGTCAGATGTCTGCCCCATGGCCTCGAATATAACGTTCGTACTCCTATATCAAAAGCTCGTCTTCATCAAAGAAGTTGCAGTTGCTTATGGTTTTGTCAAACCATAAGCAACTGCGTTCTAAAATAGACATTATTTTACATGAAACAATTTACATATCAAATTGAAGAACTTCTTGGAAATCAAATTGTTATATATAAAAAAAACAACAAAAAAGTATATATATACATATATATATATATATATATATATATATATATATATATATATATATATATATATATATAAAACAACAAAAAAATAAATCATTCAGGCGTCTTATTAACATAAACAATACCAGCTGTTTCCAATATATAACTTGGCAGCACTCAACCTAGCATAGCCAAAAACAGACAAACACAAGCTTGCATTACATAAAACCTACTTAAAAACAATTCAAAAGTGGTTTTAACAAAATCCTTTTGTATGTTAAATCCAGGTTTTAACGCTAAAACCAGAATTTATTAAAACCGCGTCAGTGTGAAAACACCATAACACACACGCTTTGAAAAGTTTTACGGTCATGCAGCAGATTCCGATTCCGTTCCTAAATGGTATTGACTCTGTAAGGGAACAATTTACAAAAAAAAAATTTTAAAATTTATTATTGAGGGGTTTAGCTAATTTCTAAATTTGGGAAAAGCATCAGCACGAATAAAATAAAAAAATTACTTTATTTGGGAATCTGTTGTTTAACACAAAATTCTTTTTATTTTATACGTGCTGATTCTTTTCCCAATTTTTTTTATAAAAAAGTTAAAAATTGATTATTAAGGCGCTTTAGCTAGTTCCTATGCGCATTTCACTGGGTCTAATGCAGATCATCAGGGAACCTTTTTTAAACTTCGACTCAATTGAATTATAAAAAAAATTGGGAAAAGAATCAACACGTATAAAATTAAAAGAAAAAAAATTAGTGTTAAACAACAAGAAGAATAAATAAAATAAACTGAAATCTTATTTTTAATTTTACTAGCTGATTCTGTTCATTGATTTCCTTCAGAAAAATTTATTCTTTTATCGTTTTCCGCAGAACCAAAATGCGGAATCAATTCTGTTACGGAATTGAACGCTGTAATATGGCCGATGATGGTCTCGGATTTGTTATCCTTTATGCTATAAATATTTTTATTTTGAACTTGAAAACCAACTTAAAACCACTTTCGAAGTGGTTTTAAGTAGTATTTCTGAAATGCAACCTTGCTTTTGCCTGTTTGTGGCTGTGCTAAGTTGAGTGCTGCCAAGTTATAGATGGAAAACAGCTGATATTGTTTACACAAGCGCATCTTTTCTTTCAGAATCCGCTTATGTTTTTTATATAACACAACAAGTTTTCCAAAAGTTCTTCAATTAAGTCGTTCCATATCTTTAAAATATTCCTTCACAAAATGTAAAATAATTTCTATTGTAAAATTTTTTCTGCAACCAAAAACTTTTGTTGTAAATGTTGTCAATTGAGTGTTGAACAAATAGAGAACAAGTTACAACAACAAATTCACACATTTCTATGAGCGATTTAATTTATTTGGCACAAATTTATTATACAGCCTGTATGATGAAACCACAATTTGCAGTGTGAACACAAAATCAGCTGTTTATGGTTTTAACACTAAAACCAGGTTTTAACTTTCACTGTAAAAACACTATTAGCTTTGGGAAATTGAAAAAAAGAAGCTATTGTGGTATTCATGGTAATTTAAAAAATTGCGTACTTATGGTTGTCTGTTTTAAATTCTGTATTTTCCGTAATTGTTTTCAATTTCAAATATTTAAACAAATGTTTTTGAAAATTGTGCTTCTCCACGTCAATATTGAAACAGCTTAAACGATAAATTTAAATATTATGAAAATAACATGTTTGGTTATATATTTAAAAATATTTCCTTGTCTTCTTCATAATTATTTGCTAAAGTGATGAATTTAAAACAAATACAAAATACAACAAAAATTTATTCATAAATAAACTCCTCTCTAACCCAGTAATTTTACATGAATTTTAAACATTTTGTCACGCCTGAGTATTTTCAAACACCTTTTTTTTATTATGTTAAGCAAAAAAAAATTGAATTGAAATAAATAATGTTGATTTCTTTTCTGTAAAAGAGTGCAACATTTTGTGCACTTTTTATGGAAAAATGGCGCTATTATGTAATTTCAAAATAGTTAATTTATTAGAAAATAAACTGCCATCAATAAGGAATATTAATTTGTGTCTTAAAACTCCGCCTAACTGCAAATTTTAAGAAATAAAGTGAGACAATGTTACATTTTTTCCAGAAAAAAAAACACCATTAGTAAAAAAAAAAAAAATAAAATTAAGGAAGCGGCCCTTAAATTGAACGAAACTTACACAAGAAAAGTATGTAAATTGATTTTTTTTTAAATTGCAGTTGTTGTTGCACTAGCATTTAATCCACAAGCTTTAAAAGCACGTACACATCGCAAGCGCTAGAGCAAAAGGTCTTTTGTTACCTAAAACGAAAAATAAAAGTTAAAAGTCATGCCTACAATTCACCTCTAATTTCAGCGAATTTTTTTTTTTTTAATTTAATGAAGTGTATCGTTAAGCGGTCTTGCGCTTATATTGGATACTTTGGGTGTTTGTTTGGCTTGTGTTAATTTTATAAATCAAGTTAAGAACTTGCTTTTTAAAATTCATTTAAATGTAAATTTACTTTTAGGAAATCTGGGCCAATACATATGTAAATACCTATGTATACATTTATGTATATATGTATAATATATGTATATACTTATGTATTTGTACATTATTGTTTTTTTTGTGTAATTTTAGATTATTTTGTTAAATTAAATACATTATTTTACCTTTAAAACTGCGTTGAAATGTTTTGTTACACACCAGTGACTTTCAATAAAAACAAAAAAATAGAAAATTAAATAATATATAATTACAGGGCTGAAACTTAAAATAAAAACACTACTTGTTTGAAAAATTGTATAATTTTAGCAAAACAAAAAAGAAAAAAAAAATAAGAAATAAAAAAACTTCCAAATATTGCAATTATGGACAAACTGCTAGATGAACTCACAAGAAGATCGATTTTTTTTTCATTTTTCTTTCGCCAGCATTTGCTAGAATGTGAAATAATTTTCCATTATCCCACATCAGATTTGGTTTGAAATCTGATCGGTTTCGGTAAAGCAAATATATAAAGTCATATTCATTTTATAAAAAGTAATCTGAAAAATATATAAAGAGTCAATGTATGTAATAGTGCGTTTTTATACGCTCCACTAAAGAATTGGAGGGTATATTCACTTTGTCATTCCGTGTGTAACGCAACGAAATATCCCTCTAAGACCCCATAAAGAATATATATTCTTGATCAGTGATAACATCTAAGACGATCTGGCCATGTCCGCCTGTCCGTCCGTCTGTGGAAATCACGATTCAGTCTAAACGTAAAGAGCCAGACCCTTGAAATTCACTTGAAATATATTTTGAAGGATAGCACAGGTCAAGTTCGTAAATGGGCTGAATCGGGCCAGAGGGGAAAAAGTTCCCCTAAGAAGAACTAAATCAACCTCTAAAAAACAGCATAATTTTTAAAGTTTTTTTTTATAATTTTGTTAAGCAAATGATATATTTTTATATCAAAGAATGTCCAAAGCGTTAAAATCCAAAAACTGTGGGTGCTGTTGGCTGAAGTAGTAGAACACGAGACTATGAAGCGGATGGTCCTGAGTTCGAGCCCGCGCTGAGTCATGGAAATATTGTGTTGAATTCTTATGATCAGCATTGTGTTAGTTGTTGCCAGCCTGTTTCAATGATGCAGGCATAGTCACTGGTCACTGAACATAGTTGGCAGCCACTGACACTATCATGTACTAACAGCACCCGCCTTCGTCGGCCTTGTAGCTAAAATTAGGCGGCGGAGTAATAAGGTTGAAATCGCTACAAAAAAAAAAACTGTCTATCGTCTCATCTTTCCTAATCTGTCCCCTCTTTAGGTCCTACTCCTAAAAAAAAAAAAAAAAAAAAAAACTAAATTTTTCGAACCCCGTCCCCTTTGGTGGGCGTTGTTAATGCAAAAATTGTAAAAAATTTAACAAATTGTTTTACTTCAGTCTACATGCCTTAAAAATAACATTTTTAAGCTTTTATGACGGAACTGAGACGTAATCTGATCCTCCTCTGCCCTACCCCCTCCTCTCCTTTGCCCCCTAAATGACGCTATAAAAAAAAAAACAAAAATTAATTTCGTATTTAACTATCCCAAACATTTATTGTTAGTGTTTTATGGCAAAGGTGAAATATCTCCCCCACGGACCTTGCCAGTGCCACCCTGACAAAATTTCGGGCTTTAATACCTTCCAAAAATAATTTGACCCCATAATGTATATATATATATATATATATATATATATTTATATATATATATATATATATATATATATATTTATATATATATATATATATATATATATATATTCTTGATCAGTGATGAAATCTAAGACGATCTACCAATTCCCATACGTCTGTCTGTAGAACACATGACAGTCTATTTTTGGACCCCTCCAGCTTTAGTGGGCGTTGAAGTTACTTATTATAAGAAAAAAATAGTGTAAATATATAACAAATTGTATTCTTTAAGTCAACATTTTTTAAACATTTTATTTATAACACTTTACGACGAATAAAATATCTTCCATCTTCTCCACCCCCGCGCTTTGCGCCCTAAGTGACATAAAAAAAAACTTTTTTCCTACATTTAACTATCCCGAAAACGTAGTTTTTAAGTTTTTACGATTTAGGTGAAATGTCTCTCCTATGGCCTTTCTAGGAATGAGTTTTAAAATTGGGCAAAGAAATGTCTTAGAGGAAGTGTGAGCCAGCAGGTTAAACTTTTTAACTTATCTCAGTCCCTTTTTTACGGGTTGATATAAAATATTAATACGTAAGTTTTTATGCTGACGGAAAGTTGTCTCTTGTACTCCTGGTAACACTTTGCAAACGACCGTATTTAAATAAATTTTTTTTTCTAGTTTACCATAAAAATGTAAATTTTAATAAGAATAAAAATAGAGTTTTTATTTACTAAATATGTAAGATTCGACCCGGTCGAATATAACGATTTTACCTGTTTAAATTAAAATCATGGGATTTATTTTCTCGAAAATTGTCTATTTTTTATATACACACAATATCCCTTTTTCGTTATGACCAAATATTGGCAAATTTTCAAAATTTTTGAATAAATATTGAATAAATAGAAAGCAAAAAATTTTATCTGAGAAAATAAGCAAATTGTTACTTAATTCGCTAAATCAACAGCAATATCATTATAATATCATTATTGAATATAAAGCCAATTGATTAAAGAGATATATCTCATAAATAGATTTACAGTCTATTGCCTAAATTTCAGCCATTTAATCGCGACAATGAATATTTTCTACGAAATGTGTGTAAAATTTTAATATAAAAAGTCGTGTATCTGTGTTTACCTATTACTCGTAAATGTATTAGTGACGCACGAATTTTCGGATATACATATGAATGTTTTTAGAACTCGTATTTGCAGTTCAGGTGAATAAAAAAAGTAGTATAAAACCTGAAAGAAATTTAAAATAATAGTACCAACACCTTGTTGTAAAAATTAAGAGGTACATACATACTTTATATCAATTAGAAGAATAAATAATTATAAATGCTTACGGTATTGTTGATCTACATATGTATGCATTTAAGTATTTAAAAACTTCATGCCATAAATACCGTGTAGCCACGTCACTTATTCGACTTGGGTCGAATTACTTCATTCGCTCGTTTTAGACAACAATGCAGAATATTTGGCATCAAGAGACTTTTGCAAAAATTAAAAATATGAATTTGTGTTTGGAATCTATGTTTTATAGAAATCTGTCTTTTGTGTAGTTTTTAAATGCAATTTAATTGCAAAAATCAAAATTTCGGATATTTTTATTCACTTCCAGTGCATTTTGCAGACGTTAATAGAGCTTTACATTTCACATTAGTATTTGCGAATATTGTTTCAGATATTCATATTCTCGAATATCGAAAATTGACACTTGGCATATCACTAACAAGTAAATATGTACATACATATGTGTATATATGTATGTATGTATTTATTTATATACACAGCCAGTCTGTTTCAATCATGAAGGCATAGTCACTGGTCACTGAACAAATTGGCAGCGACTGACACTATCATGTACTAAAAGCAGAGTAACAGTACCCACCTTCGTCGGCCCCGTAGCAAAAATTAGCCGGCGAAGTAAAAAGTTGAAATAGCTACAAAAAAACTGTCTATCTTCTCATCTTTCCTAATCTCTCCCCTCAATACTATCCCCTCGTTTTCAGTTCCGGCGCAATGCATTGCATATGTAGGGGTCATCCCCTGAGTGCTGGTCCTACTCCTAAAAAAAAAAAAAAAAAAAAAAATTAAAATAAATTAAGAAATCAAATAAAAATATCACATTGAAAAAGTGACGTCATATGGTGCAGCAAATAATTATAAAAAGAAATCTCTTGCGAAAAAATTAAGGAAATTTCCTCTATATAAAAGTGTATGTGTGTATGTGTGAGTATGCAAATACATTTTCAGTGCCATGTTAATTATATATCAAATAAATTTGGGCTTTCGCAAAAACAACATGTTGCAAAGTATAATTTACACATAATCGCGTGTTAAATTTCAAATTTGCAAAAATAGCAATCAAGTATATAATTCATAGCATTCATGTCTAATTTGCAGATTTTCAATATCCTAAGCTATTTTTTAGAATTTTATTCCAAATTTTTTGGGTAACACTTGGCAGCTGGTTGACAGTTTAGATGTTAAAACAACAGCGTTAAAAAATTTCTTGTTGCTACCTGCCGTATAGGTACGAAATTTGTCGTTTGGCGCAGATAAGCCTCGAGCTACACTTAAATTTATTTTTCATTTTATTTCCATTTTGCTAGCAAAATATATACATCCAGGGTCTGTCTACGGCTGTAGTCGAGACACTGGATTGATTTTACAGCATTGCCAACATGTTAATTGAAATCATTGCCAGATTTGACAATTCAAAGAGATTTTATCAATTGTTATTCTTAAACAATATTTATTACAAATGTAACTTTTTGATAGTCCAGTGCACCACATATCGTTGCTGTCAAGTAGAAAGGCCCTAACTTGTATTTTTTTAAGAAATTGATTTTTTTTAGTAATTTCCATACTTATATTTTACGCAAATACACCCCGTCACAAAAATCTATTGCACTGGCATCAAAACTAACGATTTTACCAGCAGCTAATCACCCTTATTGTGCTTGGCGTTTTTCGTCTTCAGATTCGACATTTTGTAATAGAGTAAGGAAATTTTTAACTTTTTGTCTTTAAGCTATTACACTTTGTCGCATTTGTAGGTGTAAAACGCCAAACACAATAAGGGTGAATATATCCAGTTTCTATTGTGATCAATACAGTTTCTGTTCTGTTTTTACTTTCTCCTGCAAAATTACATTTATGTATTGGAATTAGGGCCTTTCTACTGCAGACCAACGATATGATGCACAGACGTCATGATTGATACGCTTGCGCGATTATATGTGATTCACAGTTAGCATTACTTGCTTTAACAAAGTTTTTTATGAACTGATGAAATATAATGCATTCTAACGCTCTGCACGTGTTTTTGTTTAAACAAGACTAGAACGGTTGTATAAGAAAAAGCTGCAAATTTCCAGGATATAAAGCGACAAAAATGATATATTTTTTCATTTCGGCATTTTTTTCAATTCGACCACTTACGATTTGATTTGACTCTAAGAAATGTTTGATGGCATCAGTTCAAATATTTCAAAGTCAAAAAATTTGCAAAAATATCGATTGGAAAAGGTACTGCATCTTCTATTTACTACACGCTTCTTTAGACCATGTCCGCCAATAATAGGAATCTTAAGAGTTTCTTCGAATCATTGGTCCTGAACAAACAATCTCGATGTTGAGTCGATTTTCGTCATCACTTTCACTATCGGATAAATCCCTCATATCTTCGCAAATGTTGTTTGTCATCACAACCTGATGAGAAATCCTGCTCAACTGAACTGTCATCATTTATCCCAAGTCTATTTTCCAAATCTGAATTATAATTTTTTTTTGGTTTTTGGAACGTAAAGTGATAATGGGTCCATATCTCACTAATAAATTCACAAGGATGCTCTAAGCACTTAGACGACAGCAGGCTAACGACTACAACCTGTCAGAAATAGAATACGCGTGTTTATATGGGAATGATTATTTTAACGGCACACGGCAGGTTGTTGTCCGTGCTAGTTTTGTGGTTGTAGTCAAATTAAACTAATTTAAATTTGTATAGGCGATAGATTAGTGCTGCCAATACAATGAAAAATTTTAAATAAATGAGCGCTCAAATATATAAAAATTGTTGAAAATAAAAAATGCATAAGGTAACAGCCATTTCAAAAATAAATATGACTGCAGCGGCTCAAAAGTTTAATTTTTTATTTATTACAACACCTAGAATAGAGACGATTTGGGTATCTAAAATGGCATGCTATTGGTACCAGCGTTACCAAATGTGCAGATTATCTGTTTTTTGCAGACAGGCTACCAGGTTTTTACTAAAAAAAACAGTTTTTTTAAATCAGTCCAGTTTTTAATTTTATTCGAATAAAACAAAGAAGCATTCAATTACAATATTAACCAAGGCAAATTCAATACCACGTGGCCCTTTTCCTACAACAATACAATAATAAAATCTTCTCAAAATCGGGTGCCTGCAAAGAGAGAAAAAACTTAATGATTTTTGACAGCTTGGTTAAAAATGATATATTTTTGGTTTTCTTTTTTTCTTCAATAAAATTAATTAAACATATACAAATATATTACATTTTATTTAATTTGGTTTTGAAGGTGCAGATTAAAAAAAAACTTTTTTCGAATTGTCAGTTTTTGTAAAAAAAAATATGGCAACATTGATTGGTACATAAATTTTTAACAGCCAAGAAGGTGCGATTTGGCACCGTTGCACGATTTTCTGTTGGGCGCCGACAAACCAGAAATAATTGAGCATTTGAAGGTCAACATTCGTCATGCCATTGAAGAGATGCGACCTCATTCATACACTCGAAATAGTGCTCGAAAATTGGTTCGATCGAATGGGGTAGTGTGAGGTCAGCCGCGGCAGCAATATGAATGAAATAATATCTGTAACCGGAACAATTTCGCAAAATTTTAAACCAATTTTGTTTAATTGCATTTTTAATTTATAAATATATTTAGAATAGGCGATTTTATTATATATGAAAGTGGCACCACTGAAATCACTTCTTACAGTGCAGCTGTCGTGTTCAAAATAATTAAGTAACTGGCTACATGACAGTATTTGTGGCCAGCAGTGTTTGTAGTCGTGTAGCCATGTAGCCTCTTGTTGTCTAAGCGACAATATTCTATGTTGTAAAGCAAGTCAGCGACAATTGCAAAAATGGGACTCCCCTTATTTCACTATATACGCGGTGTTACTTTAGTGCTAACACTATACGGAAAGAAAATGATAACAAAAGAATAAAAATGTCATGAATCATATGTGATGAACAGAACGCTTCAATAATAAATATTGTGACTATTGCTTCGTGTGTCATATGCGATGCACTTCATTTTTACCAAATTATGACTGTGGACGTACGGTATTAAAAAAAATTTTGTTTGGGGACAGCCAAAGTGTTGAATTTTGGATTTCACCTTTTGTGCAGAATTTATGCAGAAATATTTTTAAAATTTATTACAGAGGAGGACTTTTCAATAATTTTGAAACAATTGCTTTGCAAATTTTTAACAAAAATAATTTCAGCTTCATTCTATTCCTTGTATATGACAGTCTCTAACCAATTTTGAATTCTTTCGCGGTTGCTGCAATTTCCTCTATTTAAATTGTTCGATACTGTATATATTTCGATTGGAATAATTAAAATAAAACAGCTTGTGAACATATTCAGTTTATTTAATTATAGATTATTTTCTATGTCGGCAAATAAATATTTATGTCAGTACAGCTAAAAGAAGCAGCACACAAACACAAAAAATGAGTCAAACATTTATTTATTTGATGTCATTTCTTTCATATTTATTTATGAATAATAAGAATAGGAACAACCGCAGGAAAGCAAAAATCAAATAAAAGGCATAAGAGAATCTTAAAAGCGGTAACATTAAGACAAGGAAATACTGATGAAAATGTAATAATAATTTTAATAAGGAAAATAAACAAATCGAATAATTTTAATTGTTAATGATTTCAAAGGACTGTTCAGTTTCACTTCCTTTAGTCTTTTTATTTTATTAAAAAGCCGATATTGGAGTTATTTTTTGTAAAAGTAAAAATGCCATTTTATTGAAACTTCATTTAAAATCAAAAATTCTAGAAATACAAAATGGGGGCCAAAAGAAATCACCCTATTGGAAGATGCTCTTATTTTTGCAAATGGCGGCCAATGTCAAATCTGTTTTGACATTTGTTAACTAGACAGATGTAGAAGACAAGTGAACAAGCCATGGAGCGATACACTCCCCATCCTCAATTTCGAGGACGAAGTGGACGATTTTTCGACCAAAATCACAATGAGCGATGAGGCTCATTTCCACCTCAGCGGGTACGTGAACAAGCAAAACTATCGCTTCTGGGTCACCGAAAATCTACTGCATGGTGCGCTGTTCACGCTGGAGGAGACATCGGATGACTTCTTTTTGCCACAGCTTTTTTATTTGCCAAAAATTAGGAGACTTAACTTTAATGTAAATAATATCGATATTTATTTATCCATCGATATGAAAGGAGAAAAGTTTTTAATATCAGCAAAGTGCACTTAGCTTTATGATACGGCTTTGGCAGTGGTACGCCTTTACAGTTTAGAGTTTTTGATAAAATAAAAAAAAGTTAAAGAAAAAAACAAGTTAAACCGTTACATTCGACCGGGTCGAATCTCAAATAAAAACTCTATTTTTATTCTTATTAAAATTTACATTTTTATGGTATTTGACTTAAGAAAACAAGAAAAAAATTTTCTAAAGTGTTACGAGGGGCACAAGGGACACCCTACCGTCAGCATAAAAACTTACATATTAATATTTTATATCAACGTGCAAAAAGGGGACTGAGATAGGTTAAAAATATTTGACCTGCTGGGTCACAGTTCTTTTAAGATATTTCTGTGCCCAATTTTAAAACTCTAGACAGGGTCACTCCAAGAAGGGCCTTGGGGGAGACATTTCGCCTAAATCATAAAAACTTAAAAACTAAATTTTCGGGGTAGTTAAAAAAAGTTTTTTTTTTGATAAGGCCATTTAGGGGACAAAGGGGAGTGGAGGGTTGGAGCAGGGTAACATATTGCCTTCGTCGTAAAAGCTTATAAATTAAATTTTTCAGGAATGAAGGCTTAAGGAATATTTAAATATAATAAATATTTACTCTATTTTTTCATATAATATGTAACTTTAACGCCCACTAAAGGGGCGGGGTTCAAAAATAGATTATATCGTGTTTTCCACAGACGAACGTATGGGCATTGCTAGATCGCCTTTGACTTCATCCCTGATCAAGAATATATATACTTTATGGGGTCCAGTTCTCTTTTAGAGGGTATAAAAACTGTATTTTGTCGCGGTCGTTCTGATAAGGCACGTTGGGGAGACATTTCACCTATGCCATAAAACACTAAAAATACATTTTTGGTGTAATTAAGTTTAATTTTTATTTTTATTTTTTGATAGGGTCATATAGTGGGTAAAGGGGGAGAAGGGGGTAGGGCAGAGGAGGATCAGGATACATCCTAGCGTCGTCATAAAAGCTTAAACATGTTATTTTTAAGGAATGTAGGCTTAAGTAATACCATTTGTTAAATTTTTAAACAATTTTTGCATATAATAACGCCCACTAAAGAGGGCGGGGTCCAAAAATTTTTTTTATATTATTTTATGGCTTCAAGTTGGACATTCTTCGACATAAAAATATGTCAATTGCTTGTCAAATTACGAAAAAAAAACTCTGAAAATTATGTTGTTTTTGTCTTCTTAGGGGAACTTTTTTCCCTCTGCCCCGTTTCAGCCCATTTACGAACTTGACCTATGCTATCCTCCAAAATATATTTATAGCCAATTTTAAGGTTCTGCCTGTTTTCGTTTACACTGAATCGTGATATCCACGGCCGGACGCACGGACGGAGGGACGAACGGGCATGGCCAGATCCTCCTAGATTTCATCACTGACTAAGAATATATAGGGTCCGCAAGCTATCGTTTTTTTTTTCAACTAGTGCTTATTTCGTGAATGGTAACACTTAGCTCATGTCTGATTTGACAGATAATTAGTTTTATCCTTCCGCTGAACGAATATGGTTGTGTATACGCTTGAACAACGCTGGTAAGTGGGCCTGCGATCGACTTACCGAAGATGCCGATTTTGCCAAAAAAATCATATTTTCAGATGAAGCTCATTTTGATCTTGGCGGGTATGTAAACAAGCAAAATTGTCGCATTTGGGGCACAGAAACCCCGCACGCATACATTGAAAAGCCGACGCACCCAAAACGAGTCACTGGTTGGTGCTGATTTTGGTCCAGAGGCATAATTGGGCCATTTTTCTTCGAAAATGAGCAAGAAGTGGCCGTTACAGTCAATGGCGATCGTTATCGGGCCATGTTGAACGAATTTTTGTTCACAAAAATTTAAGAGGAGGATATTGGCAACATTTGGTTTCAACAGGACGGCGCTACGTGCCACGCAGCCGAAGCTACACTCGATGTTTTGCGCCCTGTTTTTGAAGATCGCATTATCAGCCGCAGAGCTGATGTCGTTTGGCCACCTCGGAGTTGCGATTTGACACGGTTGGACTATTATTTCTGGGGTGCCGCCAAAGGTAAGTGTTACGCCGACAAGCCAGAACCAATTGACGCTTTAAAGGACAATATTCGTGAAGCCATTGGTGAAATACAGCTGCACACAATCGATAATGTGCTTAAAAATTGGACCGATCGTGTAGGCTACTGCATGGCCAGCCGAGGCAGCCATTTGAATGAAACTATTTTTCATTATTAACCGGAAGTATTGTACTTTCAAATAAAAAAAGAAATTTGAGAAAATATTCAGTAGTTTTTTTTATAGCATTTCAAAAAAAAAATTTATTTGGCGGACCCTATATATACTTTATTTAGTTTCAGGACGGATATTTTGCTGCGTTACACGCAGAGTGACAAAGTGAATATACCTTCCAATTCTTTTTTGGAGGCTATAAAAATATTCCACAAAAATTTTTTAAAGCGAATTTTGGGGATTTTAGACATTATCTATAAAAAAAAATTTGAGCAAAAAACTTTTCGGTAGAACTTTAAACAATTTTTTTAAAAAGAAACTTTTGTAAGACAAATTTGTAATAAAATATAGTTGAAATTAATTTAAAATTTTATAGCAATGGAAATGAGTATATTTGCAAAGTAGTGGGTATCAGATGCCAACATCATATAATAACAGTGTTGCACTGTGTAATTAATTAATTATTTTCTATATATTGACCACCAAAATTCAAAAACGCCGTTCCTTTAAAACAATTCACCTATTTTTTGTTCACATGCTTAATAATTATAAACAATAACTATAAACAAATCAGCTACGGCGTTTCGAATTTTAGGTAGCGATATTTAGCATAACGTTTTTTTTAAATATTTTGAAAAAGTATTAAAAATGTTATAGAGTAGACAAAATTTATAAAATAAAAACTTACCGTAGGGTGCCATAATTTTTCAAACATTTTCACAACTACTGGCTGACTGAGAGAAATTCATTTGAAATAATTAAAATTAATTGTATAGGACGGCCTTTCTCTCACACATCTCTTTCAATTGACATCACTTCAACTTTTCGTATTCAACAGAAAAAAAACAAACACTTTGTACTAAATCATTTCCAGCACCTGCTTGTTCTTGTTGCAAACTACGTACGAGTGTGTGTTTGAGGTAGGTAAGGTCTGATTTTCAAGATGATTATGATGTTAAATTGTTTGGAAACGTGTGCTTAGCTTCTTTCGTTTCGCAGTGTATTTGTATTTCATATAATTGTGGGCTAAATTGGGTTAGGCAATAGCAACCTTTCTGTGCTCAAGCCATTCAGCAGTATTTGAAATGTTTGCCAGCACATGATTTAAATATTTGAGAAACATTAATGTATTTAAGGAATTTTGTTTTGAAACTGTTTAAATTAAAAAAATTTTTATCAAAAATAGTGCAATTAGTGTAAATCATACCCACGGTGCGGCTTAAAAGCTTTTATTAAAATCTGTTAATATCGTTGTTTTGTATTATTTTAAATAATTAAAGTAATTAACAATCTTTACTAACTGTTTTGTTTTTCATCTCTTAAACAGTTAACAAGGCCATTTGCCATTTATTTGTTAAAATTAACAATCATTTGCTGCTAAATGAAAAAAAAATCGTTGCTATAAAAACCATTTAAGACAATGACAAATTGTTTTTACCTTAATGCATTAAACACAATCGAAACAGCAGGCTACACGAGTACACGACTACAAAAGCCCTTGGCAACAATCGTCGCCGCGTAGTCAGCTACTTAATTATTTTTGAGACGGCAGCTACATTGTCAACATCTCATTTTAGTGGTGCCACTTTTATATACAAACAAGTAAAAACGTTATATTCGACCGGTTCGAATCTTACATACCCTCCAAATATTTAGTAAGTGAATTTAAAATGTTTAACTTGAAGTGTTCCTTTATATAATATCGTACGTCAACCCCCACTAAAGGGGGCGGGGTTCAAAAATAGACAATATCATGTTTTCCACAGACGAACGTATGGGTATTGCTAGACCGTGTTAGACTTCATCACTAATCAAGAATATACATATTTACTTTATAGGGTTCTATTCTCATTGGAGGGTACTAAAACGTATTTTGACGGGGTCGCACTGGCAAGGGCTGTGGGGGAGACATTTCACCTTTCTCATAAAACTCTAAAAATAAATGTTTGGGATAATTATATACAAAATAAAATTTTATATATTTTTTTATAGGGTCATTTACGAAGGACAGAAACAGGCAGTCATAAAACTCTAAAAATAAATGCTTGGGATGATTATATACAAAATTTGAAAAAAAAAAAAATTTTATAGGGTCATTTAGCGGGCAAAGGGGGGAGGAGGGGGTAGGGCAGAAACGGGCAGTCATAAAATTCTAAAAATAAATGCCTGGGATGATTATATACAAAATTAAAATTTATTTTTTTTGTGATAGGGTCATTTAGGGGGCAAAGGGGAAGGAAGGTTTACGGCAGAAACAGGTAGTCATAAAACTCTAAATATAAACGCTTGGCATGATTATATACAAAATTAAAAAAAAAGTTTATTAATTTTTTATAGGGTCATTTAGCGGGCAAAGCGGGAGGAGGGGGTGGGGCAGAAACTGGCAGTCATAAAATTCTAAAAATAAATGTTTGGGATAATTATATACAAAATAAAATTTTATATATTTTTTTATAGGGTCATTTACGAAGGACAGAAACAGGCAGTCATAAAACTCTAAAAATAAATGCTTGGGATGATTATATACAAAATTTGAAAAAAAAAAAAAAAATTTGTATAGGGTCATATAGAGGGCAAAGGGGGAGGAGGGAGTAGGTCAGAAACAGACAGTCATAAAATTCTAAAAATAAATGCCTGGGATGATTATATACAAAATTAAAATTTCTTTTTTTTTTGATAGGGTCATTTAGGGGGCAAAGGGGAAGGAAGGTTTACGGCAGAAACAGGTAGTCATAAAACTCTAAATATAAACGCTTGGGATGATTATATACAAAATTAAAAAAAAAGTTTATTAATATTTTATAGGGTCATTTAGCGGGCAAAGGGGGAGGAGGGGGTAGGGCAGAAACGGGCAGTCATAAAATTCTAAAAATAAATGCTTGGGATGATTATATACAAAAGTAAAAAAAAAATTTTTTTTTTGATATGGTCATTTAGGGGTAAAGGGGGAAGAGGGGGTAGGGCAGATACAGGTAGTCATAAAACTCTAAAAATAAATGCTTGGGATGATTATATACAAAATAAAAAAAAATTTTTTTGTTTTTTGGTAGGGTCTTGTAGAGGGGGAAGGGGGAGGAGGGGGTAGGGCAGAGTAGTACCAGGTTACGTCTCAGTTTCGTCATTAAGGCTTAAAAATGTTATTTTTAAAGAATGTAGGCTTAAGTAAAACAATTTGTTAAACTTTTACACTATTTTTGCATATAATAACGCCCACTAAAGTGGGCGGGGTCCAAAATTTTTTTAAAAATTTTATGGCTCCAAGTTTAAGGCGTTGGACCGTATTTGACATAAAAATATATCATTTGCTTAACAAAATAACAAAAAAACTTTAAAAATTATGTTGTTTTTTCTGGGTTGGTTTAGTTCTTCTTAGGGGAACTTTTTTCCCTCTTGCCCGATTTAGCCCATCTTCGAACTTAACCTGCTCTAAGCTTCAAAATATATCTATACCAAATTTTTAGGGTCTAGCTCTTTTCGTTTGGACTGAATCGTGATTTCCACAGACGGACGGACGGACAAGCTCACATCGTCTTAGATTTCATCACTCATCAAGAATATATATACTTTACGGGGTCTCAGATGGATATTTCGCTGTGTTACAAACGGAATGACAAAGTGAATATACCCTCCATATTCTTTTTTGGAGGGTATAAAAAGCGCTTATTCTAAATCTATTTATAGACCGAAACAAGATTATAAAATAAAACCACCTTATTTGTTTATAGCTCTTTATTGTTTTTGCATTTGTAATAAATTCATTTTGATGTCCTTTTTTTTGTTATGGCACTATGCAAATTAGTTTACGAGCTAAAGGATTTGTGACGTAACTCACGTCTTTTATCGATAACGGCTATCAAATATATACAAAATTATAGTAATCAAAATAATGGAATTTTTAATTGAAAAGTCAGATACAAAATTTCAAAATTTAGTAATACTTTCAATATGGGAATAAATTTGAAAAATATGTCTAACAATAGAAAAACATTTTGGAGTACTTTGAAATGATATTCACATCGTTTATATGGGGCCTATATTCTAGGAGTTATTACCAAAAAAAAAAAAAATAATAATAAATAAATAAAATTAAAAAATAAAAGCCGAGAGAGAACGCAAAAAAAATAATTAAATAAATAAAAATTATAAAATAATTTTTATTCTTGAAAGGGCTATTAAATTTTTTTATTTTTAACAATTTTCATATTCTTAACCAGTTTGAAAATATTTTTAAAATATTCTTGAAAGGGCTATTAAATTTTTTTTTATTTTTAACAATTTTCATATTCTTAACCAGTTTGAAAATATTTTTAAACTCTTATTTATTTAAGATGTTTCACTGTGTTGGCAGCACTAATTAATTTATTCTCGCCTATGAAAATAGAAATTAGTTTAATTTGACTACAACCACAAAAGTAGCACGGACAACAACCTGCCGTGTAGCCGTTAAAATAATCACTCCCGTATAAACAAATGTATTCTCTTTCTGACAGGTTGTAGTCGGTAGCCTGCTGTCTTGAATGTGTTTAATGCATAAAGCTCTCCTACTCAACACGATGAAAACAAACTTGAAAACAAAAAACATTCAAAAATCATTTTCAGTTAACCACAAAATCTGTAAAATTTTTGACATTTTAGCTTGAGGTTAACCACTGATTCATAATGTTAATGCCACTCCTATTAAACCAAGAAATTTCAGATTTTATCATGTGGAAGTATTCATAAATTGCCATCAAATAAATAAAAGTGTTGCTTTTTTGTTACTTTGCAAGTACAAAAAAAAATTAATAATAATAATAATAAAATAAAAAAGACAATGTTTTTTTTGCATCTATTTCAATTGCAATTTAGAAAAATGTTTAATATTTAGTGTAATCGGGTATTGAAAATTTGACACTTCACTCGAAATTGTCAGCTGATTGATAAATATAATTATTTTCTAATATTTCAATTTTCACAATGCTTTATATTCGGTGGTGTACGGCGAACTTTTTTTTTTTTTTGCCTGTAAGGCGAGACGCTGTAATGTACAGTGAACCAAGACGATACAGTTTCATCGGCGGCGCTGGCGATTGAGCCTATCGGCTTGGTTTTTAAAATATTTTGGGTATTTAGTTATAAATATAAAATATATCTATAGTTTTACCAAAAAATAAATTAAAAGTGAAATGGTTTTCAAATATCTCTTTCAAAAGTACATAATAATTATTTCGACCAATTCTATTTTTCAATATAAGTTTATTGTTTATTATTTCCTATGATCAATAATTCATTATACTTAATACATTTATACCCCTTCTTTTACAGTTCCGGTCGACGGCATATGGTGGGATCCAATGCCCTAGCCAAGTAAGTATTCACATTAACGTATAGTATGCATATGAAAAAAAAATATCACTGATAAGTAACAATAAAAAAAAGTGGGAAAATTTTAAAAAATATATCCACTTATTAAGGATTTAATGCCTTATTTTGTAAAACGCAACGTTGAATTTTAACAAGTTTGCATTGTCTTGTATATGTGCTACACCAATACCTCGCTTTGCGTCGTTTCGTTTTGCGTTTTTTCGAAGTTGCGTCGCTGCTGAGTTAGTACTAAAGCTGAAAGTCCATAATATCCGTTCTATGCGTTGTTGCGTTCTATGCTTTTCTCATAGTTTTCGGGAGTTGAGAAAAGGTTTGTGTCATGGATTACTTTTTGATACCCTCCAAAAAAGAATATGGAGCGTATATTCACTTTGTCATTCCGTTTGTAGCGCAGCGAAATATCCATCTGACACCTCATAAAGTATATATATTCTCGGTCAGTGATGAAATCTGAGACGATCTGAGCATGTCCGTCCGTCCGTCTGTGGAAATCACGATTCAGTACAAACGAAAAGAGCTAGACTCTTGAAATTTGGTATAACTATATCTTGAAGGACAACACGGGTTAAGTTCGGAGATGGGCAAAATCGGACAAGAGGGAAAAAAGTTGCCCTAAGAAGAACGAAACTAACCTCTAAAAAACAACATAATTTTTACAGATTTTTTTTTTGTAATGTTGTTAGGCAAATTATATATTTTTATGTCAGAGAAGGTCCAACGCCTTAAACTTGGATCCATAAAAAAAATTTTTTTGTACCCCGTCCCTTTTAGTGGGCGTTATTATGTGCAAAAATAGTGTAAAAATTTAACAAATTGTTTTACTTAAGCCAACATTCCTTAAAAATAAAATGTTTAAGCTTTAATGACGAAGCTGAGATGTAACCTGGTTCTACTCTGCCCTACCCCTCCTCCCCCTTTGCCCTCTAAATGACCCTATAAAAATTTTTTTAAATTTTGTATATGACAAAGGTGAAATGTCTCCCCCACAGCCCTTGCCAGAGGGACCCCGCCAAAATACAGTTTTAATACCCTCCAAAGAGAATTGGAACCCCATAATATATAAATATATTCTTGATCAGTGATGAAGTCTAAGACTGTCTAGCAAAGCCCATACGTTCGTCTGTGGAAAACATGATATCTATTGTCTATTTTTGAACCCCGCCTCATTTAGTGGGCGTAGACGTACGATATTATATAAAACAACTCTGTCCCACCAAGTTAAACATATTAAATATAGTTACTAAATATTTGGAGGGTATTTAAGATTCGACCCGGTCGAATATAACGTTTTTACTTGTTCTTTCGCTCTTGTCATGGTGAAATAAATATATTTATTTCATTATGGTTTTTTGTATTAAACATAAAAAAAAGGTGGGCATATAAAACGCTTTGCATGTAACTTGAATTTAAAAACGCATAAAATGCACAGAAAGTATGAAACGCATATGCATTGAACGCATGGTATGGACATCCAGCTTAATTTTTACTGTGCGTCATTGGATTTTCGAAGTTGCGTTGTTTTGGGCTCGAGTCTTTAATATATTTTTTTTTTTAATTTTTTTTCTTTGTAAAAGATAGCAACGACTTTTGTTTGTACATAATTGCGCCATGCCAGCAAAACTCGGAAATTCCCTTTGTAACTGAAAATCAATGCAATTTTAATACAGTTTTATTTTCACTTCGTTTTTTAAAAACAATCCTGAGAGCGCAAGGAGTTTTAAAGTGTCCCAGGCGGTTGCTACGAATATCAATTGCTACAACAAAATTTATTTTACTTTGAAAAAAAAAGCTGTTCAGCAAACATTGGACCAATTTTTTGTGAAAGAAAGCCGACTTACGACAACAGCCACTGCGGACTCATCAGACAGTGATTAATTTTTATTTATTTTTTTTTTTATAGATTAATTGAATATTTTATTTTGTTTTAATTGAATTTTTGTTTTTTGTGTATATGTAATAACATTTTATATTAGTTTTGTTTTTTAAATGATTGCTTTGTTCAATTTTTTTTGTTAAAAAGTACTATCTTCGATATTTTTTTGGAACATAACCACGACGCAAAGTGAGGTATTGGTGTATAATTAATTTTTTTTTGTGATAAAAGAAATTTATCAACGCTGATTGCTGCGTTTTACGAAATGAGATATTTAAGTAAAGAAATACATTTTTCAAGAACTTCATAACTCGAAAATTAAAGGCTGATTTCTAAAGTCGACAACGCACAATGATTTTTTTCACGCCGCAGGAAAACCAACATTTAAAAATTTACAGCTTTCAAGAAATGGCACATAAATGAAAATTACAAACGTTGCCACCAGTATCACTTAATATATTGGATTGTGGTAGCTAAAATACCATGGTGTGTTGTTAACTTTAGTTGCTGTAGCACAGGCAAGACACAACAATTTATCTGATACAGCAACCTGCATATTATAGCAACTATGTGTGCTATAACTGCCACCCATACTACTATTTAGCAACGTATCAAACCTGGTTTACACTTTTGAAATTAGCATGAACCATTCACAATATCTTGATTGTCTTTGCTTTGAAGTTAAACAACACACCATGTACACTCATTATGCCTGAGCTAAACCTTGTTTGCAAGTGTTATTCACTACACTTGTATTCCGTGGTGACTAAAGCATTGTGAATGACTTGTTTAATTGAATAAATAAACGCCAGTATTTAAATGAAAAAATGTATTAACATTGCCTTCCCAATATTTTGGATATTTTAATATGTTTTTACTTTTTATTTCAGCCAACTTTATCGTTCTTCCAGTTTTAATTCGTCAGGTCGTAGCTCCAACTGTGATAATTCAGAATCTGATATGTATCCCGATATGGAGGATGTTCAAAATATTAACTATAAGGTAAGTGGAGAAAACTAAATGAAAGTTATTGATAAATTTATAATGTGTAGCGTAAACAAAATATTGTTATTTAAGATATCAGCTACGTTATACAGTAAGCCGCTTCTCAGATTAACTTACCAAAAATATGTTCAAAATTTTTGTTTAGTGCACATCAGCTTAGAGTGTTTATGCAATTTTATTACTTCTCTATGACTTAAGCAGTTTTTGTTTTTTTTGTTTGTTTTGGGTAATTCTGTCATATACATATATTCAATTGAATAAATACGGCTAACGTATTTTCTTAAATCAAATAATTGCAGTTTGGTTGTTTATACTAGACAATTTCGCAAAAGTTAAACTCCCACTAACAATTTGATTTGCACCTTTTGTTAATAAATTACAACTACCGGTTGCTTGCAAGACCATTTTACTTGTAGCGAAATGTTTTTCTCTGAAATATTTTTTGATAGCTAGGTCATTGTTACTGTGATTGAAATTTCTTTCAAGTGGTGGCGGTCTTTAAATGCCTAACTGGTATTGACTGCTTGTGCTGGAAAATAAAATTGGTGATTTAAAGGTGATATGTTAAACGATTGTAAAAGAGATAAAAGCAATTGTTTGTTTTATTGATTAAATAGGCAATGGAAACGTCGTTTGCAGAAATTTTTATTATTTAATTGCATGACTGTTAACTAGAAATTATTTATAGTTTTTTTTTTTTTTTGCTTCAAAGCATTTTTTTATTTTCTATTATTTGTTTAAATGTTAGCGGAAGAAATTAAAAATAATATAAAATGCTAAAATAACATTTGACATACATACTTAAAAAAAACCAAATGAACTAAAATAAAAGAGAATATTGCTAAACAGCGTTGTCAGTTTTGGGAATTTTGATAAAGTCCCAGGGGATCTTTTTTCACTCTGGGGATATTTGGTACTGATTTGTTCGATTGTGTAAATCACTAAGCGAATTTTGAAACCAATTTCGCTGCCACACGCTTCATGTCCAAAATTTCTGTAAAAAATATTAGGGAATAGTGACGCAATGATTCTCCCTTAAAATTTTCTCAATATTTCCCAGGGGATTTTTTTCTCTCTGGGGATTTTTGGTATTGACTTGATTGTGTAAATCACTAAGCGAATTTTTAAACAAATTTCGCTGCCACACACTTCATGTCCAAAATTTCCGTCAAAAAAATTAGGGAATACTGACGCAATGATTCTCCCTTAAATTTTTTTCACTTTCTCATTATTTTCATAGGATGTTGATGTGCTGGGGCGTACAGGATGAGTGTGTACTTTTGTGACTCAGAGTACAATTAACATTCCACTCTCCACATTTCACGTGTTTTTTTTTTTACTTAAAATTTTATGGAAATTCGTTAGTAAATTTTTTTCGACAGCAGAAAATCGCCAAACACTTAAAACATTTGTAACTTTTATAACTCTCACAAACAAGCTAAACCAAGCTAATCGAATTCACCTTAATCTTTGGACACACCTCGTATAGAGATATTTTAGCTCAAAAGTACAAGTAAAACTAATTTAAAAAATATTCATTAAAATTTTAAATTAACATTTTTCCTTGGCAATAATATGATTTAAATCCAGTGAAGTGTGGGGATTTCAGGGATAGAAAATTAAAAATTGGTAATAAGTTGTGCAAGAAAACTGGAAAGCCTGTTGAAAAATTACGAAACTTTCTCACACTCTGTCTCTTTGTTGCTGTTTCTGTCTTTGCTAATTTCCATTTAATTAATTTTTCTTTCAAAAGCATATTTTACGCATACCTTGAAGAATATTGATTCTCGCTTACTGAAGGTGTTTTCTTATTCTGTGCAATTTCCCTTATTCTAGTTAATTATGGCACTTGGCAGTCTAATAAGGTTTCGCTATTTTAACTATTTAAATATTGAAACTAGATTATCTCTTTTTGACAAAAATCAATAATATTGTTTTTTGTGGTGCCTATTACAACAAATATTTACTATTCAGCTGCCAAATGAACGATTTACATTCCCACAAAAACATATTAAAAGTCGACATGAAATATTTGTTATTTCTAATTCTTTTTTCAACCGAATTATAGTTTTATATCTGCAAATTATTATTAAATGATTTATTGTCAAATTTGTGCTTTGGATTTAAATAAAACGTGTAGGTTGTCCAACAAAATTACACCTACAATAATTAAAGCTACAAAAATTGCTTCAAATATATTCAGGCAGATAGAAATAAAAGCCTAGAATAAATTGTGTACATTTGTATAGTTAAACTAAAACGACTTTTGGAAATGCTACACTAGTTGGATATTTTGATATTGATTGTATATGAACTTTATTTGAACAAAAATTTTTTGTCTAATAAGCAATTTTTAAACAGCCCTCGTATAGTAAACATTTTTATGTTTGAGGTTTCATAAAAATATTTTTTATTGTTTTCAACTGCAGCCTACTTTCAGCATTAATCGAAATATAGCATTTTAAAAAAATTTGATTTGTGGGCGTGGCAAAGTAAAATTATCGTTTTTTCTTATAACTTTTTTTGCATGTTCATTAAAAACAAATTTATTTTTAACAACAGTAAAAATATCTAATCAAACAAAATTGATGGATTTTTTTTTGTAAAAAAAAAATGTTTGAAAATTATTTGTTTTGAAATATGTCAACTTAATTTCCACAGTAGATAAATTAATTTTAATATTTTAAAAAAATTGTTGTTATACCTTTAATACTCTTCAAGATATTTAAAGTCAAATTGTGATTGAAAATTATATATATAATTTTTCTCATATTTAACATGTTGCTGTTATATTTAATCGTTTATATTGGCTTCAAATGTTTCTTAAGTAGTGCAAAATTATATGGTGCAAAAATTCGGGCATTGATCTAGAAGCAGATTATGGTGAAAAATAAAACGCTAATTTGCCAAAAAAAAAAAAATTTATCCACCAGCCCTCATTACAGCAAGAGGAGGTCATGTAGCAACAGCCACACGTATCGCTTTGCGAGATTCTTTAAATTCCTCATTTAATTTTTTTCGATATCGATAGTTTTCACGCAGCTAAAAAAACACACAAAGGGGCCACACTGTCATACAATAACGGCAAAAAAACATATCTTACTTTTTGTGCCGTTATTGTATGACAGCGTGGCACCTTTGAGTGCTTTATTTTTTAGCTACATTTCGATATCGAAAAAAATTAAACAGGAGTTATTCGTAAACAAGCAAAAATTTTTTTTATAAAAACAATTATTTGATGGAGAAAAATTTCCAATTGCACGACTGGCCAAGAAACCAGACATATCGTGAATAACAAGTGGAATTTTTGTTCACGTGAAATTTTTATTTCACTCGAAGGGAAAAATGCTATCGTGAATCACTCGTGAGAAATTATTCCCGTTATCAGATCTCAGTGAATGTAAAAAAGAGAAGCTGAAAACAACATGAAAAATCAAAGAAATTTGTGTGGAAAAATTTATATTTATGTATTAATTTAAAAAAATTTTAAACAATTTTAAGAAAGTATGGCTAAATATTTCGTAGCAAAATAATTTAGATATATTTTGGAACGCGAACAAAACACATTACAAATATTCTTAATCTTTAGAATTGGAGCAACAAGTTTTACGCGGACAATTGATTTGTTACAAAAAATATCATTTTGTGTCTTATTAACGGATCTTGCCGCTAAAATAAAATATGTAAACTCTTATATTCGAATTATAATAGAAAATACTTATATGTTCTACTCTATTCCCCACCAAAAACTAAGTGAATAAATTAAAAGGAAAAATGTAAAATCATTCACGATAAGGGGAATTTAATTTGAACATGAAATCATTCACGAGGAATTTTTTCAGGATTGCAATTTTAGGGAAAAGGGAAAAATTTTGAGGGAAAAATTATTCATGATAGGGGTGAATATGTTTTAGATCACGCTGCATAGCATATTTTCTTAGCACTCATGTCTTATTTGAAACATTGCGCCATTCTTCCTTAAAAATAATTTTTAAATAGCCAATTAATTTTATTAATAATTCTAAATATTTGTAGCAATTTTTAATAAAAGCTTACAAGTTATTGACAACATTTCTGTTGAAAACAAGTATTTTTAATTTTAAAAACAAAATATATCTAACACCTGCAAAAAAAATATGTCTGCTGTAGCCTGTTTTTGACAACAAACCTGCCAATATATTTTTAAAAAACTTTGAAAAAAAAAAAACAAAAAAACAATTTGTTGTACTTGTTGGTGGAATACTTAATTATTTAATACTTTTCAATTATTTATGTATGTGTGTATGTATTTCTTTGATTTTGTTTAACACAATTTTGCAACGGATATTTACATATAACGTTAACACGTGTTCAACATTTTTAATATTTAGCTTTTAAGGCTGCCTTTAAACAAACAGACAAGCAGACAAACAGGCGAACAGACGACAACACACAGGGAATCGTACACACCTTTTAACAAACTTTAAACAACCAACTGTGGTTTCTTACTGGCATTAATATTTTTTTTCTTATTCTCATTTTTGTCATTTTAACTCCCCAACACAAGAATGTCTGCTAAGAATTAAGCGTCTGTTAGACTTCCATTTGTAAATTTCCAATTTATTTTCTTAAGAATATTAAAAGCCAAAAGGTATGGCGTAACTGTTGGATGTATAAATAATATTTGTTTACTAAACGATCAACAAACGATCACATTGATATGCTTGAAAATTGGCGGAAGGACGGCTGCATGGCCATACAAAGACACAAGAAGTTTTATGCAAATGTATTTTAATGGCAAAACTTTTAACATGCAACAAATACAATATTATTATTGTTTATAGGCCTTATCAATGGAAATAAATGAAGAAGAAAAAAATTAAATAAAAAGACAATGTTAAGGAAATGTTTAAAGATGAATGAAATCCAAAAAAAAAGATCACGTAATTTTTGTTTGTTGGCAACACAAATAAACGGGAAACGGAAGTTGTTGAAAAGAAAGCAACAGAATTAAAAAATTTCTTTTTAATTATCGGAAAAGATTTAAAATGAAAATACACTAGTAGCAGATATATAACCCAATTGTTGAGTACAAAAAAAAAAAATAAATAAAAAGTAAATAAAATAAAAAAAGTAAAAAAAAATAATAACTAAAATAAAGGAAACTAAAAATTAAAAAAATAAATAAAATAAAAAAATTAATAAATAAAGGGAAAAAATTAAAAAATAATGAAAATAAAAATAAAAAAAAAAATAAATAAAATAAAAATTAGTACAAATAAAAAAAAAATAAAATAAAATTAGTAAAAATAAACAAAAAATAAAAAAAATAAATAAATAAAAAAAAATAAATAAATAAAAAAAAATAAATAAATAAAAAAAAATAAATAAAAAAAAAATAAAAAAATAAAATATAAAAAAAGTTTGAAAAATAAAAATAAATTTAAGGAATAAAAAAATTAAAAAAAAATTTAAAAAAATTAAAGAAAAATTAAAAAAATGGAAAAAAAGTTAAAAAAATAATGTAAACAATAAAAAAAAATAAAAAACAAGAAATAAAAAAATTTAAACAAATATAATTAAATAACAGTAAAATTTTTTAATGATTTGCGGTAGGGACGATTCTTGATTTGGATTGTCAACTACTACCCACAGGGAAATGTACCGTTGATCCGGTACTAACTTGACTTTACTAAGTCAAGTCTTTTGAAAAGAATACAAATGCTAACAAAATTGTCTTATTCACCGCCAGTCTTATCGTAAGATTTTTATTTTTATGTTTTTAAGATTATTTTAAAATTTTTTAATTTACACAGGTACAAGGGTTGTTTGATAACTCTGTTACTATTTCAATAAAAGATATTTTTTTTTTGCAAATAACCATTTTCCTTTTCCCCACAATTTCCTTTTCGATCAATACATTCAGTCCAGCCTTATTACAATTTTTTTTATTCCTTCCAAATAATAGGTTTTCCCAAGGTCACCGCACATATTTTTATTCTCCGATCGTGCAATAATTAAAGTCATATGTAGTTTTATTGGCGATTTAAGGCGTAATGATCTCTTTCGGCTAGCCTGAACGGTACTTGTTAAGCCACTTTTTCACCACCGAAATAATTTTTCTATTACGAGGTTGGCTGCTTCTAAAAGCTGTCAAACGCAAACCTAAATGTCGCAGCTTGGTCAAAATTTAACAGTTGCGGATTATGGTGGTGGGGCGCAGCAGTGTTGCATTTAAAACTACTGCGACAGTATTTCAAAAGTTACGGAGTTAGCCGTACAAACACTTTTGAACATTGTTACATGCGTATGAAAAGATTGTGTTGCTTTTAAAGTGAATTTAAATTGTAACTCTTTTATACTAAAAATTTATGTATATTATTATAATGAAAATATTTTTAAACTATATATTTCTTCTTTCAAAGCTCAGAAATAAAAAAACACTTTATTTTTCTCTTCCTCTTACAACACTTAACTGGCACATTGTACAATAGCAATTTTATATTTTTATGAAAAACTAAAAAATTTTAAAATGCACTCTACAGTTGAAATTATTTTATATTTTGTAAATAAATATTTACAGAAATATATAACTAAGTGAATAAGTGCTTGGAAACCATATTATTTTATGTAAAAATCATATGAACTTTCAAAGAAATAATGCCAGTGTGATGGAATTTCTGATGCGTTATCAGCTGTTTCGCAATATGTAATTTGGCAACACTTCACTTAGCACGGACAACAAGAAGGTTGCATTTCATAAAACCTATACAAAAATGGTTTTAACTCGTTTTTAACAAAATCATTTTGTGTGGTAAAACCAGGTGTAAACATTAAAACCAACACGTATTAAAACCTGGTTTTAGAGTTAAAAACATAAACAGCTGATTTTGCATTCACACTAGAAATTGTGGCTTTAGCATACAGGCTGTATAATAAATTCTTAAAAACAAAATACAATCGCTTATAGAAATGTGTGAATTTGTTGCTGTATTTGTTCTTTATTTGTACAAAAAAAGTTTTTGTTTGTGGGAAAAAAAAAGAAAAAGTTTTAAATGCGTTCCAAAGTAGAAATTATTTTACATTTTGTAAATGAATATTTTAAAATTATGAAACTACTTACACAAAGTGAAGAACTTGGAAATTAAGTTGTTTTGTATAAAAAATGTAGGCGAATTCTGAAAGAAAAGGTGCGTTTGTGTAAACAATATCAGCTGTTTCCCATATATAACTTGGCAGCACTCAACTTAGCACAGCCAAAAACAGGCAAAAACAAGGTTGTATTTCATAAAACCTACTTAAAATCAATTCCAAAGTGATTTCAAGTTGGTTTTAACAAAATCACTTTGTATGGTAAAATCTGGTTTTAACAGTTGGTTTAAATGTTAATACCAGAGTTAAGAGTCAGTGCGAAAACACTATACTATAGTAGATATAGCGTTTTGCATTTTCTGTGACGATATGTATTTTGCACAAATCATAAGAATATACTATTTATGTAAAAATTGTTTTATATATATATATAGGTTTTTACTCCCAAATTAAAAATTGTTTAGATCAAATTAAATTATTTTTTAAATAAATTAAAATTTTTGCATATCAAATTCAACATTTTTCATATTAAATTCACTTTTTTTAATTTAAAATTAAGTATTTTCATTTTCAAATTCAATTGTTTTTAAAGTTTGTTTAATTGTTGTTTAAAACTAAGTTGTTTTATTCAAAATTTAAAATTTTTTAAATTAACTAAATTTTTATACATTAACTCGCTGTTTTTGACTTCAAACTGATTTGTTTTTTAAATTAATTTAATTTTTTATATATTTTGTTTTCTTTAATATTGTCAAAAAAAAATACAACTGCCTGTCCCACTGGAATATCTTTCAATCCTGTTCTGTTATACACAGTAAAAACTTTTGAATTACATTTACTACCAAATCTAAAAAATAAGTTCATTCGAATGTAATGAAATTTAAAAAAAGGAAGAAACCTTAAAAATCAAGTTAATTTATATTTTTATATTTATTCTATTAAATTGTAAAACTTAACTTAAATCTAGTTCATAGTAGTACTAATAGAAAAGTTTAAAAATTAAACTACGACCCATAGAAATACGTTAAATAAGAGCTTAATACACATAAATTATTTTTTATAAGCAAGGCCTTTATTTTTTAAGCCTTTAATATTGAATTACAAAACAAATGAATTTGTATTTTAATAATTTGAATTTAAAAAGAAAAACATTGAATTATAAATGAAAAAAATTTAATTTAAAAAGGAAAATGTTTAATTCGTGTTGAAAATAATTCAAATCACTTTGAAAAAAAGTTAATTTGTTTTGAAAATAATTTAATTTAATATGAAAAAAGTTGAATTTGTTCCGAAAATGGGTTAATTTGAAAGTAAAAACCTATGTTTACATACTATGTAATAAAATTTAGCTTTTTTTAAACAAGCGCATAACTTTTTCAAATCTTCCTCTGGCAACACTGATGATATGGCCTGATAAGGCAGTCTATTGTTTACATTCACAAATCCTCTGCTGGTGGCAGCTTTAATAAAGACAATCAATACAAAAACAATAGCCGTTATCAAGTGTTGCCAATTTTTCCAACATCGCTTAAAATTTAATTTTTGTTTTTGTGAGTATTTTCTTTAAATTGCAGTGAGAAAAACTTAAGATTTATTTTAAGATTTTTTTTGTGATTAAAGTTGGGTAATTCTTGTTTATGTTTGTTGTTGCCTACATCTTTGTTTAGTTTTTTTCTTCTACTCCATTCAGTCTGCTGTCTGAAATAGTTGCTGTTTTTTATTGTTTTAATTATTAATGTTGCTGAAAATGTGTTTTATTAGAGCTTGGGAATCTAGTTTGTTAGAAATTTGAATTTTTTAACATATCTATTAAAATTGTAATTGCTTTGCTTCTAAATTAGCTTTTGCTTATTCAAGCACATGCACTTACGTTTGTATATGTAAACAGTTATGTATGTATTTGTTTTCTAATATGTTTTGTTTGCAAGAATACATGTCTGTACATAAAAAGAAAAACTAATATGGTAATAAGTTTATTAACACACATGCACACCTTAATTATGTCTATTTCACCAAATACGTACATACGAGTACATTAAAATCTAGCATCATACATGAGTGATTTGTTTCCATATGTGGCTGTATGCATTTTTTTAAAGAAATCTCTTTAAGTTAAAAAGGAAAGAAATTTAAAAATGTAATATTTGATAAAAAAAAAAAAAAATAATGTAGACTAGATTTGTCTGAAGACAACAAATTCCTAAAACCAAGATCTGTTCTTTGAAGAGTATCGGTAATTATGAAAAATTGTTTCGTCAAACTCATGATTTTTTAAAGAGTTTAATGAGATAAACTTTTAATATTTAATAATAATAGTGAATTGTTAACTATTGTCAGGTTTTTTCTTTTATGTGTATTCCTTAAACTTGTAGTAAGTTTAAGTGGCCTAATTGTGTAAATCACATCACCAAAGTGAAGCATATTTATATGGAAAAAAGAAAGAAAATTTCACCGGTTTCAAAAACTTTAATTTGTTTTTTTTTTATTTCTGTTTGTTATATTTGTTTATAAATTAGAAATTAAAGTCAGTAAATTTGAGCTGGGAACACAAAATTAACGAGCAAAAACCAATTATTTTTTTGTTTGTTTGTTTGTTAGTTAAAACTATTTCATACTTTGGGATGAATGAAATTTGTATTCAAAACTAAAAAAATAAATTTTTTTTTCAGGGATGGGAAATTGCAATTTTTTTTGTACATGAAATGTTTTGTAGTACATGAAAGTGGCCAAAATGGATAAACTCATGAAGAGTTGCATTGGTAAAATAAAAAAAATTTAAATTTCGACTCCAGGGTTGGAAAATCAAAATATTTTTGTGCATAAAAGTAACAAAATTAGTTTCTAATTTTGAATTTTTTTTTTGTGAACTAGACTTTTTATACTTCAGGAAAATTTCAATTGGTATTAACAACCTAAAAAATTTAAAACTTAATTCCAGGGTTAGAAAATCGAAATTTTTTGATATAAAGTAAGTTCCTAATTTTGTTTTTTTAGTGAATTACATCTTTTTTATACTTCAGAAAAAAATATATTTGTGCAAAAATTAAAAATATTAAAAATTCCAATTTAGGGCAGGAAAATCGATGTAACTTAGTTACATAAAAATAGCTATATAAGTTCCTAACTTTGTTTTTTTTAGTGAACTAGACCTATTTTATAATTTAGTTTTTGTTTTTTTTTAGTGAACTAGACCTATTTTATAATTTAGAAAGAATTAAATTGGCAGTAAAAACCAAAAAATTAGATATATGATTCCAGGGTTGGAGAAAGGAATTTTTTTTTGCCACATAAAATAATCAAAAGAGTCACTAGTTTTGATTTTTTTTGCACACTGAGCCTTTTTTTACGCTTAAGCAAGAATTAGAATTGTACTAAAAACCAAAAAAATCTTAAATTTGATTCCAAGGTTTCAAAATCGAAATTTTTTTATACATACAAGTGACTTAAATTGCGACGCACTCTACAAAATTTCCTATGAAATTTTTTTTTACTTTTTATTCTGGAATTTAAATTTTTTTTTATGAAGAGCACATTACAAGTAAAATTCCATTCTACTGGAAGTATAAAAAAACCTTATTAACTGTGACGCACGCTACAGCGTATAGAACTTTACGTACAATATTCAATTCCAGTGATTGCAAAATGTTAAACTAAAATAGTTTTTATGTATAAATTTTTATTAGTCGAACTTTCTTATGTAAATTGTTAATTTTTTCAACGGGCTTAAGTTCGAATCTGCATGACTGCAAATGATTTTTTTTATTATTTCATTAATAAATGAATTTGTTCAAATTCTATTTATTATTTTTTATATTAAGATTGGAATATTAAGAATATTTTCAATAATCATCAAACCAGCAGAACGGATCAGTACTGATTTCGAGGCTGCTACGCCATCTCATCAGCGTTCTTTGTTCAATTTTTCCACTTTGCAAGTGGTGCTAGTTAGTAGGAATATCAACTATTTAACCAAAATAGTTTTTACTCAAATTGACAACAAAAACTGTACTCTTCGATTGGTCCATCTATATAAACAACATCATGTCATTATAAATGAATATTTAATTTTATTTTATTATATTTATAAAGTTATAGATTTAGTGTAATATTCGATTAATAAATAAAATCATTTGAATTAATTTCAAAATCTTTCATTGTTGGACTTGTCCAAATTTATTTCTACTTTACTCAAAATATTCACTTACGCTACGTGATTTAAACAATTAGGACATTAAATATTTTTCTTTATATTTAAATTTTTTTAATATACATTTATATTATATATCTTTTCAGGTATGTGCATTTCATTTCTTTCACTTTAAAACTGTTGCATACAAACCAAAAGTCTCAAAATACGTCCATCCATGCAAAGTGAGTAAAAGACAAATAATTACTTTAACATTCAACTTACCAAATATTAGCTCATCCTAGTGATTTTGACCAATAGCAAGCAAATTTTTGTTGTACAAATAACTTGGCTGAAATATCATTCTCTTTTCTTATAAGAGAACATGAATATTTTCTTCTCGTTTGTATAACAAATTTCCGTTGCCATAACAAAAAACCACCTTTTCCTTTGTCTATTTAAGCAACTGCTGTTGTTTATCTTTTTCTTTTTGACATATTGACGTTCTGCAATACATATCGTGGGTCACAAGCAGAAAGGCGCTAACTCCAATTTATAAGAAATTGACTTGTCACAAAATTTTAGTGCAATGAAATGAAAAATAAACGTTTTATAAGTGACAGTGACAGTTTCTATTGTGCTCAATACACTTTCTGCTGTTATATATTTATCTTTTCCTGGAAAATTGCATATATTTGAGTTAGGGCCTTTCTACTTGTGGCCCACTATATATAAATACGTTGCAAAACTACAACAACCATAACAAGACAAAAAAAAAAAAAAAATAGTAATAACATAAAGAACAATAAAATAATATAAACACTTATCTACTCGTATTTGCATCAATTGTATTAGAACAAATATTTCAAAAACGTATTTTTGCGCACAACTAGTTTTCTTTTTATTTCTGTCATTAAAGTCTTAACAGTTGAAAAAGAGTATTTTAAGTTTGAAAAAAAAGAAGAAAAGGCCAACTGCTTTAAAGGTATTAATTTTTGTTTTGGCCTTAAGCTCTAAACAGTTAGGGCTTAATTCATAAAAAAAATATTCCATACTTATAACGTTCTTATTTGACAATTCTTGTAAAGAAATATGTCAAATAACGATGTTATGAATTACTCCTTCAGACGATAGCAGGCTACCGACTACAACCTGTCAGAAATAGAATACACGTGTTTATATTTAAAGGGGCGGGGTTCCAAAAATATTTTTTATTTATTTTATGGCTCCATGTTTAATGCGTTGGACCTTCTTTGACATAAAACTGTATCATTTGCTTAGCAAAATTACAAAAAAAAAAATCTGTAAAAATTATGTTGTTTTTTAGAGGTTGGTTAAGTTCTTTTTAGGGGAACTTTTTTCCCTCTGGCCCGTTTCAGCCCATTTACGAACTTGACCTGTGTGCTATCCTTCAAAACCCCTCCTGGGGTCTCAGATGGATACATTACACACAGATTGATGAAGTGAATATACCCTCCAATTCTTTTTTGAAGGGTATAAAAAGAAAAAAGTTTACGTATTCAGGACTGCAGTTGTCTTATTGGATTTGGATTTCTTTCAAAAATGTCAAATATGTTTCATTTATATAAGAAAACTTTTAGGTACGAAAAAAAAGATCCAATTATTGAACTTTGGAACCGTTTTTTTTATCTTGGACCAGCAGCCAGGGGATGACCCCTATATATGCGATGCCGGAACTGAAAACGGGGGCATAGTATTGAGGGGACAGATTAGGAAAGATGAGAAGATAGACAGTTTTTTTGTAGCTATTTCAACCTTTTTTTAATTCGCCGGCCAATTATGTTCAGCGACCTGTGCTATGCCTTCACCATTGAAACAGGCTGGCAACAACTAACACAACCACGCACTAATGCTGATCAGAAGAATTCAACACAATATTTCATGATTCAGCGCGGGCTCGAACTCAGGACCCTCCGCTTCATAGTCTCGTGTTCTCCTACTTCAGCCAACCGTTTGATTTTTTAATACCAATTTGATTCTTTCAATCTAAGGCTTTAAACTTATTCGAGACAGCAGACCACACGACTACAAAAGCCCTTGGCTACAATCGTCGCCTCGTAGTCAGCTACTTAATTAAATTTGAGACGGCAGCTACATTGTCAACATCTCATTTTAGTGCTGCTACTTTTATATACAAAAAAGCGCTTATTCTAAATCTATTTATAGATCGAAACAAAATTAATAATAAAAACACTTTATTTGTTTATAGTTCTTTATTGTTTTTGCATTTGTAATAAATACATTTTAATGCCCTTTTTTTTTGTTATGGCACTATGAAAATGAGTTTACAAGTTAATTCATTTGTGACCTATAAGTAACGTCTTTTATCGATAACAGCTATCAAATATATACAAAATTATAGTATTCAAAATAATGGAATTTTTAATTGAAAAGTCAGATGCAAAATTTCAAAATTTAATAATACTTCCAATATGTAAATAAATTTTAAAAATATATTTAACAATAGAAAGACATTTTGGAGTACTTTGAAATGATACCCATATCGTTTATATGGGGCCTTTATTCTAGGAGTTATTACAAAAAAATATATAATAATAAATAAATAAAATTTAAAAATAAAAGCCGAGAGAGAACGCAAAAAAAATAAATAAATAAAAATTGTAAAATAATTTTTATTCTTGAAAGGGCTATTACATTTTTTTTATTTTTAACAATTTTCATATTCTTAACCAGTTTGAAAATATTTTTAAACGCTTATTTATTTAAGATGTTTCACTGTGTTGGCAGCACTAATTTATTTATTGTCGCCTATGAAAATAGAAATTAGTTTAATTTGACTATAACCACAAAAGTAGCACGGACAACAACCTGTCGTGTAGTCGTGAAAATATTCACTCCCATATAAACACATGTATTCTATTTTTGACAGGTTGTAGCCGGTAGCGTTCTGTCTTGAATGTATTTAATGCTTAAGTAGGGCTATTAAAAATATCTCAATCCAAGACCGATGTCTCTTTCACGTACAGACAGCCGGACAACGTTTATTCGAGTTCCCTCATCATATTTTGTGTGGTCTCATATATATATATATATATATATATATATATATATATATATATATATATATTGTGAAATTATACACACGAAAGGAAAAACCTAGCATATACTCTTCTACCATTTTTGAATAAGAATAAGAATAATTGTTATACCTCCTATTCTGTTATTCACCCCTATTATGAATAATTTTTCCCTCGTAATTTTTCCCTTTTCCCTAAAATTGCAATAATGAAAAAATTTGCTGTGAATGATTTCAATCTAAAATTAAATTCCCCTTATCGTAAATGATTTTGTTCCCGGGAGTTTTTTCACATTTTTCCTTTAATTTATTCCCTTAGTTTTTGGTGGGGAATAGAGTAGCAAATGTAAGTATTTTATATTATAATTCGAATATTAGAGTTTAGAAATTTTATTTTTGTGGCAAGACCTATTAATAAAGCCTAGTACTCTGTTTGAATTTGTGGAATATGTTGCGCAACATCAGTTATTTCAGTTTCAGTTTTTTTCCTTTTTAATTGAAATTATGTTTTCCATTTTCAATGACAAAATTATTAGTTTCAAAAAATTATCGTACGAAATAAATAACATTCATATTATTTCACATGTTTTTCATAATTAAAACAGAGTACTAGTTTAGCAAAATTTTTCCACAAAAATTTCGATTGAATATTTTTTGTATGGGTTCTGTCAGATTTTCACATGAAATTTTAAACAGAATACTAGGGTTAAGACACAAACTTATATTTTTTGCTGCAAATCAATTGCCTGCGTCATTGTAAAACTTGTTGCCGCAATTCTAAAGATTAAGAATATTTTTAATTTGTTTTGTCTGGTTTTCAAAATATATATGCAAATTATTTCACTACTAAATATTTAGTTATACTATTATTAAATTTTTTTTAAATGATTGCATAAACTTAAATTTTTCAACACATATTCTTTGATTCTTCAGTTGTTTCTTCTCATGTTTTGCATTCACTGAGAACTGATAGCGGCAATAATTTCTCACGGGAGATTCACGATACCATTTTTCCCTTCCAGTGGAATGAAAATTTCATGTGAACAAAAACTCCCCATAGTAATTTAACTTGACTGAACCTTCACTTTAATTATATATGATTATATAAATTATATTTTCTTTTAAAATTTTTATACAAAATATTTGATTCTCTTTATTCTAATTTTGTTTATAGATTAATTGAAAAAAATTATATATATAACGATTTATAAAAATCCGACTTAGACTGAAAAAATAATATTATTAAAAATAAAGTTAAATAGAGTAGTTACAATAGTATTCATAATAATAGTAATAATAATAGTATTAACAATAGCAAAGATAGGATAAAACATGTAACGCCTTGTTGTTCACGATAGGGGTGATTAATTTTCAATGTCAAGTCTATTCTACTCGCACTTTTGTAATATATAGTCGCATATATAATTCTGCGTTTTATGTTCTTTTGTGACACCACTATCCCATACAATTGGCAAAAGATCTGATAAAATGTGAAAAAGCAACCGACTCTTTGCAGACGACTCGACTCGTTCTCAACTTTTTTCATATGTATTTCTTTTCGAGCCAAAATTAACATCGTGGCACAGCACATCCGCAAGTGTTTTGAACTCTTACGTCAATCTAGTTTATCTGTACGACAAAACCTTTATGATTGGAACAGATAATGTTATTATTAGGATTATGACGGTTTATGTTTATTGGGATTGTGACGATCATAATTAAATACATAAAGGAGAGATGTTGATTGAACGCATGTAGTTTCTTTTAAATAAGTTAACAGTAGCTTATAACAAATGACAGCGGGTGCTTGGCAGTTATTTTAGCCTAAAACAAAAAGTTATTAAATTCAATTAAATTAAATTCAATTAAATTCAATTAAATTAAATTCAATTCAATTAAACTAAATTCAATTAAATTAAATTCAATTAAATTAAATTCAATTAAACTAAATTCAATTAAATTAAATTATTTCTTAAGGATGTCGAACTACTGGATGTTATTATTATGCTGCAGTAAGTAGTGATAATTAGAGCCTGAGGCGAACATGTTCAGTTGTTCATTTTGGACAAAAACCTACGATCAAATTCATTGTAATTTTATTAAATCCATGAATTCATTTGCGTGTGTGTGTGTGTGTGTTTAAAATGAACAACTAAAAATTCCCACTAGACATTTCTAGGAATAATCGCTCGTGTCGAGATAGTTTTTTAATGAATAGCTGTTTTTTTCTGTTTGTTTTAAAGATCTGATTGTAACAAACATTTACGGATTTCCTAAATTAAATAAAAATTTCCTTAGGAGATTCCCAACTAGTCGAAACTTTGGTAAGTAGCTATAACCGATCGTGTTTTTCTGATAAATTATTAATCTGCAAATTCTGGCAAAATTTTTAAGGGAATTTCGTACCAAACTTATTTGAATCTCCCTCATTTGCTGACAGACCTGCCAGGCAGCCTAGTAAGTACACACGATCATATTGAAGATATTATTTTAAGCCTGTAGACTCTTTCAACATCTTGAAATATATTTTATCTCAGGATTTTTTCAATTCGATCGAACACCTGAGTCAACTTCGGGAAATAAATTACCAAGTGGTACTTTTAGCGATTTGAGTAAGTCCCCTTAAATGATCATGTCTATGATATTCTTTTAATTTGTCGATCTTTGCTACTTGTTAAGATGACATTATGTGGGACCTTAAGGAGCCTACAACATATTTTGATGAATCCTTTGCGAACGATGATTCCGATATGCCTGCTATTCACCCGAAATCTGATAGTAGTAAGTAGTAGAAATCATGATCATGTTAATGATATTTTTAATCGCTATCTTTTCATATCAACTGTAAATCTTGACGAAAATTTAGATGATGGCTTAGAGCTACAAGATGTTATTGAAGAACCCTGTAAGTACTGATAAAACAAATTGACACTCTCTTCTTTTGCATTAGTGATAATGAAACTCCAATTAATTAAAATTTGTGTTATAGTGTTTTCACACTGAAAGTTGAAACCTGATTTTAGCATTAAAACCATAAACAGATGATTTTGTGTACACGCTGTAAATTGTGATTTTAACATACAGTTTGTATAATAAATTTGTTCAAAATAAATTAAATCGCTCATAGAAATGTCTGAATTTGTTGCTGTGCTTGTTCTCTATTTTTACAAAACTTAATGAAAAAATTTCATTCATCTCGTTTCACACTTTAATGAAAATATTTCAATTAATATCTGTCCATAATTTCCTTTTCCTCTAGCAGTTTTTAATTCCTCTTCATGGTGGCATACATTTTGACAAATGTTATCGTAATATAACAGGCGTCTGTATATATTTTTATTAACATAAACAATACCAGCTGTTTCCAATATATAACTTGGCAGCACTCAACTTAGCCCATCCAAAAACAGGCAAACACATGAAATCTACTTGAAAGCAATTTGAAAGTGGTTTTAACAATATAATTTTGTATGGTAAAACCAGGTTTTAACAGTTGGCTTTAACGTTAAAAGTAGAATTTATTAAAACCATGTCAGTGTGAAAACTCTATAACTCATTAAGAAATCAACAAATTAAGTTGTTGCATTTAAAAATGTTAGCACAAATTCGACAACGTTTTGTCCGATTAGTTTGAATACGAAACGTATGGGCGTTGCCCATAAACTTTTTTAAATCTCTGTATAGTAAAAATTTTCTTTAGGGGGGTGTTTTTGTTGATTAATTATTATTATTATACCCTTCACAAAAAAGTGAAAGGCTATATATAGGTTTGTCATTCCGTGTGTAATTTCTTCGATATGCACATGGGGCCCCATAAAGTATATATATTCTGGATCCTTATGAATAGCGATGAAGATTGAGCGATGTCCGTCTGTCCGTCCGTCTGTACGTGGTTTTCCCAAGCCCCCAGAAGAGCTAGAAACTTCGTTCTTGGACCGTTGGATTGGAAATGAACTTAAATAGAGTGCTATTGAAATTCAGAAAGATCCGAAGTACGGTTCCAGTGATGGGAAGCTTACACCTATTTCTCGACGCAAAATTTATACCAAAAATCAATTTTTTTTTAATGTTTGCAAATTAAACCTATTTCGTGCTTTGGGAAGCCTCAATGGTCTATTAAAAACTAAAAAAATAAAAATTTTTTTCCAGGGATGGGAAATTAAAAATTTTTTGCGGCCCATTCCGTATTTTGTAGTACATGTAGTAATTAAAATTGTTAAAAATTTCAAGTTTTTCTTTAACAAAACCTCTTTATACGTCAATTTTAAATTCAAATTTTGCTTCCAGGGGTGGGAAATTGAATTTTTTTATACGTGAAAGTAGTCAAACATGCAACTAATGTTTGTTTTTTTTTTGCTAACTAAACCTGTCTTATAATTTAGGAAGAACAAAATTGGTATACAAAATTCAAAAATAAAGAATAAAATTTCGAATCCAGGGATGGACAAGTGCAATATTTAATAGCACATGAAAGTGACCAAAATGGTTAAAAATTTGAAATTTTTCTTAAAAAAAATTACTTTATACCTCATGAAGCGTTGCCCTGATAAAAAAAAACAAAAAATTTTAATTTCGCTTCCAGCGTTGGAAAAATTAAAGTTTTTTTTTGGTACATGCAATATTTTGTAGTACATGTAATAACCAAACTGGTTACAAAATTTTAGTTTTTCTGAAACAAAACTACTTTATGCCTCATGAAGATTTGCATTGATAAAACAAAATTAAAAAATTAAAATTTCGCTTCCAGGGTTGGGAAATTGAAACATTTTTTTATACATATAGGTAACCAAGAAGGCAATTGACGTTTTTTTTGCTAAGTAAAACTATTTGATATTTTAGGAAGAACAAAATTGGTATAAAAAATTTCCAAAATAATCTAAATTTCGAATCCAGGGTTGGACAAGTGCAATATATTATAGTTCATGAAGGTGACCAAAATGGTTAAAAATTGTAAATTTTTCTTAAATAATACTACTTTATACCTCACAAAGAGTTTCATTGGTAAAAAAAAGAAATCAAAAAAATTAAAATTTCGCTTCCAGGACTGGGAAATTTAAATTCTGTTTAAACATAAAAGTAACTAAAAAGGTTTTTTTTACTAATTAAAACTATTGTTTAGTTCAGGAAAAACAAAATTGGTATCAAAAATTAAAAAAAAAATCAAAATTTAGATTCCAGAGTTGGATAACTGCAATATTTTGTAGTACATGAAAGTGACCAAAATGGTTACAAATATTAAGTTTTTCTTAAATAAAACTATTTCATGCCTCATTAAGAGTTGCATTGGAAAAAAAAAAACAAAAAACAAAAATAAAATTTCGTTTCCGGGGTTGGGAAATTGAAATATTTTTTCTACATAAAAGTAACCAAAAAGGCAATTGACGTTGCTGTTTTTGCTAATTAAAACTGTTTTATAATTCAGGAAGAACAAAATTGGTATTTAAATCTTAAAAAAATCTAAATTTCGACTCCTGGGTTGGACAAATCAAATATTTTTGGTACATAAAAGTACCCACATAAATTCCAAATTTTGTGTTTTTAGTAAATTAAGTCTATTTTATAAATCAGAAAAAATTAAATTAGCATTAAAAAATTTAAAATTCGGTTCCAGGGTTGGAAAATCGAAAGTTTTGGTACATAAAAGTACCTAAATAAATTCCAAATTTAGTTTTTTAGTGAATTAAACCTATTTTATACTTCAGGGAAAATTAAATTGGTATTAAAAATTCGGCTCCAGGGTTGGAAAATCGAAATTTTCCGGTACATGAAAGGAACTTTTATCCCAATTTTGATTTTATTCAGTAAATTAAACATATTTTATACTTCGCTAAGAATTTAATCGGTATTAAAAGTTTTTAAATTAAAAATTCTGTTCCAGGATTGGAAAATCGAAATTTTTTTTTACATAAAAATAACCATATAAGTTCCTAATTTTGGGTTTTTTGTGTATGAAATCTTTTTTATACTCCGGGAAGAGTTAAATTGGTATTAAAATCCAAAAAAATCTAAAAGACGATTCTACGGTTGGACAACTTTTGGGTTTTTTGGGTTACATGAAACGGATTTTTACTTTTTGTTTTTAAATTAAACATGTTTAATAGTTTTGAAAGACGTTCAGAGGTATTAGAAATAAGAAAAGCCAAACATTTAGCTTCCTAGCCGAAAAATTTAAACGAAAAGAATTACATCCGTGAAGGGTATTTAAGATTCGGCACAGCCGAATATATCACTTTTACTTGTTTTTTTTGAGCAACTGTTAGAGTTTTTGGAGTTTTTTTTATAAATACAACTGTGGCATAATTAAAATACCAAAACTGCCGAAATTTTAAATATTATTTTTGTAAATATTTTGTTTTCAATTTTCATATATTGTCATAATTAGTAATGCCGAGAACACACTGTGGCCCAATAGTGTGTACTAGTGGCAACAACTTTTAGAATTTGTTGTGGCATTGCATTGCAAATTGAAAATTGCTAAATGACAGTACAAATGCGATGTCACAAAACGCCATAGCATGTGATTCTGCTATAATTATTTCACATACAAATTTCTGCCTTTATCCACCAAAATAAAATTTTTTTTTAGTATTCAAAAACTTAATAAATTTAGAAACGTACAGTTTGTGTGGCTGTATCATAAAGATACTCGTAAAAACAATTAAAATGATAAAGCGTTTTTATCTAGTGTTGACAAAGTTTTATAGTTTTGTCATAATTTTCAAAGACTTTATCTTGACTAAAATTAACTTCTTGGGAACGATTTCTTTGATTACATTTTAATTTAAATTTATATTTAAATTTCAAATGCGTAAAAAAAGCGAAGAGATAAAATCTACTCACAATCACGGAGAAATTAAAACTTGTACAGTAGATTTACAATTTATTAAAAATCAGGAGGTAACTTTACCTCGATCGAATTCGAAATTTCGATGTCTGTAGTACCATAGACTATGAGTATGAGGTAAAAAGGGACTGCCCAATTTTAAAACTCTATACAGGGTCAGTCCGAGAAAGGCCGGTGTGGGAGAGATCTCACCCAAATTGTTAAAACTTGAAAACTAAATTTTTGTTTTTTTTATAAAGTCATTTAGGTGGCAAAGGGTGGTGAAGGGGTAGGGCAGGGGAAGATCAGAGAACATATTAGCTTCGTCATAAAATCTTATAAATTACATTTTTAAGGAATGTAGCCTTAAGGGATACAAATTGTTTAATATTAACACCATTTTTCATATATGTAACCGCAACGCCCACTAAATGGGCGGGGTGAAAAAATATAATACATATATAGTGTTTTCCACAAACGAACGTATGGGCATTGCTAGATCGTCTCAGACTTCATCACTGATCAAGAATATATGTATTAAAAAGTGTATTAAAACTGTATTTTCTCGGGGTCGCTCTGGTAAGGCCCGTGGCGAAGGCATTTCACTATTGCCATAAAACAATAGAAATAAATTTTTGGGATTTTCCACAGACGGACGAACGGGTGAACATTAGTGCGTCTCGCCTTACAGGCATACAAAATATTTTTTTTCTGCCGAAAGTAGGGGACGCCAATATACATTTTTCGTTATATCTTCTACATATTCAGTCGGATCTCAAAGAGTGATACATCGTTGTTGTTGTCTCAAGGAGGGCAATATTTTGCTTTAATAGTCATCGACCTCAAATATCCTCTTGTAATATTTACCCACCAGACCTCAGTTCCTAACATGCTAATGTACCACCCTAATATCAGAAAATTAAAGCTCGCAAAAAATCATTAAACTTTTGCTCAGGAAGTTTTTCAACAATTCCAACAGAACTATTAAGAAAAAAAAAGAAATATAATTATATATATTTTTGCGGAACGTAGGGGTAGCTTTTTTTAAATTTTTTGTCATATCATCGATATTTATAGTCGGATCTTAAAGTGTGGTATATCGATGTTTTTCTCTCGCCCTGTTTTTTTTTTCTTCAATAATCATTGTACTTACGCATCATATCCCAAATAGAACTTAACCATATTATACTAACTTATACAAAAATTATTTGAAAAATTAATTTAAAATCAAAAAATTTCAATCCATCATATTTTGAAATGATCCAAGTTGGCTATATTTTTGACGACTCTCGAGCTTAGAAAAAATGCATGGCGGCTCAGTCAATACAAATTTGGTCCAATTGAAATATGAGTCACTCTCGAAGTTTATGATATTATGAACTTGTGGACCGAACATTTAACGAATGCATACCGTGGCTTCATTTCGGGCTGATAAAATCTTAGCACAGCCATCTGAACGCACTAGCGGATCTGGGTCTGTTATCATCGATAAAAAAAACATTCTCCGGATGGAAAAAGTACGCGTTATTTTCTATGGACGGACGAAGGACCTATCGTACGTCGTCTGGCAATTGACGAATCAAGAATCAAGAAGCTGTATATATCGAAGATATGATAAAAAGCCTACCCCTACGTTCGGCAAAAAAAATATATATATATTTCTTTTTTTTAATAGTTCTGTTGGAATTATTGAAAAACTTCCTTGGCAAAAGTTTAATGATTTTTTGCGTGCTGTAATATTCTGTTATTACGGTCGCGCACATTGGAGTGGTAGGAACTAAGATCTGGTGGGTAAATACAAAAACGGTATATTTGAGGGCAATGGCTATTAAAGCAAAACAATGGCCTCCTCAAGACAAGGCCATCCACATATCACTCTTTGATATCCGACTATAAATGTAGAAGATATAATGAAGAATATATATTGGCGACCCCTACTTTCGGCAAAAAAAAAATTTATTTTTCGAAATCACCTTGCAACAATGCTTTATGTTCGGTGGTGTACGGCGAACTTTTTTTCGAGACCGTCTTTTATTCCTTAGGAATGTAGCTCTTAGAAAAATTTTAAAAATTTAAACTTTTTGGTTTTTGGAATGACAAAGTGAATATACCCTCCAATTCTTTTTTGGAGGGTATAGAAAAATATATATTAAAAAAGATTATATTTTCCTTTTCTTGAAGAAGTTAAACGAAACTTAACGAAATATTAAAAAGTGAATATATAAATATATCAAATATACACCTAAAGCTTTAAAAAATAGTGAATTACTGCAAAAATAAGAATACAATTTGTTTGCTGTGTTTGCTATAAATTACAAAGTTTATGTCTTTGCTGGTGTAATTCTCAATTCGTTTTTGGCAGTTTATTGTATAGGCAGAAACGTTTTGCTATTTTGGTATTGATCACTTGATCATACAACATTATATTTATTGAAAATAAATAAAGTGAAAGACCCATCTAAAGGCTTTTGAAATTCAATAGTTTTTGTGGCCAGTAGAACACAAATTTATAAAATTAATTATTGGACTCGAGTTCAAATCTGCAATCTATTTTTTTTTACCAATTTTTATTGAATTCAAATTATTATTTTTTATTAAGTCTGTGTTCATACGAGTCATGTCTTATTGACAAGATTTTTAGTTTTTCTTCTTTGAACTTGCATTCGTGTTCACACAATTCATGTCTTGTTGACGACATGTACTTATAGTTGTATTCATGTACATATAGTTGTGTGCTTTACGAATGAGAAAACAAAACGTACTGACAGCACATGCGCATGAGTACTCGTTACTTTTTCCTTCTCCCCTCTTGCCTACAAAGTCGTAATCATGCCAGTAAAACATGACTCGTATGAACACAGACTAAGAATAGTTTTAGAATCATCAAACGAGCTGAGAACGTATTAATTATTGGGTACATTCAGAGAGCTACGAAATTACACTGTTTTATTTTATTAACAAATCTTTGAAAATAGATTAATAATTTATATGCTTTACCAAAATAATTTAAAAATTAATTTTTTTTTTATCTTGCGAAAGTTCGCAAACTACCGCCAGGTAGAGTTATTGCTATTACTGATTACCATATTCCGACTGGTGGTGTAAGACGTGTGTACAAGATTGATACTAAAGAACGTGGCATTCAAAAAATCATCATGGTGCCTGGTAACTACAGATAAACTTTTATATTAATATTAAGTTTTTTTATTTAACACATTTTTGTCACAATACTAATATATAAATGAAATTTATTTGTTGGTGGTTAAGCAATGTCTATATGCATTTCATTGGTGCTTTACCAAATCGTCAGTAGACTTTAACCACAGTTTGGAAAAGTTAAAAACCTCTTATCTTATGCATATACTTCCGAAAACCATCTGAGAATTCACAACTTGTAAATTACAAACTATTTTCAAAAATAACAACAGAACAAGAACATAGGCTTGCAACTCATACAAAACTAAACCAACAAATAAACAATAAAAATAACAATGGATTTCTGATTGTATAAAGGTGTAGAAAAATAAAATAGATTCGTATCAAACATACTTTATTTGTTGGTTTAGTTTTGTATGAGTTGCAAGCCTATGTTCTTGTTCTGTTGTTATTTTTGAAAATAGTTTGTAATTTACAAGTTGTGAATTCTCAGATGGTTTTCGGAAGTATATGCATAAGATAAGAGGTTTTTAACTTTTCAAAACTGTGGTTAAAGTCTACTGACGATTTGGTAAAGCACCAATGAAATGCATATAGACATTGCTTAACCACCAACAAATAAATTTCATTTATATACTTTTATATTAATTTAATTCTCTGAATTGGTAATTTCTTGTGTCTTCTTAAGAAACACCCGAACCAAAAAGTTACGAGTTTCCTGATCCCAACACTCAATTTGAAATGATTAATCCCAATAATCCTGAACCGCTGGATGAACGAATAATTAAACCATATAAAATTGTTATGAATACAACAACACCGGCACCAGAATAATCATCTCCACATTGGCTACATACAAGAAGTCGTGCTTAAAAACAACAAAAAACAAAAAAAAAAAAAGATGACATACTCGTGCTTTAAAAATCAACCGTGGAATTCTCATATTATAAAGCACAGAAAGTTGCAACACACAAATCAAATAATCGATCGACAGTTTTCGGTCTCTAAATCTCATTGGCGGTTTAATTGAACGCATATAAAACGAATTGTTCCCTTAAGTCAGTAAAGTTTGTCTAATACAAAAATGTGAGAATATTCTATTATTTAATATCACGAACTATTTTTAAGGCTTTGAGCTATTTATTTATTGTTTATTCATTTAATTAAATATACGAATGTACAAAAACTTTCTTCTTATAAAAAAAAATTTCGGTGTTAAAACAGTTTCTTACAAAAAAATCCTATTCATAATTATAATTGAAATTAAAAATTATATTTTTTAAAATTTTCGCATTGGGTGGCAACACTGTAATTTTTTAAATGTCCCCTGAATTGTAATGATGTAAAGGCTGATTTTGTCTGAAGCAGCTAACACTAGACTAGGCAGCAAAAGGTCCAGAGTTCGAGCGCACGGTGAGTCATGAATATTGTTCATAATTCTTCTGATCAGCATTAATTGTAGCACTGGCCACTGAACACAGCTGGCAGCGATTGACACGACCAAGGCGAATTCATACCAGGTGGCCTTAGTTCAGAAATTGGTGATCAGCTGTTACCAAGGCAAAATTATTGAACAGTCAAAGTGTTCTTCTGGTTTTTCGTTTTTGTGTGCGTCCATTGTTTTTTCCAAAGAATTTCATTTGACAGTTCAATAAATTTTACACAGAGTTGTATGAATTCGCCTTGGACACGGCACTATCATGTAGTAAAGAGCGAGCCGCTGTATCATGAAATCAGCCGGCGAAATAAACAAATTCTCTATCTTCTCATCTGTTTGGGGCTGAAAAAAAAAACAACACGGATTTCTAATGTTGTTTTCTTTGCTACACAGATATTTTGCACTTTCGTAAAATAATTGCATATATTAGAAATTAATTTTTAATTAAATAGTTTAAAAAAAAAGTCCACAATATTTTTCGTGTTTAAGAAAACTATTATTTTTATTATAAAGGTAATCATTTCAAAAGAAAACAAAAATGTTTGTTTTGTTGTGAAATACATTTTTTAAATTAAATCGGTAAAATATTTGATTTGCAAAACAACACAAGTGTGGAAAATAATTTAGATAAAAGCTCTAACTAAAAAATTGCTTATATATTTAAGGTCATTTCTAAAAAATTAAAATTTGTTTTAGAAATGATAACAATTTTTTAGAAATGATAATGGTATTTCCTTTGACGTTTATGGAGGAAAATTTTTTTTACAATTGGAAATTTTTTTTTTTTTTGTACAAAAAAGCTATATTTTTCCACTTTTTTATGTCTCGCAAAAAAAAAATATTTAAGTGAATACCCTTATTGTATATACAAAAAAAAAAAAAAACAAATTGTTGTGTTTAGTATATTGTTGATGATCATTTTGTTGAAGATCAATATAAAATAGTACTTAAATGAATTTGTTTTATCTTTTACATCCACGTTTTATGCGGATTTTTTATGCAGATTCGAATCTATGCGATTTTTAAATGATCGTTTTTTATAGAATTGTAGCAGGTTTTGAAATTTTAGATATTTTTAGGCTTTTTTACCGTTTTTAAATTAAGCCAAGTTTGATCACTTTTATAGTCGTTACAGTTTGTTTTATTTTGTGTTTTTTTTTCTTCTATGCGTAGACGATACGTATGTATGAGTGTTGAGTGTGTGTTATTATTGAAAGAACAAACTGGGGATTTCCCTTCTTATTAGCTGGTGTTTTTTTAATCACGCTGCAGTTTTTCCTGTGCATAGCTGATACGCATGTGGGCTATGAAACTCATATAAACAAAACTCAACAAAAAATAATATTCGATACCGAATCTATTTTATGATTTTGAAAATCATTTTCATTTGTGAGTTCTCAAATGGCTTTTAAAACTCTTTACATAAGAGGTGTGAAAATCTTTACAACCGGGGTTGAAGTCTACTGACGATTTTGTAAAGCAGTAATGAAATGCATATAGACATTGTTTAACTACCCAACAAATAAATTTAATTTTGTAAAATAAATATATTTTTGTAAATAAATATATTTTTGTTGCGATTTTGTTTTGATTTTTTAGCTAAAATTTTAACTAAATACAACCTTGGTTTTGCCTGTGTTTGGCTGTGCTAAGTCGAGTGCTGCCTATTGTATATTGGAAACAGCTGGTATTGTTTATGTTAATAAGAATATATACAGACGCTTGTAATATTATGAAAACATTTGTCAAAATGTATGCCGCCAAGAAGAGGAACTAAAAACTGCTAGGGGAAAAGGAGATTAATTGAAATATTTTCATTGAAGTGTGGGAGGAGAAAATAGATGAATGGCAACTTTTTCTTTTTTCCTTCAAACAACAACTTCTGTTGTGCAGGTTGTCAATTAAGTGTTGTAAAAATAGAATACAAGTACAGCAACAAATTCACACATTTCTATGAGCGGCTTAATTTATTTTTAACAAATTTATTATACAAACTGTATGTTAAAAATCACAATTTGCAGTGCGATCGCCAAATCAGCTGTTTATGGTTTTAATGTTAAACCCAGGTTTTAACTTTCAGTGTGAAAACACTATTACCCATTCTTTTTAGCAAATACAATGTTGTTTAACTCCATTATCTTGATAATAATTTTCAATATGAGGGTTACATTAACAGCAAATTTATTTTTAAAATAGTTTTAAAATATTTATTTTAAGATCAAATTTATGTATTTAGAAATTTAATTTTAGAGATCTTAGTCGATGAAGTAAAAAGGTTAAAACAGCTAAAAAAAAATCACTATCTTTTTTCATCTTTCTTCAGCTGTCTTCTCAATACTATTCCCAACTTTCTAGCTCCGCCTCAATGCATTGCATGTGTAGGGATCATCCGCGCGCTGTGCGGATAACATTTAAATCAGGGGGCAAATTACGGCACTCGATATCGAACGGAATTTGTATTTCAATTGTATGGAAATTTCGCTCGGTATCGAATGCGGTAATTTGGCCCCAGGACTCTGAGGTAACCATAGTAGAGCTGCCAATGTTTGACACTTTTAGCAGTTTGCTTCGAATCGTTATTCTGCTCTCACCAGGGATTAAAATGTCAAACGATGATTTCAAATTTTCTTCCAAAATTGATTTGTACAGATCAATAAACACTAACTTTCCTATTGGAGAAGCAAAAATAGGGGTCGTACGTAGACTTTTGTTAGCCAGTGTATGTGTGTACGTAAACGATTAAAAAAAGACACTCGTGTTATGAATTGTGAAGATAATAATAATAACAAAAAATAATCTCGCTTTATGACACTAAAAGTAGTTGTCAAGGTCTTTAATTATAATTGTTCCAATACAATTTATTCCACCCGCCGCAAAAGTGTTATGATTGAAATGTACCTTCTTTACAAGACGTATCTTTCATCATCTGTAAACCAATAACTTCGTTCTGTAATACGGTGTTTGTTTCATGTAATTAGTGCATTTCCCAGCAAAATTCAATGGGTTTTCAGTTAAATGTTTTTGGTCTTTCAAGCGAACAACACTACAGTCCAAAATAATAAAGAAACATATTGAGGTATTTTATTCAATACCCGCTATGAACCAAGCGGGCAATTCAGAAGAGAGCAAAAAACTGATTTGTTTTATTATATAATCGTTGATGGGCAACTAATAAAAGGGTTCTTCTCTCATCGCCAAACAGTTTTGAAATAAGAAAATAGTTGAAAGCAGGTATATAATTTTAATTAAACGACATTTAATTTTCAATTAAACTGCTTGTGGTTAACCGAATTGAACAGATTTGTTTGTTCACACTGAACATACTTCAGCAGAGTTGCAACAGCAAGTTGGTTCAATCATTGAACATGTTGTAACATGTTCAATGATTGAACCAAATTGCTCTTGCAACTCTGTTGAAGTATGTTCAGTATGAACAAACAAATCTGTACAAAAATAAAGTTAAATGTTATGAAAATAAAAAAGAACAAGTAAAACTGCTGGAACACCTGCAGATTTTCAATATTGATTTATTTAGTTATTTATTTTTTCCTAAAATATTAAAAATGTTTGACTAGCAAAGAAAAAAAAACATTATTAAATAACGACTGTAGTAAAAAATAAGTTTAAATTTTCCAACTCTGGCGCTGTCTCTTTGGTTTTCCTGATTTCTAAAGGCCGAGACACATAGAATCCGTCATACGTGGCCTTTTTCAACTGACAGCTGAGTTGAAATACATGCTTTCTTATGTTGTCACATTCAGTACTTCTGCGTCAACGCAAAGTACGAAAGTTGGCCAACTTTTAACTTTTGACGTACGTTGAATACTTTGACAGAAACACCTGTACACTATAATCTGTAGCACACCTGTTCTTCGAATTAGCCGCTCTGAAGAACGATTATGTGGAACAATAATTTTTATTAAAAATTTTAACAACTTCCACGCGTTGCTCTGTTGTTGTGACATTTAAAAAAACACGTTTTATTTGATAAATATTAACTATTTCTGTTTTTGTGCTCTTGACGATATATTTTTGTGCCATTTATTATGCGTCGCCATGCTACCCGATGCCTATTAAAGTACAAGTGTGCTACCTCGTTTATCTCTTTTTAGACCCTTCAAAGATAAGAATTGAAGGGTATATTCACCTTGTCATTTCGTTTGTAACACAGCGAAATATCCATCTGAGACCTAATAAAGTATATATATTCTTGATCAGTGATGAATTCTAAGACGATCTAGCCATGCCCATACGTTCGTCTGTAGAAAATATGATATAGTCTATTTTTGGATCCCGCCCCCTTTAGTGGGCGTTGACGTACGATATTATATGCAAAAATTATGTAAATATTGAACAATTTGTATTCCTTAAGCCTATAAGAAGCTGAGATGTTCTCTGATCTTGCAGAAGTGAAACGTCTCCACGGCCTTCCCTGAATGACTCTTTCAAAAGATTCAAAACTGGGTACAGAGATGTCTTAAAGGAACTCTGTCCCAACAAGTTAAACATTTTAAATTTACTTACTAAATATTTGGAGGGTATTTAAGATTCGATCCGGTCGAATATGTATAACGTTTTTACTTGTTTTTTATGGTAATAGTAAAATCTTATTGTCTTTCGTACACGTGCTTGCGTCATATTTTCAATTATGAGAATGATAACGAAATAATGTTTCAAAATGTTACTCGTTAGAATATAAAAGAAGACAGATTTTTAAATAACTTCATAGTTTCCTAAAGGCCTCAAAATTGAGCTAAGCAAAAAAAGTATAGTAAAATATTGAAATACATTTTTATATTAATTTAAATCGTAGGACATGGACATGAAGAATTGCTGGAAATTATTCGTATGCTGCAGTAATGACAATTGGTCACCTTAGTGATATTAATTTTAATATAATCTTGCAATTGCTTTAAGATATTTTCATAGCAACTGTTTACGGGTTTCCTCAATCAGACAATTCAGTGATTGATGCAAAATCTCGTAAGTACTCATAAACATTACCAATATTTCAATTAGTGAATTCTTTCAACATTTTAATTAAATTTCTTCGATGCCTTTTTCGGAACTTCGCAATATCCTGATAATACGTAAAATCTTTTCATACATACAAATATTGATGGAAAATTAGAAGATGGCTTAGAACTACAAGATGTCCCCCCAAATCCTTGTAAGTACTTGAAACAAAAATTGAATTTATTTTCTTGTTTAACATTTTAAGAAAACTTGAAATCGTACGTTCATATGTGTGTGCCATTTGGCAAATGGTAGCAAATTGTAACGAAAATATTTTGTTGTCCTTAAAATTGTTTAAATTTCTTTACTGTAAAACATTTGCTTCAGTGGTTTTTTAGTATTCAATATTTTTTTTCAAGTTGACTATATAAAGGGCCCAACAAACTATGCAAACGGTTGGACAAACACGCACTTTCCGTTTGCTGATAAACGATACAAACATAACTCATACCAACACATATTTTTCATTTTTACTTTTCGTCCAATTTTAATGTGAAAGAAAATCAAGTAAAAACGTTGTATTCGACCGGGTCGACTCTTAAATACCTTCCAAATATTTAGTAAGTGAATTTAAAATGTTTTGGGAGTTTATGTATAAGCTGAGAGGTTTTGTTATTTTGGAATTAGGTTAAAGTCTACTGATGATTTGGTCTAAGAACCAATGAAATAGACATACTTGACCACATAACAAACAAAAAGCACTAATTAAAATGTTTAACTTGGTGGGACAGAGTTCCTTTAAGGCTTCTATGGACCCAATTTTAAATCTCTATGTTGACAGAGTCATGCCGGGGAGGGCCGGTGAGGGGAGACGTTTCACCTCCACAAGCTCAGAGAACATGTCAGCTTTTTATAGGCTTAAGGAATACAAATTGTTCAATATTTACACTATTTTTGCATATAATATCGTACGTCAACGCCCACTAAAGGGGGCGGGGTTCAAAAATAGGCTATATCATGTTTTCCACTGACGAACGTATGGTCATTGCTAGATCGTCTTATATTTCATGACTGAACAAGAATATATATACCTTATGGGGTTCGAATCTTTTTGGAGGGTATTAAAAGTGTATTTTGGCGGGGTCTCTCTGGCAAGGGCTGTGGGGGAGACATTTCACCTTTATCATAAAACTCTAAAAATAATTGTTTTGGGATAATTAAATACAAAATTAAAAAATTTTTTTTTTGATAGGGTCATTTAGGTTGGCATAGGGGGAGGACGGGGTAGGGCAGAGGAGTACCAGGTTATGTCTCAGCTTCGTCATTAAAGCTTAAAAATGTTATTTTTAAGGAATGTGGACTTAAGTGAAACCAATTGTTAAATTTGTACACTGTTTTTGCATATAATAATGCCCACTAAAGGGGGCAGGGTCCAAACATAAATTTTTTTTTTTGGTTTCATTAATGCAAGTTTAACGCATTGGACCTGCTTTGACATAAACATATATCATTTGCTTAACAAAATTACAAAAAAAAAAACTTTAAAAATTATGTTGCTTTTTAGAAATTGGTTTAGTTCTTCTTAAAGGAACTTTTTCCCCTCTGTCCCGATTCATCCCATTTAGGCACTTGACCTGGGCTATCCTTCAAGTTATATTTATACTAAATTTCAAGAGTCTGACTCCTTTTGTTTCGACTGTACCGTGATTTCCACAGACGGACATGCTCAGATCGTCTTAGATTTCATCACTGATCAAGAATATATGTAGATAGATACTTTATGGGATCTCCGATGGATATTTCGCTGCGTTACAAACGGAATGACAAAGTGAATATACCCTCCAATTCTTTTTTGGAGGGTATAAAAATGGAAAAGTTACATAAATTATTCTTATTGATAAATTTGTATTCAATTAATTTCAATATAATTTTCAAACAGTTTTAAGCAAAATTGCTTACCGCAATTAATTAACTATTAACTAATTCGCATCAAATTTGAATATAATTTAAATACAAACTTCAATCGATATCGTATGCCTTAATTTGCCTGCTGATTGAATTGCCTACAACCACTTGCCATTTTCAATTTGTGATGTTTGCCAACACGACAATACAACGATAAAAGAAACTCGCCTGTTTCTTACATACTCAAGACTTTTGTTGTCTTTTTATTGCTGATAACGATGGTGTTCTCAAACTGAACACTAAACTTCTGGACTTATCTATTGTGAAGCTGCACCGCACGCCCATATAAATATTTATTTTCACTCAATATATCAAGTGGTGCGTTCCGGTTTCTAGTATGTAACGCTTCCAACTCACGGCATGCAAACAAGGGAATTGCGTTTTTTAGAGGGTGGGGATTTAACTGGGACCGGCACTGTCACTGGGTTCACCAACAGATGGACTAAATTGATATAAAATAGCAATACTATATGGATGATGTTGAAAGAAAATCGGAAATGTTGAAAAATTGTTTAATACAAGCACTTTTGCTTTAGAAACAATATTTATAAAAATATATTTATTTTATTTATTTAGCGAATGACTTCCCATTTTCGTCAGGAGAAATTACTGACGTGAGACTCATCCCAATAAATGCGGGGAAGTTTTACTCTGTTTACAAAATTAATAGGAAAGGAAAAGACGGTGGCCAGGAAGGCATCTATATACCTGGTAACTATTGATAAGTGGTCATAATAAATTAATTATTTTAATAAATGAGTTCTTGAAACTTCTTCAGATATTCGCGGTGAAGAGCAGCATGATTATAATTCGGATTTTGAAGTTTTTAATTTTAGTAACATTGAGACATATCCAGTTTAGAGTTCCTCTAACAACATAATTTTTATCTTTGGAAACGTGGATTGTGATTCGCACGTCCATGCAACTAAATATTCTCTTTCGACTGATTTTTATTTGAGTTTCTGCAATAAAATTTAATGAGAACAAAAATGTATTTTTATTTTATTTTTTTAAATACGTATTCACGTATATAAATGCATACATACATATGTGTATGTATGTACATACCCTGCAGGAAATGTCACCAGTGATTTACTATAGACATGTAACATGTGTCACTAAAAATCCACTACTTACTTTGGCACTAGTGATTCACTAGTACAGCTTAGTAATTCTAGTTTACACTTTTCAGATACTTCTCTGAAACAGATGTCGGCAATAAAAATGCATAGTTTGTTAACTTTTAGTGTTTTATTAAAAAAAAAAAAAAAAAAAAAAAAAAAAAACAATGTAAAAAAGACCGAGTCGAATCTTAAATACCCTCCAAATATTTAGTAAGTAAATTTAAAATGTTTAACTTGGTGGGACAGAGTTCCTTTATATAATATCGTACGTCAACGCCCACTAAAGGGGGCGGGGTCTAAAAATAGGCCATACCATGTTTTCCACAGACGGGCGTATGGGCTAGATCGTCTTATATTTCATGACTGATCAAGAATATATATACTTTATGGGGTCCAGTTCTTTTTGGAGGGTATTAAAACTGTATTTTGGCGGGGTCGCTCTGGCAAGGGCTGTGGGGGAGACATTGCACTTTTGTCATAAAACTCTAAAAATAAATGCTTGAATAATTATATACAAAATTTAAATATTTTTTATAGGGTCACTTAGGGGCAAAGGGGGAGGAGGAGGTAGGGCAGATTAGTACCAGTTTACGTCTTAGCTTTGTCATTAAAGCTTAAAAATGTTATTTTCAAGGAATGTAGGCTTAAGTAAAACAATTTGTTACATTTTTACACTATTTTTGCATATAACAACGCCCACTGGGGGGGGGGGCGGTGTCCAAATTTTTTTATATTATTTTATGGCTCCAAGTTTAACGCGTTGGACGTTCTTTAATATAAAAATATATCATTTGCTTAACAAAATTGCTAAAAAAAACTTAAAAAATTCTCTTGTTTTTTAGAGGTTGGTCTAGTTCTTCTAGAGGGAACTTTTTTCCCTCTTGTCCGAACTTAACCTGTGCTACCCTTCAAGATATATTTATACTAAATTTCAAGAGTCTAGCTCTTTTCGTTTGGACTGAATCGTGATTTCCACAGACGGACGGACGGACATGCTTAGATCGTCTTAGATTTCATCACTGTACATATACTTTATGAAGTCTCAGATGGATATTACGCTGCGTTACAAACGGAATGACAAAGTGAGTATGCCCTCCATATTCTTTTTCGGAGGGTATAAAAAGGTCGAATGAGTTAGAAGAATATTAACACTAAAACTTACAAAATGAATGTAACCGATTTACTATGTGTTTGAAGCCCTCATATAGAAATGTTTGTTAGATGAGTTCTGGTAACTCCCTCGTAAATAAAAGTAAACAGCAAACAATAACAAAAAACATGTTTCTCTTCTCCAAAACCCTAATACAACCCACTCTCTTGTTCTTTATTGCTTTTATTTTGCTTTTAGCTTAAGGTGTTGTTTTATTCGTTTGTGTATTGTTGTTGCTAATAAAAATTGCAGTCATTGCTGTATGCATGCACATATATGCATGCATACATATGTATTTACATATATGTATGAATTTGTGTACATGTTGGCTGGCTGCAAGACTGGTTGTTATTGTTATTTTTGTTACGAGCATGTGTATACAATATGAAAACCATAGATTTTTCATGTTGTTTAATATGCTTTTTTTTCTTCATCGTATTATTTTTATGGTTTTAAATTGTTTCCCTGCCTTTAGATCGCTTTCGACGTTTGACGAGTTAACAACTCTTTGACTAAGACCCCGCGAAAAGAAAACTGTATTTTCTATTAAAACAATTTGTTGTTTGTTGATTTTATGTAAACTTGATTGGAAGATTTCTCAATATTTTGTGTTTCATTCCGCAACGTTTTGCTTTCGGATGCGTGTGCGTGCGTTTATTCAATTGTTGTTTTCGTTACCGTTACGTTTGGATTTTAAATTCAATATAATGTTGTTGTTATTGTTGCAATTTAGTGATTATATGATTACGAGCATTTATTTAAATCGGCTTCTCCACAACAAATACAACACTAATAAAAATGACTTATTTATGGTCACTACATGAACCGGTCGGTATTGAGAGAAAGTGAAATTGTGGATATAATCCTTCAACAAAGGGACTATAAGAATCCTATTGTGTTTAAAATTATAATAAAACAATTTTCAAGGGAATGCGCCTTTAGTATTGCATTAAAAAGCTACACAAAACTGGTGTTAATAAATAAAATATGTATAAATAAATAAATGTGATCAATTGAATTGAGCAAACAATTAATTATTAAAAAAGGGCCATAAATGGAATAATAAATACATAAGTATATATGGATGCATATACATACATATGTATATAATTACACATACATACATACGTAGGTGCTATATGTCCATATGTTTGCACAGAAAATTTCTTAACATATTTTGTTGTTGCCGTCAAAATACCTATTATTTTATTTCTGCTTATTGTAGTTCTATTGATTGACTTGACGTAAAAAGTAGTCAAATTCACTCACTTGGTGGAAGGATTTTTTTTATAAAGTTTGTAGACAAATTGATCGCTGGCGTTAGATAAACAGCGGCTGAAGTTATGTAATTTATGTTAAATATTTACATACATACATACACAAGTGTCTTCAAGTAATCGGTAATTAAAAAAGAGGTAAAAAACATTTATTATAATATAAACGGTTTGATACAACAAAATATATTTGTCCGTAAATCGAATTACCTAACGATTTGATGACATGTTTTACTGATATTGTAATTAAGAAAACTGAACAAAAAATATCAATTTTGTTTCTAAAAATCGCTACGCCATATATATGTACATACATACATACTTGCATGGCAAAAATATTGGAAAAATATGTTCAGAAATGACTTCGAAACTACTTATCCAAGACTTTTACCATATTAAATTTGATTCTTATTTTTCAATTTTCTATCGCCCTATATAATGAACCTATTTGATTGTATCAAGCTAGAATAATAAAATAGGTTCATAATAAATAGCATCTGTTGTATAATTCTCAATTGGTTGTTGAAAGTTTGTGCATAAGCTGCGAGGTTTTGTAATTTTTTTTATATCCTCCAAAAAAGAATATGTAACGCAGCGAAATATTCATCTAAGACCCCATAAAGTACTTATATATATTCTTGATCAGTGATGAATTCTAAGACGATCTGAGCATGTCCGTCCGTCTGTCCGTCTGTGGAAATCACGATTCAGTCCAAACGAAAAGAGCTGGGCTCTTGAAATTTGGTATAAATATATCTTGAAGGATAGCACAGGTTAAGTTCGGAGATGGGCTAAATCGGGCCAGAGGGAAAAAAGTTCCCCTAAGAAGTACTAAACCAACCTCTGAAAAACAACATAATTTTTAAAGTTTTTTTGTAATTTTGTTAAGCAAATGATATATTTTTATATCAAAGAAGGTCCGACGCGTTAAACTTGGAGCCATAGAATAAAAATTTTTTCCCGCCTCCTTTAGTGGGCGTTATTATATGCAAAAATAGTGACATAACAAACTGTTTTACTTAAGCCTACATTCCTTAAAAATAACATTTTTAAGCTTTAATGACGAAGCAGAGACGTAACCTGGTACTGCTCTGCCCTAACCGCTCCTCCCCCTTTGCCCCCTAAATGACTCTATGAAAAAAGAATTTTAATTGTATTGGGAAAAGAATCAGCACGAATAAAATTTAAAATTTAGTGTTAAACAGCTGATTCCCAAATATATAAAATCAAGGAAATATTTAATTTTTTATCTTCACTGTATGGTTGGCACGTACACATACAAATACACGTGTGTATGTGTGTATAAAAAATATATTGCACCTGTGGTCATACATTCATCGGGATATCTCTTAACGACTGCTAATCTTTAAGTAATTTGTGGTGATAATATTGTTTAATTGCTAATTACTGAACACTCTCTAATGTATGTACATATGTATGTACATAATTAGAAATCTGTTGATAACCAGGTATTTAAGTTTTAGTTAATAATTATTTATGTAAGATGCCTCCAAATATTTGTGATTGTACCTATGCACAAACATACATACAGATTTATGTACATATAGTATACGCATACAAATTTATGAGCACATGAACAGACATACGAATATGTAAAGTATGTATGTACATATTTATGTATAAATAGCGCATATATGTATGTATGTACATACATAAGTATGCATGTAGTATGTACTACTTACTTATGTAGATCACGGATGGAAAACATGATACAATTGTATTTATTTGGTACAATTACGTCTTTGTTGGTACGTTGGTACTACCACGACTAATTTGGTACAATTTAAATATATCAACCAAAGACTATAGATTCATAAAACGTTTTATGCTTGAATTTTTTTTTTATAAATTTCTCAGATAATCAGTTAATAAACATAAGATATTGATTTTATGTCAACTTTTTATTACTCGTACATGCAGCATCCCAGTTAACACTTCATAAAATTTTCGGGTCGTTTCTAAACCTGGATTCACCAATTGTTTCGGAACAAAAAATTTGTTCCGAAACAATTTTTTTTATATGTAGTTTGACGTCTCTCTTTTTGAGAGAGAGAGAGCGAAAGAGAGTTAACTTTGCTCGGAACATGACTTGGTTTAATTTTAATTTTTGTTCTGAAACATTTCAACTGTGATGCCAGTTACTTTAAATTTTTAAGTAAAGTTGAACTGAGATGCCACACCATATTATATGTACATTACATATACTTATATATACATACATATATATATATATATATATATATATATATATATATATATATATATATGCATATATATATATATATATATATATATATATATATATATATATTTATATATATGCATATATATATATATATATATATATAAATAAATATATATATATATATATATAAATAAATAAATATATATATATATATATATATATATATATATATATATATATATACATATATATATATAATACAATACAATCTTAATAGAGTAAAATTTTTATTTTATTAATGTTTTTTAATTTACAATTTGTTTATTACACAATAAAATATATGAGTGTGACGCCAAGAAAACAAGCAAATTGCATTTATCTGCTACTGTGCTGCCTAATTGAAAAACTAACACGCATCGTTTACAAAAATATCTCATATGGTGCCCTTGTTTTTCCAGAACAATTGTTCGAAGTGGGTGAATCGTTTCAGAACAAACTCTCAAAATACTACAATTGTTTCGGAACAAATTTTTTGTTCCGAAACAATGGGTGAATCCAGCTTTACTCTTCTGCTCGTTCAATATATGTATTTATTTCGTCGTTTCTTTTTGAAAATGATTATTCTTTCGAGAGAGAGAAAAAGGGTCTCTATTCTCGAATCTTCCAAAATGGTCTCTTACGACTCGCATTTCTGATAAATTATCACTCATTTTTGTGACCAACTTACAATTAATTGCAATAAAATAAAATATATATCGATGTCTTAATATAAAAAAGGCCTAACTCCATTTTTTGTTACTTTTCAGTAGAGGGAAATGACTTAGTAAAATTCGTAAAATTTCTGACACAAAATATGTTTTGATGCAATTTTTAATAAAAAAAAATGCAAAACATTTTATAAAAAGCCATCCAAACTTTTTTGTATTATAAATTTTATGGATTTTATTAAGTTTTTTTTTCTCCTGTAAAGTGACAAAAAATCAAGTTAGGCCTTTTTTATATTAAGCCATATCGATATGTAATTGATTTCCCAATACCGAAAAAGTTTTCAATTAATGTCTCGTTGCCTCTGATTTTAGACTAACAGAAAATTTATTATCTTAAATTATATGACTTTTTGAATAAAACTTAATTAACTGATTTCTAGATTTTAAATATATTTTTACTGTATTCTTATGAATTTGTTTAGACAAGTTTTTGAATTTCTATTTTTAATAAATATAAAAAAAATTATACCGTAATACAGTGATGTCAAATGTGATTGTGTTGGTAAGATCACTCTTATCTCTTACATTCCCAGCGGGAGAAATGTGCGGTTGCGAGGCCTAACTAGTGGCCTTTTCTAAGGGTATCCTTTTATTTACCAATAATATCTTCTAATTTTATAAGTTGTAAAAAAGGGTTTCGAAAATTGCCAAGTGCTCAGATATTTAATTTTAAAATATTTCTCCATTTTTAAGCTGAAAATTTGGTTAGTTTATATGCAAGAGAAAAAATTTTTACAAAAAAGTCTTACTTATGAATTAATTTAAAAGCTACTTTAAGAAATTTTTCGAAAAGATGTACCTATATACAGTGGCTCCAACTTATTTCAAATCTCTTATATACATATATTGTATATATGTATATATTTATATAAATATATTATTTATATTATTTCTGTTTAGAGGCCTCAAAACAGGACTTGCGATACTTCCCGCTGAATGAGAGTGTTTTTCTGTAAACAATTATATTTTACGCTCTCAAAATAAATGAGCGTAAGCGTACATGTGAGTTTTGCTTCCACAATTGTGTATGGGGCTGACATCACTGCCGTAATAGTATGAAAAGTACACTTTTCTTAGTTAATTAGTGCAAACGCAAAGTAGCCATATTCCAACCCTGATGTAGATGTGTACACACGCACGACTTTACGGACTCAACAGCGGCTTATTATCATAACAAAACGGTATGAAAAAGCATAACATATTGCATTTTGCCGCTTTTGTTGTAACAAATGTAAACACAACAAAACTAAATCGAACAAATAGGAGGTGAAAGAAATCAGTGTTGTTGCGATAGTGCTTTTATATGCCTGAGCAAATACATACCTACACTAATTGAGTGCTTACATGTGTACAGAAGTGTATATGCGATATATGTATGTGCAGGGATGTGTGTTTATCAATAGTACCCAACAATACACAGTTAATTTGTTGATACATATTATTCTTTAATTCTTTAAAGAGTAAATAAATTAAGAAGAGCTGCCCCAAATAAAGAGATTGTTATTGAAAATACTGTTAATGAAATTTTTATTAAGCAATTGTTATTCGCTCTTGCATTCTTAAGTTTATTTGTTGTTTTTTCTTTTTCATTTTTATTACACTATGCGGCAAAATTTATATTTTTTCATGCATCTGATAATTCTTATATGTACAGTCGAATCCGCTTTATTGCAACATGCTTTACTGAAAAAATTGGATTTCTGAAAGCGATACAAATCCCCGCACTGATTTTAAACGCAGCTTGTCTTATTCACTTCGCTTTACTGAAAATATCGTATTACTGAAAACCAAAAGCAAGCCCACAACTACGTTTTGTATGAAACTTACTTCGCTTCAGGGAAAAAATAAACAATGACAAATTTATTTATTAGAAACCGATTGCATAACTTAAGGCTTAAAAAGTTGTGCATGTTTTGTCCGTTAAAAAATTATATGGAAAATGTATTTGTCTCTTTCGCTCTTACGTATTTTATTGTATTTTTCTATTATATTGACAATGCAAGTAGCTAAACATTTTCGAGGAATTCGTGAAAAATTTCAACAACAAAATGAATAATTCTATGAATAATTTTCTTTTAAATAAATTTTTTACGTTAAATTGACGTAAAAAAATAAACAGATTTGATATAAAAAAATATTGTTTTACTGATTCTAAGCAGTGCGCTTAACTGTAAAAATTTCAGTAATCCGAACTACGTTTTAGAGAAAAAAATCGGATAACTGAAAAAAAAAATTGGGTTTTGGCTATTTCCAATAAAGCGGAGTCGACTTTATATCTTATTTATTGATTTTATTCGATATAACTTAGAACGTTTTATCCAATTTTGTTGTAAAATCTCTTTTTATACCCTCCAAAAAATAATTGGAGGGCCACAACGTTTGTAATGTAGCAATATATGCCTCTAAGACTCCATAAAGTATACATATTCTTGTTCACTGATGAAATCTAAGATGATCTAGCCATCCGCCCGTCAGTGGAAATCACGATACAGTCCAAGCGAAAAGAGCCAGATCCTTGAAATTTGGTATAGGTAAATTTGGAAGAATATCACAGTTTGTTAATGGCCTGAATCGACTTAGAGGGAAAAAAGTTCCCCTAAGAAGAACTAAATAACCTCTAAAAATAAGATAATGTTTTAAGTTTTTATTTTTTGCAATTTTGTTAAGAAAATTAACTTGGAGCCAGAAAATCAGAAAAATACATTTTTGAACTTCACACCCTCTAGTGGGCGTTGAAGTAACATATTACATGGAAAAATACGGTAAATATTTAGAAAATTTTATACCTTAAGCCTACATTCCTTAGAAACTCAATTTTCAGGCTTTTATGACGAAGTTCTAATCTTGTGATTTAATGAAATTTTAGCTGTTCATGTCAGTATTTTAGTGTTAATACAGGACCATCTGTATCAATGATCACATAATTCTGTTAACCATTTCGCACAGATTGGAATTTGATATGAAATCTCAAAGTTCATGGGTTGTAGCAAGCGTCACAAAAAATAATGCATTTTTTTATCAAGTGGTCTATAATTGTAAATTTTGTTTTTTTTTCAGTAAAGAAAAAATTTAAATTAAAAAGGAAGTAGTATAGAAACTTTTGCATGTTAATTTCTGTAGCGAGCGTCACGATATGAGTTTTACAAAAAATAAAATAAAATTAATAAAAAATTCTCGCACTTGTTATATAATTTTCTTATGTTTTTGCTTGTGAAACACACTATGGCATTTTGTGTCATCGCAAACGAACACAATAGGGTGCACGAAGGACAAAATTTCTCATTTTCATATATTTCGTTGTGTGGCATTTGTTTTATTTCTGGGAATGACCCCTACATACGCAATGCATTGCCCCGGAACTGGAAGGAATGGGATAGTATTGAGAGGACAGATAAGGAAAGATGAGAAGATAGAGAATTTTTTGTAGCTATTTCAACCTTTTTACTTCGCCGGCTAATTTTTGCAACAGAACCGACGAAGGAGGGTGCTGCTGTTACTCTGCTTTTTAGTACATGATTGTGACAGTCGCTGAAAGTTATGTTCAGTGATCAGTGCTATCATCATTGAAACAGGCTGGCAACAACTAACACAAGCACGCACTAATGCTGATCAGAAGAATTCAACACAATATTCATGACTCGGCGTGGGGTTGAACTCAGGACCCTCTGCTGCATAGTCTCGTGTTCTACTACTTCAGCCAACAGCACCCTCCAACTTAATTAAAAAAATGGAATCTCTTCCATGTTGAATTCAATTCTTATTGATGGGCTAGTGTTCGTAAGACATGATATATAATCCTAGGATCAATGGAGATATCAATATTAATTAAGTTTTTTAGTCATACAGCAGAGCAGAAGAGCATTATTTTCCAGTTATAAAAAATTTCATGAGAAATTTCCATACGAAAACTGCTTCAATATTAAAGCGATATAAGACCCCCACCATCGAATTCTCGAGACGTCGTTGATTACTTTTTGATGTCAAATCTTTTCTGATTGTCTTTGAGGTTTTCTTTAAAATTCTCTGTGATGTAAAATGCCCTTAGAATATTTTCACATCATATTCCAGTCACAAATTGAAATCCTTTCTCCGTTCTCTTTCTTTCTCCACAAACTTCAGAGCGAGTTCGATACGCATATATGTATGCAATTACTCTTATAAAGGGTGTTTTTATAAGAGCTTGCTGATTTGAAATTTAAATAATACACATGCCAAATTATGAAATGGCCAAAAAATTGTTTATGTGGTAGATAATTTCTTGTCATTTAACATTTAAATATAATTTCGGGCATATGGCCACCACGACTATTTTTCACAAAGGTCATTCTGGAGGTCCAATTTTCGACCACCTTTTCAAGCATTTGAGGGCGTATTTCAGCAATGACACGTTGAATACTGGTTTCCAAAGCGTCAATCGTTGCTGGTTTATCTACGTAAACCAATGACTTCAGGTATCCCCACAAAAAATAATCGAGTGGCGTCAAATCACACGACGCGGAGGCCAATTCACCGGTCCATTTCTCGAAATAATGTTGCCGTTGAAATGTTCTTTCAATAAGTCCATTGTTTCGCCCGCAGTATGCCAAGTGGCACCATCCTGTTGAAACCACATTTCGTTTGCATCCATATCTTCAAGTTTTGACACCAAAAATTCATTGATCATGATTCTGTATCGATTTCCATTCACGGTAACGCGTCGTCCTTCCTCATTTTTAAAGAAATAAGGACCGATGATTCCACCAGCCCATAGACCGCACCAAACAGTACATTTATCGGGATGCATTGGTAATTCTTGAACGGCGTGTGGATTATCTCTGCTCCAAATACGGCAATTTTGCTTGTTGACATATCCATTCAACCAAAAATGCGCCTCATCAGTGAAGAGAATTTTGCGGTAAAAAAGCGGATAAACATTTTTAATTGAATACTGTAAATTTCCACGATTTGGAAGCGTTGTTCTGGAGTTAACCTGTTCATGATGATTTGCCAAACAATACTGAGTGGAGACGTCACTTTAAACTGTCAAAACAGCTGTCAGACAACAGAGTGATTCGTATAAAAAAAACTTCATAAAAAAAACACCCTTTAAATGTTCATTGGAAGAATTCGACACAATATAGGTATTTATGACTGAGCGCTGGGTTGAACTCAGGACCCTCCGGTGCATAGTCTCGTGTTAACTACTTCAGCCAACAGCACCCACTGTCTTCCAGGTGGTAAAATTTCTAAATGCCTCAAAAAAATAAAAAAAATTCATATTGGCAGATTTACCTCATTGAAAAGAGACACAGAAATGGCAAGTCAGTGGAAAAATGGCAATTTGCTGATACTTTAAATCGCCACAATGGTCACGCTGCTTGCTGCATACCTACTAAAGTTTTTATTCAAGTCTGCATTTATGAATTATTTTGTTGTTCTTTAGATTTCTATGGAGTATTATTCGTAGTGGGACTTTCAAGTACTTGTGTATAAATTGTATGATCTTTATTTTTCTATTTCTTTTTGTTGCTGAGAATATATAAATTTTTTTCTCAAATATTTTTGTGTTGTTATTTTGTTTGCGCTTTCGGGGGGTTTCGTGAGTAGTTGTACTGCTGTCCGTGAATTTAGTTTGCGGGATCGCATTTTCATTCAACAAACGTGAATATTGTGTTAAATTTTGCGACGAGTAAAAAAAATTAAAAATTAAATAACCAAAATAAAATAATAAAAAAACATATTAATAAATTTTATATAACAAAATACAGTTTATAAAGGTTTAAGGTTAAAAATTAACTAAAATTAACTTTAAATTGCTTTTGCAAAAACCCAGCAACTAAAATGATAGAAATTTAAAGAATTAAACTAAATGAAAAAAATATGTAAAAATGACGGGGAAGGCATTAAAAAGCTAAAGATATATGATTCATAATCCCTGCGTAATCAAATCAACACAATATCATATACGAATACCTAAAGATGTGTATTCATGATAACAATCCATAATTTTTTTATACAAAAAATCTAAAATTGTTTAAAATCGATTTTAAAACGCTGATTGTTAGTTCAATAAATATGTGCATAAAATTTTGGAAACTTTTACCTTGTAAATATTTTTTTTTCAAATTTCTGCTTTAGAAAATTTTTCTGTCAATATTTTTTTAATGAACAAAAATGATTTGCAGTTTCGCAGATTTGAACTTGAGCCCGTTGAAAAAATTAACATCCTGTAATACAATTTACATAAGAAAGTTCGACTAATAAAATAAAAATTCATACATAATTCTATGAACATTTTTGTAATATCGTGGTGTTGCTAAAATTATGAATAATGTTTTTTTAATTTTTAATACATATTCTTAAACTAGATTTCAATAAAATTTTTTTAAACCTTAAGAGATAAGTGTATTAAATATGAAAATAAAGAAAATATTCTGAACTTTGATGGAATAATTTTTGTAATATAATTTCCACTTGGATCACCACAACCGTAATCAAATTCAATTAACCTTTAAAAAATTCTCTAGCTATTTTTAACTCTTACGCTTTATTTTTTTGTTAGAAACAATGAAATAAATTATTTTCTATTACAAATACACGTGACTACACATTGAATTCAAAAATCATCTTATATCGCCCCACAACTCATCTGCCATCATGACTTCCGCCTTTTGCATTAGAAAGTTCTTTCTTTAATACTTTCAAAATTGGCCAGCTTTAGAGAAACAGAACATTGTATGGCAGAACATTATGAAAATAATAAAATAAAAAAGTAAAAGATATAAAGCAACAGCAAAAACGTATTAAAATACAATTTTAAGTCTTATTACACCTTTTAAATAGTGGCTGAATGCTTGAAGAGGGGGCCGTTCCATGGACGGACTAAAAAAAAAGAGTGCATATTTTTTGAAATTGTTTTACTTGAATCCAACATGTTTTGGTGGCTTTTCTTGTCCAAAAGCCATGAAGCGTTAAATTATGCTTTTTTCTAGAAACAATTTACCTTCTTTTGTTTAAAGAAAAATGTTTTAAAAAGCCAGTTGGTATTTTTCTATTATTGTACGAGTAGTTGTACCCTTAACTTTATTATTATTATTATTACCCGAACATGATTTTATTCTAGTTTTTCTTTTTAAAGTAACCAGCCAGCCATCCAGCCAGCCAACTAACGAGTTTTTGCTTTTTAGCTCAAACTCTATAGTTATAAAAGCCAGGTTTACTTACACTCACACTAAAACAAAAGTGCTATTGCAGTTTTGCTTCGAATGGTTTTTTCTCATTTTGTTGCACAGCAACTCTACAACAAAATCTGGTATCGAGCATCTAAATATTGTTGTATTTCAGTGTGCATGCTACGCTGCTTTGAATGAAGAACTTGAGAACAAAAAAACTGCATTAAATTTACAAACTTCTAAATTAGTTTTAAAGGAAAAACGTGGCCGGTCAGAAATATTCTATTGTTTAGTATCAAAAATATTTCAATGTTCCTTTAATAATAATTTCTAGTTTATAAACAGATCTTTTGGTAATTAATAGATGATATCAATCAAGCATTTGATAGCAACTCTTGTAAAATTTATATTGTACGAAATAAATACCAAACAAAAGGTATTTAATAGATTAATTGAGACAATAGAATAGAATAGTCGAATAGAAGATTTTTTACTTAATATATTTATTATACCCTCCAAAAAAGAATTGGAATTTATCATTCCTTATGTAACGCTGCGAAATATCCATGTGAGATCCCATAAAGTATATACATATATATATATATATATATATATATATATATATATATATATACATATTCCTGATCAGTGATGAAATCTAAAACGATCTGGTGATCCATCCGTCCGTCTGCGGAAATCACGGTTCAGACCAACCTGAAATAGCCAGACTCCTGAAATTTGTTATAGATATATTTTAAAGTACAGGTCAAAGTCGTAAATTGGTGGAATCGGTCCAGAGGGAAAAAAGTAACTCTAAGAAGAACTAAACCAACCTCTAAAAAGCAACATAATGTTTAAAGTTTTCTTTATACTCTCCAAAAAAGAATATGGAAGGTATATTCACTTTGTTATTCCGTTTCTAACACAACGAGATATCCATCTGAGACCCCATAAAGTATATATATTCTTGATCAGTGATGAAATCTAAGACGATCTGAGCATGTCCGTCCGTCCGTCCGCCTGTGGAACTCACGATTCAGTCCAAACTAAAACAGCCAGGATCTTGAAATTTGATATAAATATATCGTGAAGGATAGCACAGGTCAAGTTCGTAAATGGGCTAAATCGGGCAAGAGGGAAAAAAGTTCCCCTAAGAAGAACTAAACCAACTAGAGGTTGGATTTATTTTTGGTAATTTTGTTAAGCAAATGCTATATTTTTATGCCAAAGAAGGTCCAAAGCGTTAAACTTGGAGCCATAAAATAAAAAAAAAAAATCAGAAAAATTGGACATGAAGAAGATAATCAAACGGTAATACGGATATTAAAACAATAATATGTTAACATCAGGTTGACACAGTTCTCGGTTTCTATTTCCTGATAAAATTTTTTTAAATCGAAACTGTTATCATATTGAACTAAGCCCACCTAATAAGTGGTGACAAACACAATACACATGATCACTGATGATGAAAGTGTTGCGGCCTTCGAAAACAGGTGTTCTGCTCTGCTGTGTAAGTTGAAGCTGATGTTAACTTTCCGTTGTGCCTATAAATCTTAACTCTATTTAATATAGCAATATAAAAAATAATTTCTGGACCACGCCTCCCTTAGTGGGCGTTATTTTATGGAAAAATAGTGTAAAAATTTATTTAATTGTTTTACTTAAGCCTAAATTCTTTACAAATAATATTTTTAAGCTTAAATGACGCAGCTGAGACGTAACCTGGTACTACTCTGCCCTAAGCCCTCCTCCCCTTTGCCACCTAAATGACCCTATCAAAAAAAAATATTTTTTTTTCAAATTTTCATTTGTTTTTAGAGTTTTATGGCAAAGGTGAAATGTCTCCCCCACAGCCCTTGCCAGAGCTACCTCACCAAAATACAGTTTTAATAACCTTCAAAGAGATTTGGACCCCATAAAGTACAATATATATTCTTGATTAGTGATAAAATCTAAGATAATCTCGCCATGGCCATCCGTCGGTCTGTGGAACACATGACAGTCTATTTTTGGACCCCGCCCCTTTGATGGGCGTTGAAGTTATATATGAAAAAATAGTGTAAATATTTAACAAATTGTATTCCTAAGGCCTACATTCCTTAAAAATTTAATTTATAAGACGAAAGTAATATATTCGCTGATCTTCCCCTGCCCTACCCCTCCACCTCGATTTGCCCTCTTTATAACATTAAAAAAAAAAATTAAAACGTTTTTTCTACACTTAACTAACCCGAAAATTTAGTTTTTACGTTTTTACGATTTAGGTGAGATTGTCTCCCCCCACGGCCTTTCTCAGAATGAGTCTGTATAGAGTTTTAAAATTAGGAGCAGAAATGTCTTAAAGGAACTGTGACCCAGCAGGTTAAATATTTTTAACTTATCTCAGTTCCTTCTTTTGCTCCTTGATATAAAATATTAATAGGTAAATTTTAATGCTCCTCGTTACACTTTGGAAACAACCGTATAAAAAAATTTGTTTCTTGTTTACTTAAGCCAAATACCATAAAAATGTAAATTTTAATAGGGATCAAAATGGAGCAGAAATGCCTGGGTGATAACAGATTTAAATCGTAGGGAGGACGCCTATTTTGAGTGCCTTGAGAAAGTCTAAACATTTTTGAGAAAGCACTGGACTGAATGTAATGATCTAAAATGAGTTTCAGTTGAAAAATAAAACTCTTAAACTCTTATTAAAAGATTATTAAAATTGTCATGGCAACACCCCTCGTATGTTATATATTATAGACCTTTTAATTAAAATAGCAAACTTTTTTTGTTTGTTCCTAAATTAAAATAAATGGCCGCTTAAATTGTCAACATTATGATGATGACAGAGTGATGCCTATTTTGTGTTATTCAAAAAATATTTCATTTATAACAATTGAATTACATAAACAATTTATTTATTTTTATATTTTTATTGTTCTTGCTGATTGTATGCAAAAGATGCGTCAATTTTCATCTGCTTCATTTAATTCGTTTGAGCAATTTCGTTTCTTTTAATAGGCAGCCATTCAACACATGTTTTCATATTCAATCTTTTCAAATAAATTTTCCTTGAATTTGAATTTTTTTCTTCATTCTTTTTTTTGCGTTACTCTTGTCATGTGGGCCTCTTTTTAAAATTGAATCATCACACTTAAATTGTTGAATTAGTATTGTTGTACGAAACAAATATATTCGCAAAGAAAATTCAAAGAAAAAATGCAAAACAAAAAAACAAATAAATATTAGATCACTTTTCATAATTAAATGGTCTTGAGGCCAAGACAATTTATTTAGTCATACACAGCGTTAAACCAGAGATGACCGTTTTCCTAGTATTATTCCGTCCATAGTTCGTTCATTGTTTCAAATCAGCATAAAGAAATTTTCTCTGTTTTTCTGTTCATACTCATTTAGAATAATGCAGTTTTAACATCATTTCCGTTCATACACTCATGCACATGCACACCACAAATATTTTATTCAGTTGAAGCAACGCATTAAGGCAACTTAGTTCTGAAGCCTAACAGCTCGTATCATTTTATAAAGATGTTCATAAAGTAAATAGCTAAATAGCAAATAAATAAAAGTAGGTATTAGGGCAAAAGTTCAGTTAATAATGGTTTTAAGTAAGAACGTTATATTCGATAGGGTCGAATTTTAAATGGCCTCCAAATAGAAGCAGCATGGCTGAGACACCTCTCCATCAGCATTTTTGCACTTAATCACCCCTATCGTGAATAACATGGGGAATTTTTGTTCACATGAAATTTTTATTCCACTCGAAAGAATCTCCCGCGAGAAATTATTCCCGCTATCAGTTCTGAGTGAATGCAAAAAAATAGAAGAAGCCGAAAACAACATGAAAAATCACAGAATTTGTGTTGAAAAATTTAAGTTTATGAAATAATTTAAAAAAAGTATGGCTAAATATTTAGTAGTCAAATAATTTGGATATATTTTTGAAAACCAGGCCAAACAACTTAAAAAATTTTCTTAATCTTTAGAATTGGAGCAACAAGTTTTACAAAGACGCAGGCAATTAATTTGTTGCAAAAATATAACTTTGTGTCTTATTAACGGGTCTTGCCACAAAAATTAAATTTGCAAACCCTAATATTCGAATTATTTAAATTTTCTACTCTATTCCCCACCAAAAACTAAGTGAATAAATTAAAGGGAAAAGTGAAAAAACTCCCGGGAACAAAATCATTCACGAACAGGGGAATTTAATTTTAGCTTGAAATCATTCTCAAGGGGAATTTTTTCATGATTGCAATTTTTGGGAAAAGAGCAAAATTTCAAGGGAAAAATTATTAATGATAGGGATGAATATTTTATGTGAAGGTGTACAAAAATGAAAGGATATAAATTAAAAATGTTTCCACCTGCTGGGCCAGGGTTCCGTTAAGACATTTTAATACTCTATTTTGGCAGGGCAGCAATCTCATAGTAAAAACTTAAAAAATAAATTTATGGAATAATTAAATGTAAACAAAAAAAATTATTTTTGATAGGGTTACTTAGCTAGCAAAGGTAGGAGAAGAGGCATAGGGCAAGAGAAGATCAAAGAACATCTTACTTTCGTCGTAAAAGCTTAAAAATTAATTTTTTAATGAATATAGGCTTAAGGAATACAACTTGTTATATATTATTTTTTTATATAACATGTGACATCAACGCCTACCAAAGGGGGCGGGGTCCAAAAATAGATATCGTGTTTTCCACAGACAGTCGTATGGGCATTGCTAGATCGCCTTAGATTTTATTTCTGATCAAGAATATATATATATATACTTTATGGGGTCCAATTTTTTTTAAAGGTTATTAAAACTGTATGTTGTCGGGGTCGATCTGACAAGGGCCGTGGGGGAGACATTTCACCTTCGCCATAAAACACTAAAAGAATAAATTTTTGGGATAATTAAGGGTAAACAAAATTTTATTTTTTTTATAGAGTCAATAAAGGGGCAAAGGGGGTTGAAGTGTTAGGGCAGGGGAAGATCGGAGAACATATTACCTTGGCGGTAAAACTTTATAAATTAAATTTTTTTAGGAATGTAGACTTAAGAAATACAATTTATTATATATTTGAAGTATTTTTTCATATAATAAGTAACATCAACGCCTACTAAAGGGGGCGGGGTCCACAAATAGATATCGTGTTTTCCACAGACAGACGTATGGGCATTGCTAGATTGTCTTAGACTTAATCACTGATCAAGAATATATATACTTTATGGGGTCCAATTCTCTTTGGAGGGTATTAAAACTATATTTTGGCGGGGTCGCTCTGGCAAGGGCCGTGGGGGAGACATTTCACCTTTGCCATGAAACACTAAAAATACATTTTTGGGATAATTAAGAGTAAAAACAACTTTTTTTTTTGGTAGGGTCATTTAAGGGGCAAAGGGCGAGGAGGAGGTTAGGGCACAGGAGTAGCAGGTTACGTCTCAGCTTCGTTATGAAAGCTTAAAAATGTAATTTTTAAGGAAAGTAGGCTTAAGTAAAACAATTTGTTAAAGTTTTACATTAGTTTTGCATATAATAACGCCCACTAAAGGGGGCGGGGTCCAACAATTAATTGTTTTTTTATTTCATGGCTCCAAGTTGGACCTTCTTTGACATAAAAATATATCATTTGCTTAGCAAAATTACAAAAAAAAATCTGTAAAAATTGTGTTGTATTTTTAGAGGTTGGTTTAGTTCTTCTTAGGGGAACTTTTTTCGCTCTGGGCCAATAAAGCCCATTTACGAACTTGATCTGTGCTTTCCTTTAGGATATATTTATACTAAGTTTCAAGGGTCTGGCTCTTTTCATTTGGACTGTATCGTGATTTCTATAGACGAACGGACGGCCATACCGAGATCGTTTTGGATTTCATTACCGATCAAGAATATATATTTTTTATGGGGCGAATATAGCTTCGAATTCTTTTTTGGAGAAACTTTTCTTGAATGCACTGCAAATATGAGATTACAATATAGTCCGGAAGATCTGAGGCAGCTGGATTACATTTTAGAGTGAAAATCGGTAACTTTTTATATGTACGAGTATGTGTATTAGAATTATATTTTCGAAAAAAAAATATCAAACTTCTTTACAATAATATTTTAATATTAAAGCAAATTTCTTTGAAATTGTTTGCATTTTGAAAAGTTTTTTAACTTTTTGCTAAAAAACACATTTTTTTGTTATTAAAAGCAGTTACACAGTTTTTCCTTAATTATTTTATATGTTTAATATATATTTTTTCACTTAAAATGTAAAGTATTCTTTCGTGATTTAATTTTGCAAGAGAAATTTCCAAATCTATGAACAATTAAAGTATGTTTTAATATGAATTTGCATTTATTAAATTGTATTGTATTTAAATTTTGTGTGTCTAGTTTTGAATTGTTTGTTTCTTTTTTTTTATTTCTTTTTCTATGCACCTCCATTCCAATTAATAATTTATATAATTAAATCAAAAAGCGTTATCTTATGCTGCTGTGGAAGCATTTATTAAGTTGTGGAAAAATAATATAAAATAAAAGTGAAATTTCAGTTTGACTTTCAACTTTTGTTGCAAAAAAAAAAACAAAAGTTTCAGCAATATTCTCCAGCTAATTTCGAACGAGGAACTAGGGAAAAGAATTTTATTTTCAAATGCATAAATTCATTTGGAAAAGGAAAATGAAATAATTCGTATTCTATTTTGATAACAATTTATTTTGAAATGAAATTTTCATTTATATATTAATTTGCTTTCATTGGGAATGATGTCACCATGGCAAAGATTTATTTTTAAAGAGATCTTAAACTCAAGCAAAAAAATAGCAATAAAAATAAATAAATAACCAAATAAATAGTGACAATTTCATTAACATTTCCCCAATTCCAAAATATTCCACAAATAATTTGCTTATGAATTGCCCAATTGTATTATTATCAAGTGGAGATAAATCTATGAAACAAAATATATTTTTAAATTTAATTTATTTAAAATAGGCCTTTATTATTTTATATAATATTACACTCACATTCATTCACACTTTTATAAAAATATAGTCCGTATGTAAAAATTTATATATTTCGTTACTGTAATAAAAATGATTACCTTGTAAAACAAATATGCACTAAAATATGCAAAATAAGCTGTTGCCAATGGGAGTAATTTGAATAAATCAACTACTCCTCATTGATTGAAGTAACCCAAATGCAACAATAAAAATTTATATACTGAAGCTAAACACTTGTTTAACACAACAATCAAAAGGGTGTTGCACAAGATATTTGTTTTCTTTTAAAATATGCTTTTAAAGCAAAATATTTAAATTTAAATAGATATATATTATTATTACTATTAATACGCCCCAGCTCTAATTTGTCAACAAGTTGAATAAAAAAAAAATGCAAGCATTTCATAATAAATAACCAATACTTTTCTTAACAAATACTCCCGATAAAGACATCAACCGGAAATATGATTTCATATCTAAATGTTCAAATATTGATTTACGTCTATTTGTTGCAATAAAATTAAAAATCATATATAAGCATATGAATGGTAGTTAAATTGCTGGAGTTAAAAAAAAGAAACAAACATGACAAATAATATAAATATGACAAAAGGATTTTGCAGCCAAATATATAGCATATTTTAACAAATCTAATTATTAAGCTGCATTCATATTTTAAAAATCTTAATAATTACGTAATTTGTTAGCTATTTCAAATAAAAAATTGTGTCATACCCTGTAGTATTATACTTAAGCATATCTTAACCATAATATGAAAGTATGTTCTTTGAATAGTGGTCAAAACTAAAAATATGCAAAAATATGCTTTTAAAGCAAAATGCTTAAATGTACTCATATTTATAATTTAAATAGCTCTTTACGATAAAATATAAAATTAGCAGATCCTGCACTAAGTAAGTATATACATATTTTAGGAATTAGATACAGAAAGAAAAATATATAAAAATATGCAAAAATATGCATTTAAAGCAAAATCCTCAAATGCATACTTTTTACTCCATATATATAGCTGAGCTATTTCTTCTCTGTAAGGCGTAGGATTAAAAAACCTACACTCAAGAAATTCACACTTGAGAAATAAGCAAGTTAAGGCTATTAAAACCAAGTAGGCTTTTAAAACCAAAAAAGCTTTCAATTATATAATATTTTTATATAAATTATAATAATTTTTATTATGATAGAATGGTCAATGACAATTATGCGTGAAACGCAATGACGGCCTAATGTAAATACATACGGCATGACAAACCTACATATATCCTGTCACCATATTTTGCATATAGCATAATAACCATTCAAAATAAAGCGGACTTATTATTTTTATATGCAAATATTTTAATATGCTTTCAAATACAAATTATATAAATAAATATGCATTTAAAATAAAATATGAGTGCAACAAAATTTCTAAAATATTGAAAAATAAAGGAGCATATGCCTTTATATGCAAATAAGCTAAAATATGCAGGCATACATTTTTCAGCTCTGAGGCTGTAGTTTTGAACTTCTTTCAAAAACAAGACTATAAATAAAAAGAAAAAAAAATCGTTTCAGTTGGTTACTTTTATGTACCAAAAAAGGTTCCAATAGTCCAACCCTGGCATCGTGTTTTGAATTTTTTGAATTTTCTATACCAATTCTATTCAATATGAAGTATATAATAGGTTTAAATCAAGTTAAAGAAGTATAAAATAGGTTTTGCATTAAAAAAAAAAAAGATTAATGGTCCAGCAATGGCCCATTTTTTAGAGTTTTAATACCAGTTTTTGTCTCCTTGAAGCATAAAATAGTTTTAAGAATTTGGGTTTTAATACCAACTTAATTCTTGCTGAGGTTCAATTCACAAAAAGAACGAAATTAGGAACTTATATGGGTACTTTAAGGTTCCAAAAAAGATTATTTACATATCCCAACCCTGGAATCGACTTTTTAACTTTCTTTTGATTATTATTACCAATTTAATTCTTATTGACCGATAAATTAGGTATAGTTCATCATAAAAATCAAAATTAGGAACCTCTATGGCTAGTTTTATGTATTTACCAAGAAAATTGAATTTTTGAACCCTGGAATCGAATTTTTAATTTTTGTTTTTTGTATTTTAAATACCCATTTTATTCTTCCTGAGGTATAAAATAGATCTGTCACTAAAAAAAACACAAAATTAGGAACTTGTATAGCTACTTTTTATACAAAAATAATTTCGATTTTCCATCCCTAGAACCGAGTTTTTAATTTTTTGGTTTTCTTACACGAATGTGATTCTTTCTGAAGTATAAAAAAAGGTTTAATTCACTAAAAAACCAAAATTAGCAACTTACATGGTTATTTTAATGTATTAAAAACTTGCGATTTCCCAACCCTGGAATCGAATTTTTTATTTTTTGTTTGTTTTTAATACCAATTTAAGTATTCATGAAGTATAAAATAAGTTTAATTCACAAAAAAAACACAATTAGGAATTTATGTGGGTACTTTTATGTTCCAAAAAATTATATTACATTTTCCAGACCTCGAATCGTGTATTTTATTCTCTTTTATTTGTTTACACGTATGTAATTCTTGCTGAAGCATAAAAAATATTTAATTGACTAAACAAAAACCAAAAGTAGTAACTTTTATGCACGAAAAATATCCGTTTTCCAACCCTGGATTCAAATTTTTGACTTTTAATAGCTATTAAATTCTTAATGAATTGTTTTACTTAACAAAAATCAAACTTTTTGGTCATTTTTAGGCACCAACAAATAGTTGAATTGTCCAAACCTGGGATGGAAATTTTAATTTTTTAAAATTTTCAATACAAATTTTATTTTTCCTAACTTATAACATAGTTTTAACACAAAAAAAATTCAGTTTTCTATCAAGGAAATAAAATTTTTATTTTTTAGTTTTTAATATAATTCTTCCCAAATTGATACTTAGGTTTAATTAACAAAAATACCAAAAATAATTAATTTTTGGTAGTTAATTTTGCGTTCCAGGTCTGAAACTGTATTTTGAATTTATCTACGATTCTGTGCAAGCTCATGTTCAATCCATCCGTCCAAGTCTTCTGGAGGCTTGGGAAAACCGACTTCAGGTACAGACAGACGGACATCGCTCAGTCGTCATCTTTATTTATAAGGATCCAAAATATATACATATACTTTACGGGGTCCCATTGTTGTATTGAAGAAATGACACTCGGAATGACGGACCTACCTATATATACCCTTTCACTGTTTTGTAAAGCTTATACAAATATGTAATAATATGCAATAATATGCAAAAGGTAATATGCTGCCTAATACACTGATTGATGAAGTGATTTTATTAAAATTTCATGTCTAAATAAAAAGTGCTCTTTAATTGAAATATGCAAAATTATGCAAAAATATGCAAAAAGTAATATGCTGCCTAATGAAGTGATTTTATTAAAATTTCATGTCTAAATAAAAAATGCACTTTAATTGAAATATGCAAAATTATGCAAAAATATGCAATAATATGCAAAAAGTAATATGCTGCCTAATGAAGTGATTTTATTAAACTTTCATGTCTAAATACAAAATGCACTTTAATTGAAATATGCAAAATTATGCAAAAATATGCAATAATATGCAAAGAGTAATATGCTGCCTATTGAAGTGATTTTATTAAAATTTCATGTCTAAATAAAAAATACACTTTAATTGAAATATGCCAAATTATGCTCTTAAGAAATATAGAAAGTTTGACAGACATTTGTGTAAATTTTAATATGTCATAATTTGACAGCCAATTTGCACTCTAAAATGTTTTTTTTTTGCATTTATCTCTATCCACAACTCAAATTACTCGCATGATATCTATGACACTTTTTTTTATCTATACATTGTATTGTTTTTGAACTCCTTTAACTTTTCAAATTGAGTTAATTATATTAAATTGATATCAATTACTTTGGCTATTAATTAAAAAACGAAGAAGAAGAAGAAATAATTTAAAATATAATATGAAACACATTAACGCTCTTTATCTAACCGCAGAAATCATTTTCAATTGCATTTCATTTTCATTATTAACTGTCATGACATGTGGTGTGGGAAAACGTCTTATGAAAGTGTTGAAAGTAAAACAAAAAACGGCCTTCAATAATTAAAGACACTGACTTACAAAGTATTTTCAGTTTCTGTTCAACATGATTATAAGTTACGAGTTGTTCATGTAGATAATGACTCTTCAATTCACAATTAACAATAAGATTTTACCACAACACAAGAGAAATGGTAAAATGGTAAAATGGAATGGTACCGTATTGTCATTGTATTGTATCTAATACTCGTAGCAACCTACAACTTTCACTTGCATCATGCAAAATTTCATATTCATGAAGAAGTGAATTTGGTTGTAGTTAGTTTTTTTTGGCTTAAAGAAAAACTTGCAAAAAATATGAAAAACAATTGTGTTTACCTGACTTGTCTGTCACCAAGTGTAGAGCATACGCCAGCAAATATTTTCAAAAATATATGCATTTTCTTTAAAGGCATTTTTTATGGTTTTATAAAGAACTGGTTTTTTTGCCAACACAAATTCAGTTAGCTGCCAACATTTATTAAAAATTTTTTTTTAAATTAAATTTAGAAGAACAACTTCCTTATTGTTTGTCACGTGTGGTTTCTAAAATTTCAGTGGCGGTGGTGGGTTTTGTAGACTTCAAGGCAACCAAGCAGAAATTTTAATTATTTATTTTTATCAAACCATTCAACTCAATTTCAATTTAATACTTTACACAACTTTGGCTTTTGTCTTACAAAATGCATCAGGTTTGTCCATAATTGTAAAATAATATTAAAAAGATTTTACTTCAGGCCGCCTACAATAGTGTCTTGTAATTCAAACGTAATAATGGCCAATATTTTCTTGTTTTTTTTTTGTCGCCTTAATAAACTGCTGCTGCATAGAAATACATATTTTGTAATCTTAATAATTTCAAGACAATCAAAACTAACCAAAAAAGAAAAAAAAACAACAAATTATTTGTATAAAATATGAAATGTTATTTAATAATGATGTCACGATTTGTTTTTCTATAAGCCGCTTAAAAATAAGCTGATGCTATTCAATTTACTTTCATAAAATAAATTATTATATTAGTGTGTACAGACAGCAATTGAACAAGAAAAATTCAAAATCGTCGTTAGACTTTAATAGCCTAAATATACACATCATTAAATATAGTATACATATATATTGGTCAAATATGCAAAACAAGTTTATTTATGCCTCAATAAATTTATAAACTTATTGCTAACAATGCGTTTTATCAAATAAAGTAGAGAAAGATAAACATTTGTGGTAGTTTTCACGAAACCAACGTATAAAAGGCAAATATGCAAAAATATGCATTTTACCAATTATCGCGCTATATTTATTAAGGAATATCACTGGCTTTGTAATCATTTAAGGTTCCATTTATAAATTAGCGAGTATGCTAAATTATAATAATACTGACATATATAGCCAACATAATAATATTAAGCCAAATAAGCACAAATTCAAATAAAATAGGCTCATATCTTAAATTAAAATGAAGCCAAACAAATTTTTTTTACATTTATTTATTCACGAACAATTGTTGAAAAATTATATGAAAAAATCAGCCATTGCTGGTAAATATATGCATATAGGCAAGCATAAGCATTTATATGCAAAAATATGCCCTAACAAATTTTGAAAATTTTATTTCTATATTTCGAATAATGGTCTATTATTTAAAGTAAACTATGAAATTCTAATAAATTATGCATTTAAGCAGGTTTTAAACTTTAAAACAGACGAGCTAAAAAAAAAGAAATTGACAATTGGAATCATCTTTAGTAAATTAAAATTTCTAATATAAATTAAATTCGCTCTAAATAAACTCAATTCGAGTAATCACATATGCCTATATATGCATATAGGCAAGTATAAGCATTTTATGCAAAAATATGCCCTAACAAATTTTGAAAATTTTATTTCTATATTTCGAATAATGGTTTATTATTTAAAGTAAACTATGAAATTCTAGTAAATTATGCATTTAAACAGGGGCCAAATTACGGCATTCGATTCGAAACAAAATTTCAATACAATTTATATACAAATTTCAATCGATATCGAATGCCGTAATCTGGCCCAGGTTTTAAACTTTAAAACAAACGAGTTAAAAAAAAGAAAATAACAATTAGAATCATCTTTAGTAAATTAAAATTTCTTATAAATTAAATTTGCTCTAAATAAACTCAATTCGAATAATCATATTTGCATATATAGGCAAGCATAAGCATTTATATGCAAAAATATGCCCTAACAAATTTTTAAAATTTTATTTCTATGTTTCGAATAATGGTCTATTATATAAAGTAAACTATGAAATTCTAATAAATTATGCATTTAAACAGGGTTTAAACTTTAAAACAGACGAGTTAAAAAAAAAGAAATTGGCAATTAGAATCATCTTTAGTAAATTAAAATTTCTAAATAAACTCAATTCGAATAATCACATTTTTAAATTTCAATAGAAATATAAAAATTTTAATCTTTCAAAAATGCAAAACAAATATCAACGATGACACAAAGTTAAAAAAAATCGGCATATATCATTTAAAATATAAGAACACCATTTTATGCAACAAACAAAGTCAGTGACGACAAACAAAATTAAACAGTTTTTAAATAAATAATATGAAAACAAATAAAATGATATATAAAACTGAAATGAAAATTAATTAATCCACATAAACTTAGCGCTGTGTTTTTGTAAAAATGTAAATTAATTTTATATACAAAAGAATCTCTTACAAAGTCTTCCCTTAAAAAAAGAAAGAAAAAAATATACAAGTGCCTTAAAAAGAAAACTCTTTTAAGCTTCAAACAAAAATATCAACTACCAAATAGCGCTCGATTAAATCATGAGTAGTCAACCCGCCAGTCAACCGGATAGTATCGATTTGGCCTATGATATGTGGGCTGGACAATTTGAATTTGTCGGTCCCACAACATCTGCAACTTCAGCGGCAGCAAATAATAAAAAATCCACCTTAAATAATACTCTACAATTCGGTGATCGTTCATCTAGTCACAAACTATCGAATGAAAGTCTAGAAGATTTAAATTTAAATTTCACCAACACAAATTCCATTAGCAATTCAGCCTATACGCTGGGCTGTGGCTACGATACTAACTACGCCAACAAACAGCCGCTACTTATTGACCAGGAGACATTTCTTAGCCTAAATCCGGGCGACTTTGATGATATTGTACCTTCGGGTCCCAATTCATTGATATTTATCGATAACAAATTAGTGGATACCGAGTGTAATAATAATAAAATCATTAATTACGAAAGCTTGACAAATAAATGCAATAATAAAACAAACAATACAAATACAAACGGTTTCAAATTGGAAAATTTAAAAAATTTCAAAAACAAATTAATCTGTGATTACGAGGAGAAAACAGTGGCTTTAACGGAGAATAACAATAGTAATAGCAAAATGAATGGCCTCAGCTTGGAAATGTGTGATAATTTCAATGAACAAGTAAGCAAACATTTTTTTAAATAAAAACGTAGTTTTTAAATTAATTAGTACAGTTTGACTGAAAGTATAACCATAATTAAGGGAAGCCTTTAATTAACTGCCGGCTTTTTGTAAATAACATAAAAATTTTCCTCTGGCTATTTATATTGAAGCAACAAATTGAGTTTTTATTATTGTTTCAATACAAAAATTTTTATTCCACCACGAAAATATTTATTTTACTTACAAAAACAGGCAGTAAATGATATAAAAATATACCTTGAAATGTGCACTTTTAGGCAAAATAGGCTTTTTGCCTTATTTTATATTATTTAATTGAAGATTCAGAAAATAAGCATTTAATGCGAAGTGTTATTAAATGTATTGGGTGCTGAAGATGAAAGTGTGCTAGTTTTCGAAAACAGCAGCTCTGCAATATATGTTTTTAAATTTTTAGTATTAAATCTCTCAATTCACTCTATATAAATGATCCATTGCGATGTGAATATTTCAATATGAAACAATTTAAATATTAAAAAAAAATTCAGATATGCAACGTAATTTACTTATTAAGCGACGGGCATATTAGAAGTTTATATAACGACATCCAGGAATTTTAAGCAGAATAATTTAATCTTTTTTCAAAAAAGTTATTCAGAATTATATATATTCTTTTAAAGCTAAACAAGCAAATATTGTAAAAGATTTGTCATGGTGAAAGAAAGATTTGTATTTTATATATAATTTTAATTATAACTTCATAAGCTGCCTCTTTTGAAATAAGCTTTAGAGAAAAATAAGCATAAATAAGCAAAAATATGCAAAAAATATGCCCAATTGGATAATAGTTTAATATGTTTAAAATGTTAGGAGTTTATTTTGTGAATAATGAAATTGCATAACAAGTCATAATAAAATATGCATTTTACGTGATATCGATTTTATAATAATATGAATTATTTTATCTCATGACTGCCAGAAATATAAGCAAAAATATGCCAAACGTATGCAAATTTTTTCCATATCATTAGAAAGCAACAAAATTTCTTTGCATGTATAAACTAATTTATTTCCATATGGAAAATAATACCAACTGAAGGAAAAATATGCATTTTATAGCAATATATGCTTTTAATAGCAAAATATTCCAAAATATGTTATTAATATTATGAGCTTCCTGCATATATAAAAATCTTATAAACTGTCTTTATATAAGGTAAAACTTTTAGTGTTTAAGGTAAATAAGCAAAAATATGCATTTTAAAGGAAATATGCTTTTAATAATGACATATTCCAAAATATGTTATTAATATTATGAGTTTCCTGCATATATAAAAATCTTATAAACTGCCTTTATTTAAGGTAAAACTTTTAGTTTTTTAAGTTAAATAAGCAAAAATATGCATTTTAAAGGAAAATATGCTTTTAATAGCAAAATATACTGAAATATATTATTCATATTATGAGTTTCCTGAATATATAAAAATCTCATAAAAGTGCTTTTGTTTACGATAAATCTTTTAGTTTTTAAGTTAAATAAGCAAAAATATGCATTTTAAAGGAAATATGCTTTTAATAGCAAAATATGCTGAAATATATTATTCATATTATGAGTTTCCTGAATACATAAAAATCTCATAAAAGTGCTTTTGTTTACGATAAAACTTTTAGTTTTTAAGTTAATGCAATTTTAATTTTTTTTATTAAAAGAATAGCCAAAAAATATGCAAAAAATATACTTGCATAATAAACTTCTGGCCACTTTTTTTTATAAAAAAAGTAACTATAAGCTTTTTATTGTCAATATATCAATGTCCTTGGGATACCTTCTTCAGGACACTAATTATAAATAAAAGTAATTTAGTAAATTATTATGTATAAATTTATATATTCTTTAATATATATATGTTTTTTTTAAAGACAAAATTTTATTAAAAGCAATATTAGAAAAATTAGCAATCAAATAATTGCTTAAAATATTTATAATTTAGAACGAATATAGCAAAATATATGCCATAGAAAAGTATGCTAAAATATGCTATTATAGTTTCAAAACTTTTCATCAGTTAAAGTGAAATTAAAACGTAGTTTTGTGCTACCAAAAGCAAATTAAAGAAAAAAATAAAAAAATATATATAAATGAAATTTATTTGTTGGTGGTTAAGCAATGTCTATATGCATTTCATTGGTGCTTTACCAAATCGTCAGTAGACTTTAACCACAGTATAAATTTCATTTATATATAATAGTATTGTGACAACAATGTGTCAAATAAAAAAAATTTCATAAAGATATATATATATATATATATATATATATATATATATATATATATATATTGCATTAAATTGCCCAAAGAATTCAAGCGTTTCTTAGAAAAAAGAAAATTTAAAGGAAGAGCTCGTTTGAATATGCATATTTTTGCATATGCTTAGCATATATGTACATAAATTAATTTAAATATTTTTTTATTTGCCTTTAGCAAATTACTTTAATTTTGCTATTATTATGATTATTTTCTGAATAAAAGTTGAAATTTCGTTCGCATTTCACAAAAGTGCAAATGTCATTCTGATTAAAATGTTTACTTGTTCGCTACCCACTATTCATGTCGTGCTCTTTGTTTACGGGCCTCTCTCTGGTCGTCAATAATTAATAAATTGAAATTAAACGCTAATTGCCTTTGAAATTCTACTACAGTAGTTGGCAAAAAAATAAGTCATGTAAATATTTTCAATAAATTTGGGGAATTTTTAGTGTTTAAAAATAATTTCTGAAAAGTAAATACAGTTAAATTAATTGAAACAACAGCATTTTGGGTAAGGAAAATGTTAAACAAATATTGGCATATTTTCCCAGAAAATATTCCCATATTTATAAAAAAAAACTGAACAGACATTTACCGCCGTTTATAGTGTATAAAAATATATTTAGTTACTCGTACCCAGCCATGGATGGTATTTATAATAGATTTTCATTTGGCTGGAATTTTTTTTCATTCTATTTACATTTATAACTCACCAGATAGAGACAACGAAAAACACGCGCTTGAATGACTGACATATAAAATGTTATGGTCACATTTTTTAATATTTAGTTAACGACCAGAATTTGCTTGTGAACTATAGAAAAATTTTACTAAAACAATTGACTGAAATTTTTTCAAAAAAATTCCCACAATTATTGTATTAAAATTGGAATACATCTATAAAAAAACCAAATATTTAATTTATCATGCATAACACTTCTGGCGCAGAAGATGATGACGACGTGAGTATGTTTTGCTATTTTAAATCAATAATTATTGATTTCTTTTTCTAACCATGAATTTACGTGGTTGTGTGAAAAGTTAATAGAAAATGGTTGTAAAACGTGTGTTTATGTTGTTAAAAATAACAAAAGTCTATGAAATATTTTAAAGTTGTTTCTTCTATTTTTTTTGAATTGGCAATTAGCCAAAAATTTTAATAAATTAAACAAATGAATGAAAAATGTTGCTGAAAAGAAAAAATATCAGTTCCATTTGTAAATTGTTAAAAATAACAAAATTATAAAAAAATATATTTTACAAAGCAAGTAAACATGTTGAAATGTTGCTAAACATTCTGAATTGTTGATCAACAACTCTATATGCTGGTAAACAAAGTTTGTGCGTTTAAAAAACTATTCTAAAAAATATAATGGCATTTTATTAACGACTGTGGGGAAAGTACTTTAATTCATATCTAGTGTATTCTCGTTTCCAGGCAAGCCAGTTTTGAAACTGATCAATTTGCTTTTTCTTTGTAAAACGTATTGAATATCACAAGTGTTTGCTGTGTGTTTTAAGGCGGACAAAGTTGTTGTCAAATTTCTTCTTATATGTTTACAATATAAAAAAAAGCTTTAGCTTCTAACCAAAATAGTGCTGATTTATAGAAAAAAACTCTTTGTTACATGTTTTAGAGAAAAGGAAGAACATTTAAATGTTATAAAAGTCTGTCAAACCGATCAAGTACCTACATAAATACTGAGCTGACGCGTAAATGTAGTCCAGTATATACAGACGTATTCTACTCTTTAAAATGTTAAGCAATAAAATAAAATGTAGTAAATATATAAAATTGTTAATCGCAAATATGAGTTCATTACAAAATCAAAATTATTTTAATTTTTTTTTATACCGCATTATATGACGATATATTTTTTAAAATGTACCAACACATGCTGCAATGAGCATGAGCTGTATTTGTCTATAGGCGCCGTAAGTGGTGCAAGAATATGTTCCCCTTTATTCTGTAAGTACAAAGAGGACACTTGCCTACTCTTTGTGGATAAAAATTAAATACATCTGACAGCTTTTGACTACTCGATGGCGTTAAGCTTCGGGCATTTTAACTTCACCAAACCTTTCCTTAAAAGTATATAAATATATTTCTTTTTTATTTTATGGTGATTTCTTTTCTAAAAAAAAAATTTAACATTTTATCACCGTTTTCCTAAAAAGTTAAAACTGGGCGTATATTTCCAAATGCCATAATATTGCCATTTTTTTATTGAAAAGTGCAAAATATGTAGCATTATTTTTTAGAAAAGAAATCAACATTCGTTGTTTTTTTTTGTCTTAAATTATTTTTAAACCTGAATGTAAATTTTTATTTCCACAACTTATTAATTTTAATATCAAAATAAGAATTCCAGAAGAATACTCGACTTAAGTTCAAATCTGCATTCTGCACAATTCTTTTTTATTTTAAATTCATAAAAAAATCCAACTAAGTTTTAATTTTAACTGATGAAAAGTTTTGAAATCAAAACAGCATATTTTTCTATAGCATATATTTTGCCAGATTCGTGCTAAATTATAAATATTTTAATCAATTATTTGATTGCTAATTTTTCTAATATTGCTTTTAATAAAATTTTGTCTTAAAAAAAAAAAATAATTAAAATATATAAATTTATAAATAATAATTTACTAAATTACTAAATTATAATTGGTGTCCTGAGGAAGATATCGCAAGGATATTGATATATTGACAATAAAAAGCTTATAGTTACTTTCTTGATTAAAAAAACGGTCAGAAGATAATTATGCAAGTATAATTTTTACATATTTTTTGATTATTCTTTCAATAAAAATTGCATATTCTGGTATGTTTTTGCTTACTTAACTTAAAAACTAAAAGTTTTATCGTAAATAAGAGCACTTTTAAGAGATTTTTATATATTCAAGAAACTCATAATATGAATAATATAATTTATCATATTTTGCTATTAAAAGCATATATCCTTTAAAATGCATATTTTTGCTTATTTAACTTAAAAACTAAAAGTTTTCCCTTAAATAAAGGCAGTTTATAAGATCTTTATATATGCAGGAAACTCATAATATTAATAACATATTTTGGAATAATTTGCTATTAAAAGCATATTTTGCCTTTAGTTGGTATTATTTTCCATTTCGAAAAAAAAAATTAGTTTATACGTCCAACGAAATTTTGTTGCTTTCTAAAGATTTTAAAAAAATGTGCATACGTTTGGCACATTTTTGCTTATATTTCTGGCAGTCATGAGATAAAATAATTCATATTATTATAAAATCTATATCACGTAAAATGCATATTTTATTATAACTTGATATGCAATTAGATTATTCACATAATGAACTCCTAACATTTTAAACATATTAAACTATTGAATTAATATTCTATAGGCTAATTGTTCGAAATTTTGATTTAAATCTCAGAAAGACATGATAAATATTCCAAGGCACAAAGGCAAGTCAACATCAGTTTTATTCAACTTACACAGCAGAGCAGAACAGCTGTTTTCGAAAGACGCAACCCTTTCATCATCAGTGCTCATGTGTATTGTGTTTGTCACCACTTATTAGGTGGCTTAGTTGAATGTGATAACAGTTCCTATTTACACAAATTTTATTGTGAAAAAGAATACGGGAACTGTATCAACCTGATGTTAACATGTTATTGTTATAATACCCGTGTTACCGTTTGATTATTTTTCTTCATGTCCCATTTTTCTGAATTTTTTGTTCCATCATACCTAAGTCAAACTTTTTTGGTTTGAATTTTATACTTAAGTACATGTGAACGTTTTTTCCAATTTTTATTATTGGGTAGCTCAAGCCATAGCTTAAATTTGTATGTAGTAAGAATTTTAACGAACATTTTATATTGCTATATTAAATTTGAATTAAGATTCTATAGGCTAATTGTTCGAAATTTTGATTTAAATCTCAGAAAGACATGATAAATATTCCAAGGCACAAAGGCAAGTCAACATCAGTTTTATTCAACTTACACAGCAGAGCAGAACAGCTGTTTTCGAAAGACGCAACCCTTTCATCATCAGTGCTCATGTGTATTGTGTTTGTCACCACTTATTAGGTGGCTTAGTTGAATGTGATAACAGTTCCTATTTACACAAATTTTATTGTGAAAAAGAATACAGGAACTGTATCAACCTGATGTTAACATGTTATTGTTATAATACCCGTGTTACCGTTTGATTAAACTATTATCCAATCGTACATATTTTTCGCATATATTTGCTTATTTATATAAATATGTGTCTCAGATTTAAAAGTGATGTTGACAAATAGTTATAGAACAAGCTGTATTCTCTAAATTGAATGAGAAAAATTTTCCATTACTCCTAAATAAATGTAAATACCTAAGAAATTTTACCAGCGAAATATTACCAGATATAAATTCTGTCAAACTCTCATTTAATATTTGTCATTGTAGGACAGTGTAAAACAGGGGTAAACAAAACTAAAAATGAGGTTGTATTGTGAGAGAGTAATAGGTAGAAAATAAAAAAGACATAAAAAGTGAAATTCTAAGAATTTTTTTTCAAACATTTATTTTTAAACATAAAAAAAGAAAAAATATTGTATGAGTATTCCAATCCGATGTAATTCAGAAAAAGAGCTAAGCTCCGCCAGTAAAAACATATGGACTTCTGAGGAAGAGTCTATAAAAAAATCTAACAATATCTAAGCTTATTAAGCTTGATACCTCCAATTTTTTATTTTTATTTTCTGTCCTTGCTTTGTTTTTATCAACTTCAAGTAGCCATTCTTTTATTTTTTCTACATAAATGTTTTTTTACCATATCTAAATGATCCTTTCTTTTCATACTTTCGAAACTTTTCATGTCACTATGACAAGAATCGTCTTTTAATAACATATTCCCTATTTTCTTTAAACATTTGGTAACAAAGAAGACATGAAATATTTTTCAAATATCATTCTGACTTCAAAATGTTCGCTGAATAAAAATTACTAAAACAACAACAAAAAACCTGAAAAAAATGCGTAAGCATCCGCACATGTGTAGTCATCAATATCTAAATGACGACTGAATACGAGAGCGTAAGAGTATACGTGTGATTGTTTTAGCACAATTGTGCTATGAAATGTTTAACTCTGGTGTAAAACTACATTTTATAGAGTGGCATAGGTTAGTATAAACTGGGCCACATTTACATGTCATCTCAGCATTTAAGGTTTTTGGTTTGAATGTTGCACAGTTTTTGAACTAAAACAATCAATTTCCTCTATTGTGAATAATTTTTCCCCGAAAAGTTTTTCCCTTCTCCCTGAATTGCAATCATGAATAATATCTTCCTCAAAGTTTTTAGACTTTTACTGATTATTTTGCTGTTTCTTTCTATAACTTTCTAAATTTTATTTTATTTTTATTCAGCAAAAGGAGAACAAATTGCACGGCTACAAACTTTTTACTTGTTAGGACTGAGTGTCTTGATAATTTTTGTTGCTATTGTTAAAAAGATTGTTAAATTTGATATAAAAGAAAAATGTAATAAAGATATAGGAAAAAAATTTTTGTGGCTTTTCCATAACATTTAAACTGTTTTTTTAACTTTTGTGCTAATACTTTAGAAAATTTATTTATATTGTGCATTTCTACATAAAAACACCTTTTAAATAAAAAATATTTTAACACCATTGGCGAACGATAAGTTAATAAAAGTGTACTACTAAACTATGTGCGACTTACACACATGGCGACAATATTTAAACAAACTTATTTTGCAATACTTTTATATATTGAAGGCTTAATTTCTAAAAAATAGTTAATAGTTATAAATTAATTGTTTCATAATTATTTTAGAGAAATTTGCCAAATAAAAAGCTTAAAAACATAAAGTATTTGATTTTTATGTAGTAGGTCTTAAATGTACTTTGGACACATAAAACTAAGTGCTTTATTATAATATTGTCTCGATAATAAATTAATAGGCGACACATATGAGTACAAGTAATATTTCATATTTCCTTTGTTTTGCTACACAATTTTATCTCAATTTAAAACGGAAATTTTATGGGCTTATGATACATTTTCATAATAAATTTATTTATAAAAGTTCCACTTTTCACTTATTTTAGTTCTGCTCGTTTTGAAGTCTGTATTGACCTCCTTTTTGTTATATATACTCGTATGTATATTTTTCCATATCTTCATGGTGTATTTTTTCGTTTATCCAGCTACATGTTTTTAATAAAAACAAAGTTTCTAAAACAAAATTTTAATTACATTTTAGTTGAGATCTTCTTATCGGGGCTGCTGCAAAATAAACAGTCCAGATAATTTGAAAACATTGAAATGGAAACTGCAACAAATTGATTAGTTTTTCAAATGCTGCATTAGAATTGAAAATTTATTTTGCCAAAGGGGGGCAAGATAACAACACTTTACAGTATTGATTTTTCTGTCAGTGTTAATAATATTATACGAGTCTTAACCTTAATGAATTAGAAAATGAAGAACAGTAATAAAACACCAGAGTTTTTTTTTCATGTTTAAAAAGTTTCATTCATTTACTGTTATGAGCAAATTTATTTTCAACCGGAAATTAAACATTTAAGTACTCGGCAATTTCAGCATGTTGTGTTTAGTTGAGCAAAATTTTCATTTTTCCATTTCAACTATCAATGGGGGTAATCTTATTTAAGTTAAATAGTGTTTTAGCAATTTTTTTTTTGCATTTTTTTGATTTTTTTTTTTGTAAATAGAAAAGAACATAAATTAAACAGAACATTAGGCTGGCTCAGAAAACTATTACTAATATTAATATATTTCTGCAATCTTCGCAAGATATTTTAGGATCTTCCCTAATTGATGTAAAAATGTACCATAAATATTTCCTTGCCTATGACGGTGTTGTTGATCTCATTCTGCTGCAAATTTTACATATAATTTTTTGTTTTTTTACCATTTGTAGTATTTATTCAGCTTATAATTGTTTATTTTAGTTTTCGACAAAACAAAATTCAATTAGTCTTTGTTAGGAATGCTGGTGTTGGGTTTAAAATATTTACATTCTTATGAGCACAATTTTTATGGCATTTTCATTCGTTTCTGCACAATCTGTTGCCCATATGGTTTCATTCAATAAGAATTTTTTTTAGTAATAGTTTAAAAATATTGTGTTTATTCTTATTTTCAAATATATGGAAAACAAACGGCTGCAAAAATATGTGTCTTTCTTGATATTAAGATTACTGACCTTTTGTTGCCAATTATCGTGAATATATTTTAATTTCAGTAATAATCTTGAGCCCAAGGACATTTTATCCCCTCCAGAAAAGTATTGGAGGGTATATTCACTTTGTCATTCCGTGTGTAACGCAGCAAAATATCCCTTTGAGACTCGTCAAATATATATATTCTGGATCAGTTATGAAATCTAAAACGATCTGGCCTTGCCCGTCTGTGGAAATCACGATTCAGTTCAAACAAAAAGAACCAGACCCAAAAAAAAATTTCGTATAAATACATATTGAAAGATAGCATCGGTCAAGCTCGTGTATGGACTGAATCGGCCCAGAGTGAAAAAAATTCCCCTAACAAACACTAGATCAGCCTCTAAAAACGAAAATAATTTTGTAAGTTTTTATACTCTCCAAATATTCACTTTGTCATTCCATGTGTAACGCAGCGAAATATCCATCAACGTCACGTCAAGACAATGTGAAAGTTAGAACACGTCTATACTCATTCTCTTCAACAATTGTCAATTTCTCACACGTTTTTGCTATATTCAACGACATAGAGAGTAGTAAGAGGCTGTCAGAAGTAGTTAGTTGTTGCACAGAAATGGTATGGAAGTATCCTATTTTTGATATTGTCTTGACGTGACGTTGAGAAATGGAATATGGAGGATTATTGATCAGTGATGAAATCTAAGACGATCTGATCATGTCCGTCTGTGGAAATCACGATTCAGTCCAAATGAAAAGAGCCAGACTCTTGAACTTTGGTATAAATATATCTTGAAGGATAGCAAAGGTCACGTTCGTAAATCGGCTGAATCGGGCCAGAGGGAAAAAAGTTCCCCTAAGAAAAACTAAATCAACCTCTAAAAAACAACATAATTTTTACAGATTTTTTTTTTGTAATTTTGTTAAGCAAATGATATATTTTATGTCAAAGAAGGTCCAACGCGTTAAACTTGGAGCCGTAAAATAAAAAAAAAGTATTTTGGACCCCGCCTACTTTAGTGAGCGTTATTATATACAAAAATAGTGTAAACATTTTAACAAATTGTTTTACTTAAGCCTACATTCCTTAAAAATAACATATTTAAGCTTTAATGACGAAGCTGACATGTAACCTGTCACTCCTCTGCTTTAGCCCCTCCCCTAAATGACCCTATCAAAAAATAAATAAATAAAATAAATTTTACATTTAATTATTCTGAACATTTATTTTTGAAGTTTTATGGCAAAGGTAAAATGTCTTCCCCACAGCCCTTGTCAGAGAGGCCCTAACAAAATACAGTTTTAATACCCTCCAAAAAGAATTGGACCCCACAAAGTATATATATTCTTGATCAGTGATGAAGTCTAAGACGATCTGTCTGTGGAAAACATGATATAGTCTATTTTTGGACCCCGCCCCCTTGAGTGGGAGTTAATGTACGATATTATATGCAAACATAGTGTAAATATTGAACAATTTTTATTCCTTTAGCCTATAAGAAGCTGAGATGTTCTTTGATATTGCAGAGGTGAAACGTCTCCCCCACGGCCCTTCCCGGAATGACTGTGTCAAATTAGAGATTTAAAATTGGGTACAGAGATCTCTCACCAAATTAAATATTTTAAATTGACTTATTAAATATTTGGAGGGTATTTAAGATTCGACCCGGTTGATATAACGTTTTTATTTTTTTTTATATAAAATTGTTATCCTAAAGAAGATATCCAGAGGATATAGAATTATTTAAAAATAAAAAGTTTTTAAAGTTATTATTTTATAATAAAAGGCTTTAAACTCGATATTATTACTTAAATTTTAAACCAAAAAAATATTACAGTATATGAATATATTTTGCTTTCTACATTCTCTAAAATTCCTTAAATTCTTTTCAAGTGCATTAAAGCCTTTCTATCATGATGAAATTTTTATAGACTTTATGTTAGCTGTTTTAGGAAAATTAAAAGTAAATATTTTCATTTGATTTAATATTATCGTTAAAGCATTTTGGTTCTTTAAATAAAGTGTATTAAATGATTTGCCATCTGAGGAGAAGACATGCTTAAATATTAAAACCCAAGATAAAATGAAAACTGAAGTGAAATTCTTTATAAAATAAAAAAAAGTAAAATAAATTTTTTTAAAATCTAAAATATAAATTATTCATTAGGCTCAACGCCTGCATTGTGTTTCCAGCTAATAAATATTCTATTTGAAAAAATTTCTTTTAACAGATAAACATTTTTTAAAATTTATTTATGAAGTTATTTTCTCACAAGTTTTCTTAAAACTAAAACACACACATTTGGTTGCTGCGTTTGTATGTTTTGATTTTTATTTGGTTTTCTGAAACATTTAATTTGGCATGCTCCTCCATTTTCGTGTAAACACTTGGCTGGTTGGCCATGTTTGAGACAAATAAGTATAAAGAATGTTGTTCTAAAAACATAAAACAAAATAAAATAAAAAAATATATATAACACATTTAATTTGATTTGAAAATAAAGACAACTGCTATTCGTTGTGCAGACAGCAGACAAATAGTTTTGATGGCCTAAAATAACCCAGCAAAACTTTCGAAGAAACATTTAAGTAACTATAATAATAGTTGTGCCAAAAGATATTTGGTATATACATACATACATATAAAAGTAAAAACAATTATAATATATTTTTAATAAATTTTTTGGAACGACCCTCGTATACTAAAGTAGCAGAATCTTATATCAAGCGCAAACGGCCATTGTTACTAATATAATAAATAGCACAGTTTTTATATTTCCCAAAATTATTAAACAACCCTCGTATATGGTATAGAAAATTTCATGAAACTAAAAAAGTATATAAATAAAATATAACCAATTAATTATGCAAAATATATTATGTATAAAAAAAATATTCAAACAACCCTCGCATAATATAAAATTAGCACAAAACAGGCGATAACATTTTTACCATATTTGGTGTAAATAAATGTAAAAAATTTTAATATATTATAATGTAAATTGCACATACTTTTGAAAGAACCCTCGTATATGGTAGTAGCAGAACGTTAAATCAAACGGAAATAGCTTTTTTGAATGATATAATGAACAGCTATATATTAAATGAACAGTTTTTATTTTTCCCAAATTTATTAAACAATCCTCGTATACAATAAATATAGAAAATCTCATAAAGCCAAAAAAGAAATAAATCTAATATAACCAATTATGTATGCCATAGTTTCAGTATTAAAGACAAATTTTTAAACAACCCTCGCATAATGTAAAATTAACACAAAATAGCAGATAACTTCTTTGCCGTTCATGAAAGAGCGCATTTGCATATCGGTACGTCGCATTTTTAAATTTTAAATTTTGATAAATTAATTGAAATGCATAATTTTTATTTTATAAATAAAAAATAAAATTAAATAAATTTTATAAATTTCTTTTATTTTATAAAAAATAAAATAAATGATATAAAAATAAGTTTATTTTTAGCTTAATAAGTGATCACTAAATTGTGTGACGCGCGCTACATAATAAAATGACGGCTTTCAGCAATCTGTAAGATTTATATAGTAAACGCCGGTGATTGACTGACATAAATAAATATATGAAGGCTAAATTAATAATTTTTAAAGCTTTTAGTGCAATTTTTGGGAAAACTAGTATCGTGACGCACGCTACACAATATAATATGCAACATTTTTTTTTTCTCAATTTCAATTCGTTTTACTTGCTGAAAAGCTTTCCTGCTCTTTAACATAATTTAAATTAAAAAAAATTATTTATTGTCATAGGTCACTGGAAAAAAATTCTGCTCAAAAAAAAATAAAAAAATAATTTTATATTAAATTGAATTAATATTTTATATGGTAATTGTTCGAAATTTGTTTGTTTTAAACGCAGAAAGACATGACAAATACTCCAAGGCACAAAGCAAAGTCAACATCAGTTTTTAGTTATTCAACTTATACAGCAGAGCAGAACAGCTGTTTTCGAAAGCAGCAACACTTTCATCATCAGTGTTCATGTGTATTGTGTTTGTCACCACTTATCAGGTGGGGTTAGTTAAATATGATAACAGTTCTTATCTAAACAAATTTTATTAGGAAATTGCATACGAGAACTGTATCAAAAATAATTTTATTTTCCCTGACGCAGGCTTACAACGCATAGACCCTACAATTCATACTTAATATCAATATAAGCATTTGTTTCTAACATTTAACCATTTGTGCAAACACTCTCTTGACAAACTGTATGTATTCTCTATGTTACCACAAATGTTGGCTGGTCTTGTAGAGCCCATATTTTTGCATGCTAAATTTAATTCTATTTGAAAATGTTTTGGTTTTTTTTTGCTTCTTTGGGGCCATTTGGTTTAGTTTTTATTGTTTTCCTGACGGTAATATAAATTGTGTTGTTTTTTTTTGGCCTTTTTTTATTGCGCCACCATCAAAATAACAAGCAAAACAGAAAAAATAAAAATAAATACTACCCAACCACCCAAAAAAAAAATTTAAAAAATAAGAGACAGAGAGAGACAGAGAGGAGAGTATAGAAAAAAATTTCAAACACAATTTTTGGCGTGTTTAAATAATTTTAGTTGATAATTTTAGTTGTGCCCCGTTCGACGCAGTGTTTGCCGATGACGTACGCTATCGATCGTTTATTGTTTTGGTTTATTATTCGTTTTACATAATTTTCTACTGTTATTACTCGTATTTTCTCCACAATTATTGTCATAATATTGACTGATAACAAATGTTTTTTAAGTGTTTCTTTTTTCAGTATTTATTTTCGCTGTATTTTGACGTTGCTTTTTGATTTTCATCCGTTTAAACTCTGTTAACGGAGATTAAGTCAATACAAAAAGAAAAAAAACCAAAACGTGTTGAAATAAAAAACTGTTGAGTAATTTTGATTTGTTTGTTTTGAAATATGGTGGGAACTTTTTAACACATTCTTCCCTCTCTTTATATACTGGCATATAACGGTTTTTGCCATCAGACATCTCTGGTGGTTGTTGGTGTTTTGTGGCTGTTAGTTGTGAGATATTTTGAAAAATGTGGTTTAACGATGCACGTTTTTAAATAATTAAATTATAAGTATTTGTTTATTATGGATGTTTTCATTAGCAAAACAAATTAATTCAATAGACAGAGAATTGTTTCAGTTATTATTGTATATGAATTTATGTACATACTTTATATTTGTTATGCACATACAAAAATACTTGGGTATTCAAGTTTGCATGCATTCATGGACATGGAGTGGATTTTCCATAAAACAGTAGTCTGTTGTCATACAAATTCATGTTAAAAAAAGTGATAAAATAAACTACATGAAGGAGAGGAAAAGTCAATGATCTGTTTACTTAAGTTTTATTGAAACTAAAAAGCATGTTTTTAAAATGCAATTAAGTATTTAAGATGTTTTACACATACCGGAATGGGTAACTACTCGTAAATAGACATAAAAAGCTTTTCATATGAAATAACTAAAATAAAAAAAAAGCTCAACGACTACAATATTTTTATAAAATATTATAAATTAAATAAAGTTAATCAAATCGAACTAAAATACAAGTTCAAATAAAAAAAAAAAAAAAAACAAATCGGGTCATTTTATCATATTGAACAATTTTCAATTTTCATTCATATTTCCCTGTATGTGTGTTTTTGAATTTTACACTTAATTTTATTATCTATTGCACACATTTGATTAAAAATCTATTTATCAAAAACGCCGGCCGACTCTATTTGCTATTTTTATAGTTTTATTTCTCAAATGATTGCTATAGAAAGCTTTTTCAGTTCTTTATATTCTATATTAAAGATTCTATAGTCATACCTGCTTTTTATGCTCGTAACAAATTTATATCTATAATGTGTTACACCATGCTCGCTTATCGCTAAATAAATTTATTCCACCCACACGGTTCGCCGTCGGAAAGTCACAAGTTTGGAAAATGAAACTAATAAATAATCGAACAATATTTACTTGAAAAAAAAAGAAAACAAGTAAAAACGTTATATTCGACCGTGTAGAATCTTAAACACCCTCCAAATATGTATATTCCTTAAGCCTACATATCTTAAAAATTTAATTTAAAAGCTTTAATGACGAAACTGAGATGTTTTCTGATCTTCTTATGCCCTACCTTCCCCCACCTTTGCCCCCTAAATGACAAAAAAAAAATATTTTTCTGAAATCTTTTTGAAAATTTCTATATCAGGCTCTAAACATTTATGTTGATTTCTTTTCTAAAAAAAGAATGCTACATATTTTGCACTTTTCAATAAAAAATGACAACATTATGGCATTTATAAATAGTGAACTGATTACAAATAAATGTACCATCACTTGCGAAAAATTAATTTTATTTTAAAAATGCGCCCAATTGTAGTTTTTTAGGAAAACAGTTACAAAATGTTACATATTTTTCAAAAAAGAAATCACCATTAGACGACAACAGGCTACATGGTTACACGACTACAAACACTGCTTGCTACAAATACTGCCATATAGCCAGCTACAAGGTGGCGCAAAAATAACCTTCCGATGTTTTTTGGCTGTAATTTAAAAAAAAATGAAAAACTTTGATTCTTCTTGTGAATTAGTTTTATTTGGTCTTTTAATTTTTTTACATCAAGTCGAGAATATGATGTCATGTAAATGGTTGCCGCCACAGTTGATTGTCATTTGAGCCCTTTTTATGGCATTTTCCATCACTTTGGCCAAAACTTCCGGCGATAGGTCCTCACATTCTTGATGGATATTGTCTTTAAGACCTGCAAGAGTCTGAGGCTTGTTGACATAAACCCGCGACTTCAAAAAGCCCCACAAAAAGAAGTCTGCAGCGGTCAAATCAGGCGATCTTGCTGGCTAGTGCAAATCGGCAAAACGGGAGATTAGGCGCCCGGGAAATGCATCCTTCAGCATATCGGTTGTGGCACATGCAGTGTGTGCCGTTGCACCGTCCTGTTGGAACGACATGTTTTCCAATCCCAATTCATCAAGTTGCGGCAAAAAGAACTCGTTGATCATTGCTCTGTAGCGCTCACCATTCACAGTAACCCTTTGGCCCGCGACGTCTTCGAAGAAAAAAGGTCCGATGACTCCTCCAGCGAAAACAGCACACCATACAGTGACTTACAGCGGGTGTAATGGCTCTTCGTGGGTTACACGCGGATTTTCAGTGCCCCAGAAGCGTAAATGTTGCTTATTTACGTTCCCGCTAAGATGGAAATGGGCCTCATCACTCATGATTATTTTTGATGAAAAATCATCTTCTTGTTGGTGGTGATTAAGGATGGCTTGAGCGTATGTTAGACGCGATTGGCGGTCAGCAGCGTGTATTTCGCATGTGTTTACTACACAAATGTCAAAACAGAACTGACATTAGGGGCCAATCGCAAAATTTATAGCATTTTTTGATAGGAGGATTACTTTTGCGCCACCTTGTATTTAATTATTTTAAACACGGCAGATGCACTGTAAGAAGTGATTTTAGAGGTGCCACTTTCATATATAATAAAAACGTCTATTCGAAATATATTTATAAAGTTTAAAAGTCTAAATTTAAAAATGCAATTAAAAAAAATGGCTTAAAATTTTGCGAAATTGTTTCAGTAAGAGATGGAATCATATGACTGCCGCGGCTGGCCTCTATAGTACCACATTCGATCGAACCAATTTTCGAACACTTTTTCGAGTTTATGAGGTCGTATCTCTTCGTATAGCATGATGAATGTTGACCTTCAAATGCTCAATTATTTCTGGTTTGTCGGCGCTCGACAGAAAATCGTTGAACGGTGCCAAATCACAGCCTCTTGGCTGTTAAAAATTTGTGTACCTATAGAATGCCATTTTAAATGAAACGATATGGGTTATCGTTTATATTTGTTCTATATTCTAGGTGTTATAATAACTAAAAAAATAAAAATTTTGCACCGCGCTAGTCCGGAGACAAGAAAAAAATTACACAATCATTTGTATTTTTGAAATGGCTGTTAACATTTTTATACCCTCCAAATAAGTATATTCACTCAGTCATGCCGTTTGTAACGCAGCGAAATATCCATCTGAGACCCCATAAAGTATATATATTCTTGATTAGTGATTATGAAATCTAAGACGATCTGAGCATGTCAGTCCGTCCATCTTTGGAAATCAGTCCAAACGAAAAGAGCCAGACTCTTGAAATTTGGTATAAATATATCTTGAAGCATAGCACAGGTCATGTTAGGAAATGGGCTAAATTGGACAAGAGGGAAAAAAGTTCGCCTAAGAAGAACTAAACCAACCTCTAAAAAACAACATAATTTTTAGATTGTTGTAAGCAAATGATATATTTTTATGTCAAAAAAGGTCCAACGCGCTAAACTTAGAGCCAAAAAATTATTTTTTGACCCCGCCCCCTTTAGTGCTCGTTATTATATGCAAAAATAGTGTAAACATTTAACAAAGTGTTTTACTTAACCCTACATTCCTTAAAAATAAAATTTTTAAGCTTTAATGACGAAGCTGAGACGTAATATGGTACTCTTCTGCCCTATCCCCTCCTCCCTCTTTGCCCACTAAATTACCTTATCAAAAAAATAAATTTAATAAATTTTACATATAATTATTCCGAACATTTATTTTTGAGGTTTTATGGCAAAGGTGAACAGTTTTCCCCGCGATCCTGACAAAATGCAGTTTTAATACTCTCCAAAAAGAATTCGACCCCATAAAGTATTCGACCCCATAATATATTCTTGATCAGTGGTGAAATGTTAGACGATCTAGCAGTGCGTTTGTGGAAAACATGATATGGTCTATTTTTGGATCCCGCCCCCTTTAGTGGGCGTTGACGTACAATATTACATGTAAAAATAGTGTAAACATTGAACAATTTGTATTCCATAAGCCTAAAAGAAGCTGAGATTTTCTCTGATCTGGCGGAGGTAAAACGTCTGCCCCACGGCCCTTCCCGGAATGACTCTGTCAAAATAGAGATTTAAAATTGGGTACAGAGATGTCTTCAAGGAACTCTGTCGCACCAAGTTAAACATTTTAAAATTACTTACTAAATATTTGGAGGGTATTTAAGATTCGACCCGGTCGAATATAACGTTTTTAAGCGTTTATTTTCAAAAATTTTTATATATTTGGTCAGTCTAAAAAAATGTTTGAGCACTTATTTATTTAAAATTTTTCATTGTATTGGCAGCACTAATTTGTTTATTATCGCCTATGAAAATAGAAATTAGTTTAATTTGACTAAAATCACAAAAGTAGCACAGACATCAACCGGACGTGTAGCTATGAAAATATTCATTCCCATATAGACACGTGTATTCCATTTCTGACAGGTTGTAGTCGGTAGCCTGCTGTCGTGAATGTGTTTAAAGCATTAGATATACTAAATGTATTTTAAATATATTTTTCAATACGCTTTTGACATAAAAAGATTTTATGAGGCTGTTTTAAGGGTGTTTGCAAGTTCATTTTTAAAATTTTTGTTAATTTATTTTCTTGTAGTCATGACCCTGTATTAAATAATTTTTCTTATCATACCGGCCTTTAGTTTTTTTTGTGTTGCCAAGAGCGGAAAAAGAGAGCCAGTGAGAGAAGAAGCTAAATTATAAAATTTAGTTTGATATTTTATTCATAATTTCAACGTTAAGAGAGTTAAAAAGATGTATTATTAATGGAATTTTTGAACCGATAAACAACTTATATATTAATAAAAAATAAAAAAATTAAAACAATGTGAAACAACAAAGTGCATTTAAAAGATGCATTAAAAAGAAACACCAACACTCGGAGGAAGAGATGCAAATAATTAACGCCTGCGTTTGAATATTTTTACTTCCAACTTCTTAAATTGTTTTTCTTTCGACAGTTGCACGAAAATCTGTCTGACTAACGCGTGAATAATTTGATGTTTCGAAATGCAACGTTTTCCATCGAGTAGCAAGTGGCATGAACATGCTAATTGAGCCACACACACACACACTCATGCAGCAGAAAAAGTGTTTTTCGAAATATTATTTAACTTTAGTGAAGAAAGACAAACAAATTGACTTGAATTTTGGTTGCAACAGTTCAGTAAAATCGAACAAATGTTTGTGAAAAGCTCCATGGCTGATAGTGTAGTGGATGATGTTTTAAAAGATATTTTATATATAAAAAATAATTGTGTTAGTATTGATTTTTTAAAATATTCGACCATAAAAATCTATAAATTTTTGTTAATATATGATTTTTTCTTTTTAAATTTATTTGCAGCTGGAATTGCTACAGCGTCAGGTTACAGATCTAACCGATACAAAAACCACGGTAGAGGATCTGACTTCACGCACAAAAACTGAATATGCGGTACTGCAGGCCCGCTATCACATGCTGGAGGAACAATTCAGAGAGGTAAATCGATTTTGAAATGAATATCAAATATTCCTTTAAGTAATTTAATTTCTTTTACTTTTTTAGGCTGAGTTTCGTGCCGAAGATCGTTTAGCCGAAGAGCAGAAACGCCATCGCGAGCTATTGGCTCGCGTCGAAAGGGAGGCAGCCCTACAAAACGAAAATTGTCAAATCAAAATTAAAACTATTGAAATCGAAGCCACAACCTTGCGAGAGGAGAACCAACGTTTACGCATTTTGTGTGACAAACAGGCAAATGATTTGCATCGCACGGAAGAGAAATTTGAATTGACCAGAGATCAGTTGGTGGGCCTACAGCAAGATCTCGATGAGGCGCTGCAAAAGGAGCGTAAATATGAAAAAGAAAAAAAGACTTCAGAAGAGCTGATGCTGGAGTTGAGTAAAGAATTGGAGCGTTTAAGAGCTGAAACGGGACCAGCTATGCCCACAACATCCCCTGAATCTATAAGACTGGAAGAGTTGCATCAGGAACTTGAAGAAATGCGACAAAAGAACAGAGGTTGGCCTCTATTCATTTCTGCCTAAAACAATTTATTGTTATATACATATATATATATTTTTTTCTATTTCAAACAAACAGCTTTGGAAGAACAAAATGAGGAACTGCAAGCGGCAGTTTTAACACGTGGCGTGGAGGAGGGCCGCCATTTATTAAATGGCACATTAAACAGTTTGGCCCAAGAACTAGAAGAAATGTCACAAGCCCAGGTGAGTTTGAAAACTCCAAGTTTTCTCTGATTTGTTGTTGGCTTAAAAGCACTTTTCAAAAAGCACTCTTTCAACTTTTTTTTATAACAGCCAAAAGCTTGTTTGCAAATTAAATAATAATAAAAATAAATTAATGTTATTAAATGAAATAAAGAAGATTACAGTTAAAAGTTAAAAAAAAAACAAAGTTTCAAAGTTTGTTTCCATACAAACTCTTGCATGTTTTTGCAAGTTTTATCATGTTATTTGTAAAGAATTTTTTATTTTATAAATTTTATACAGAAATTGTGGCAAAAAAAAACCTTTTAATAAATATAAAACAATTGTTTTTATGAATAAGGCAGTTAGTTATATTTTAAGTTTATTGCAAACAATGCTAGTAAGCTTCTTTACATTAAAAGCTTTATCTCATTTGTGTGAATTAAATTCTTTTATGTATTTGTTTTTTAAGTTTAATTTCATTGTGGCATGGTTTGTTTGTCTTAAGATACTTTAGAGCTTTAAACTTTCTCAAAATCTTTGCATACATTTTATAAATTTTAGACCTTAAAGCTTAAAAGGGGAGCAACATAATTTACTTCTCTCTATTATATAAATTATATAAGTATTTAAATTACTACTATATTTTAAAGTAGCTAGGAAAAATATTGCCGCTATAACGATGTTTAATAAATTAAAAGCTATTTTAAAAAACAGCTTAAAGCTCTTTCTGTCACCTGCATTGAAGACACTCACATTCATTAGATACTTAAACTTTGTTATTTCGTAAAAAACATATTCTTTTATGCTTTGCATGTCTGTATAAAGAATAATAACGCTTGAAGCTTACGCAGTCTCCAAAGCTTTTGACGCTATTCGTTGTGAAAATGTTTCTGTGTGTTGATGTCTGTATATGAAAGCACTATTTGCAAATTTATACACGTTGTTTTTCTTTTACTGCATTTAGTTTTGGCTAGATTTTTAATTGTGAAATTTTTATTATACGATTTTACGTAATTAAAAAAAAAATTTTTCACAAAAGCTACCAGTTTCCATGACAAGAGCTTAAATATTGCTTCAAAGATTTATAGGTGATATGTAAAGCTTTTAAAACGAAATTTTTATATAAAATCGTAAATGGTTTTTAAAATCCAGTTTGACAAAAATTAAAAATATTTGTACTTTCGTTTGAGCTTTTTATTATGTTATGAAAGCTTTATTATCAAAATGTGTTGCTAAAGAAAAAAGTGCAAAAATAGCATACAAATAGAATAGATTTTTTCCAAAATTTTGGAAAAGAAGAAAGTGTTTTTAATATAGAATTTAGAAAACTAATCTTTTGCATATTTACTAAAGCGAAATAAATTTAGGATAATAGTTTGAGATAAAAGCTGTTCTAGATACGTAAAAGCTTTATAAAAACTATATATTATACTCAGATATTAATGTTTAAAATTTAATTTTATTTTTTTTTTAATTTTATATGTTCAACATGTTGCCACGACTTTTTGTAGCTACTTAAGATAAATGTGAAAAAAAATGTTTTCTTCAGAAAAATTTCAATTGTTTTGTTGACCTTTTTTAATAATAAGTAAACAACGAAGAAAACTGATTATATTTTAAAAAAGTAATAGTAATAAACCAGTGGTCTTAGCGGTTATAAGATTTATTTTAAAAACTGCATTTAAATAATTATTTTAAAAGTTGCACTATAATAATTATTTTTCTGTACTTTAATTTTTCACTTAGAAAATACCTCACAAAATAAAAGTTATTTCTGGATTTTTATTTATTCCCCAAAAAATAAAAGTTATTTCTTGATTCTTATTTATTCCTCACAAAATAAAAGTTTTTTTAACAACTTTTAAATCAAACATTCCTTTTTAATTCACATTCAGACACCGGCCATTATCGAATTTTTTTTTCTTCAAAGGTTTCACAATTAAGGATTGTAAGCAAACAACCTCTTCTCTGTGGAGATCAATACCGCTCCTCCTCCTTCCCAAAATCTATTTTCCCAGTTCCAGCGCAATGCACTGCATATGTAGGGGTCATCCCCTGAGTGCTGGTCCTACTCCTAAAAATATAAAAGTTATATCTTGATTTTTGTTTCTAACGCACAAAATAAAAGTTATTTCTTGATTTTTGTTTCTAACGCACAAAATAAAAGTTATTTCCTGGCTTCTATTTATTCCTCAGAAAATAAAATTTTTTATTTCTATATATTTTCCAGAAAATAAGAGTTATATCTTGATTTTTACTTTTTCCTCACAAAATAAAAGTTATTTTTTGATTTATACTTATTCCCCAGAAAATAAAAGTTATTTCTTGATTTTTATTTATTCCCCAGAAAATAAAAGTTATTTCTTGATTTTTATTTATTCCTCACAAAGTAAAAGTTATTTTGTTGATTTTTATGTATTTCTCAGTTCAAGGTCTTCATTTTCAGGAATAAATAAAAACACGATATAACTTTTATTTTCTGTGCAAGAAATTAAACGTAAGAAATTTCTTTTATTTTGTGAGGAATAAATTAAAGTTAAAAAATAACCATTTATTTTTTAAGAAGAAATAAAAATATAAAAATAAGTTTTATTTTGTGAAGAATCAGCAAAAATCATAAAATAACTCTTATTTTTTGAGGAATAAATAAAAATCATAAAATAACTTTTATTTTCTGAAAAATAAATAAAACTCAGTCGCACTTCTCTTTTATTTAGTTTAAATTTGTGAAATAATCTTTTTGTGCGGTGCCTGAGATAAGCATATTATTTTTTATAAAAAGAAATATATTTTTTACCATTTTTTTTATATTTTTTTTCCATTTTTTATAAAAAAAAGTTTGTCTATGTATTTTTTTTAAGCAAAAAATATTCCTTACCATTTTTTAATAAAAAAATATATATATTTTTTTAATTATTTTAAGGAAAAAAATATTTGCCATACTTTTTTTAATAAAAATTTTTTTTTTTAAGAAAACAAAAACATATTTTCAGATTTTCCTTAAGCATCTATCCGAACGGTTGGCAACATATTCAACATATAAAATATTTGTTTTAGTAATTTTTACCAAGGCTTAAGTCTTTTTTTTTCTTTTTAAAATATAAATTTTTATTAGTTTTTATTTTCAATATATAATTAAACATTTGTTAGCTTTTTTACAGAGGTTTTTATATATTTATTCTTTCGGGTAAAATATTATATATAAAAATTTAAGCGCTAGTTAACAAAATATTGAAAATAATACTAATAAAAAATTTAAATATAAGAATAAAAAATTATTTAAAATATTCACCCCTATCATGAATAATATTTCCCACGAAATTTTTCCTTTTCCCCTAAAATGCAAACATGAAAAAAATCCCTGTGAATGATTTAATGCTAAAATTAAATTCCCCTTATCGTGAATGATTTTTCATTTTTCCCTTTGATTTCTAATTCACTTAGTTTTTGGTGGGGAATAGAGTAGAAAATGTAAGTATTTTCTATTATAATTCGAATATTGGAGTTTAAAAATTTTTTGTTATTTTATTTATATAATAAGACACAAACTGATATTTTTGGCAACAAATCAATTGCCTGCGTCTTTATAAAACTTGTTGCTCCACTTTATTCATAAAATTTGAAATGAGTTTGAAATGTATTTTAATAAAATTCTTTCATACAAAATTTTCTTTTTCATACAGTTTTCAAATACGTTTTATTTTTTTATGAATACTTTTAATTTGTTTTGTTAGGTTTCCAAAATGTAATACAAATTATTTTGCTACTAAATATTTTTAAAATTTTTTAAAATTATTATATAAATGCAAATTTTTCAATAGAAATTTCTTTGATTTTTCATGTTATTTTCACCTTATTCTCTTTTTAACATGTACTGAGAACTGATAGCGGGAATAAATTGTCATGGTAGATTCACGATACCATTTTTCCCTTCGAGTGGAATAAAAATTTCACATGAACAAAAATTCCACTTGTTATTCACGATAGGGGTGATTAATTAGTTAAATAAAATATTATATATAAAAAAATTTAATAACCCCCATTTCCATTTGCAAAACTTAAAACCTGGCGCCAAATTACCGCATTCGATATGAAACGAAATTTCCATACAATTTAAATAGAAATTTCGATCGATATCGAGTGCCGTAGTTTGTCCCCCTGTGTTTTATCTAAACGCATTGGCTTTAAGTTCATAAAAAGTAATTTAGTTTTAGGCTAAAAATTCTTTACAAACACCATAAATAAATTACATATCATATCCAAATTGTTTTTATAAATACGGCGCTAAACACAATTTGTGGCAAAAGCTTTGAAGGCTTATTAACAGTTTAGTAATTTTAAGTTTGTCTGGTACGTTTTGTGTTAAAGCTTATTTTTCTTCTTATAATTAAAGAAATAATAATTTGTTGCAAATTGTTTCCTGTGTTTTCATGCGATACTCATGAATTGTGTATTATTATTATTTTTTCTTTCTATGTAATATTTTTGACAGGATTCTGTGGATTCAGCCACATTAGCATCCTTAAGTCAGGTAATAATAATAAAAACATATAAATAATGTGTCATTTACTTAATTGGGTATTATGGAGAGGTTGTCAGTTTACTCTTTATGTTGTCTTACAACAACAAATTCTAACACTTTCGCTGTCATAAACCACTCACTTAACAAAAATTTATATATATATTTTTTTGGGGAATGAAACGGTTAAAGCTTTTAAGGTTAAGGGTGAAATATATTTTTTATGTTTGTGTTTTTTTTGTTTTGTTTTAAGTAGCATATTTTTTTAAGACAATTCCATGAATAATTAATATCTATTATTTTTTTCTTCGTGTTTTTATTTTCATCTTCATGTTACAGTTACAACAAGCCTTCCAGGAAAAAGAGGAAGAAAATACCCGCCTTAAACACTATATCGATACAATATTATTAAATATTGTGGAAAAATGTCCACAATTATTGGAAGTTAAAGCCATAAATAATAAATAATAATTATTAAGAAAAACTATAAAATTAACCTAATTTATTAAGGCCAATTAGTTAGTTATATTTACCTATAAAACTGAGTAAAAATCAAACAAAACAAAAATATTCATATATTTTTTATTCGAATTTTTTAAGCAATAGAATATAGTGCAAAATTGAAAAAAAATCACTTTAAGTAAAGGCCGTTTGAAATTCTTTGTATTCTTAATTCAAACTAAATTTCTAACCCAAAAGCTTTTTAACAAAAAAAAATTATTTTATGGCAAACTCAATCTCTAATACGAGCGTAATTAAACAAATTATATTTATAATGTAATTTATTAATTAGGAAATTGTGTTGTATAGTACATGTATGTATGTATGTTGTGTCAAACAAACATTTTTTTTAATTCAAATTGTTTACATTTACTATAAATTTATTTATTTCCATAAAAAAAAGATTCACAAACAATTGTTATCCAACACCAAAACATATTCTAAGTGGCAAAACAAGCTCATGCGCAAAACCATTTCTTGTAAATTTTATTTATCCAAAATTCTTTAAAAATATATATTTTAAAATTAATTAGTTTTTTATACCCAACTTAAATAAAGTTAGTGCGAAAAAAGAAAATTCTAAACGAATACTAATTGTTAAATTGTTTTAAAAAAAGTTGAAATTATTACTCAATAACAACAACACATGCATAATCATTACCCTAATTTTTTTTAGTTAATGTATTTCCTTTCTTTTGACTTCTTCTGGACTTTAGCATTTTCTCCCATACACATAAATTTTTAAACCAAGAAACCCTGTAAAATACGTACAGAAAAATTTTTAACTAATTTAGTCATAAACTTAATTACATATTAATTATATAAAACGGTAAACAATTAAAAATATTAATTTAAAAAGTTTTTTATTAATTTTAAATAAATATGTATAATTTTTAATAAAATTCACTTGATACTTATTTCTTTTTTTTTACTCACTTTAGTATTTTCAAATACGTGTGTTAATTTTAAAGCTGTTCGAAATTTAACAATTTCATGATAACGAAATATTTCCTCTTCACTACAATTACAGTTAAAACAACAACAACAACAAAATGCTTTAAATTGTTTTTGTTTGTAGGAAAGAAAGAACTCATGCGAAATAGGCAGCAGGTTTCTCTTTTTAGAAGTGCAATTTAATAACTTTTTTTAAGATAATTGTGTCGCTAAAATAAATATATTAATTGCCGTTTTTTGTAAATAAAATAAGAAGTTTCGCCTGGAAATTTATATTGAAACAAATTTTAATTTATATTCCCCCTTATTCTGTAACTCTTTGGCAACGTCACGTCAAGACCATACCAACAATGGGACAGTTACCTACTCCTTGTGGACAAATATTAACTACTTCCAACGGTCTGTGATCACTCTTTAAGGCTTTGACTATGGCAAGAGGGTCCTATAAATTGTCAATTGCCGAAGAAAATAAGTATAGACGGGTTTTATTTTAGATATTGTCTGGTCGTGACGTTGGCAAATAGTTATAGAATAAGGGGTAATAAAACAAATAGAAACGTTATATTCAACCGGGTCGAACCTTAAACACTCTCCAAATATTTAGTAAGTAAATTTGAAATGTTTAACTTGGTAAGACAGAGTTCCTTTAAGACATCTCTGTACCCAATTCTAAATCTCTATTTTGACAGAGTCGTTCCGGGAAGGCCCGTGGGGCAGACGTTTTACCTCTGCAAGATCAGAAAACATCTCAGCTTCTTAAAGGCTTAAGGAGTACAAATTGTTCAATATTTACACTAGTTTTGCATACAATATCGTACGTCAACGCCCACTAAAGGGGGCGGCATCCAAAAATGGACTATATCATGTTTTCCACAGACGAACGTATGGGCATGGCTAGATCGTCTTAGACTTCATCACTGATTAAGAATATATATACTTTAAGGGGTTCAATTCTTTTTGCAGGGTATTAAAACTGTTTTTTTTTGGCGGGGTCTTTCTGGCAACGGGCGTGGGGGAGACATTTCCCCTTTGCCATAAAACTCTAAAAAAAATGTTTGGAATAATTAAATACAAAATGTAAAAATTTTTTTTTATGATAGTGGCAAAGGGTGAGGAGGGGGTAGGGCAGAGTAGTAGAAGGTTACGTCTCAGCTTCGTCGTTAAAGCTTACAAATTTTATTTTTAAGGAATGTAGGCTTAAGTTAAACAATTTAACAATTTTAAATTTTTACACTATTTTTGCATATAATAACGCCCACTATAGGGGGCGGGGTCCAAAAATTATTTTTTCTTTTTTTTATGGCTTTTTTAAGGCGTTGGACCTTCTTTAATATAAAAATATATAATTTTCTAAACAAAATTACAAAAAAAAACTTTAAATATTATGTTGTTTTTAGAGGTTGGTTTAGTTTTTCTTACAGGAACTTCTTTCCCTCTTGCCCGATTTACCCCATTTACGAACTTGATCTGTGCTATCCTTCAAGATATATTTATACTAAATTTCAAGAGTCTGGCTCTTTTTGTTTCGACTGAATCGTGATTTCCACGGACAAACGGACGGACATGCTCAGATCGTCTTATATTTCATCACTGATCAAGAATACATATACTTTATGGGGACTTAGAGCGGTATTTCGCTGCGTAACAAACGGAATAACACAGTGAATACAACCTCCAATTCTTTTTTGGAGGGTATAAAAATTCAGATTTGTTTTCAATATAAAGTCCCAGACGAATATTTTTATCAAGGCGAATTAATAGCAGATGAACTCATGGGCGAATTCTCTGCAAATTGAAATGTCAAAATCGTTTGGAAGTATATAGAAAAAAAGTACTGACAGCAGCATAAACTAACAAAAAAATCCGGAAAACAGCTGTGCAGTTCACCATTTTTGAATTCGCCTTGATTTTTATATTATTTACAAAAACTGAAATTAAAAAAAGTTTTTTTTATTTTCGGTAACGAAACGAGGTCGTAGGTTTTATTTTATAAATTCCAGATATTTCTAGATTTTTGTTTGTTACTCAAAAAAATAAAAGTTATTTTTTGATTAATCTTATAGAATTACTGGCGAGTATTTGTACGTCGCTTCGTCAAGTCGTACATCATCAAGTTCGTCATTTTCAAGAATAACTAAAAACAAGTTATGAACTTTACTTTCTGAGGAATAAATAAAAGAATATAAAAAATAACTCTTATTTCTTGAGGCAGAAATAAAAATCAAAAAATAACTTTTATTTTGTGAAGAATAAATAAAATTCCAGAAATAACTTTTATTTTCTGAAGAATAAATGAAAGCCAAAAAATAACTTTTATATCTTGAGGAATAAATAAAAATCTAGAAATAACTTTTATTTTCTGAGGAATAAATAAAAATCCTGAAACAACTTTTATTTTCTTAGAAATAAATAAAAATCCAGAAAAAAATTTTTATTTTCTGGGAAATAGGTAATGAGTGATTTTTTTAATAAAATTAATGCATATAAAAGTAGTCCTGGTAAAAGGGATTACTTTGGTATATTGCTTGTGCATGCAGTACTTCTCGTTTAGTTTGAATTATTTGGTTTAAATTTGGAAAATAATCGTTATTTTGCGGTCCCTGGTTTTTAGTAATACTCGTAATTGTAGAAAATTTTTTTTTAAAAGTTATTAAATTGCACTGCACTATTTATTTATATTTGAATGAATTTCATTTTTATATACGAGTTTTTCTTTGAATTGTTTTTGTTTTTAAAGAATTTTGCTTTACATTTTATTTGTTTATAATACATTTGTTTTTTCGACTTTTCTTGATATCCTATTTAATTTTTTTTTAATTTTAAACGTGCTCAGCCTTTTTCTCAAATTTGCAAAAAGAAATTTTAAAATTGATTATTTGGGGGGAAAAAGAATCAGAACATTTAAGATAAAAAAAATATATAAATATTCCCCCTTATTCTATTTGTCAACGTCAACGTCACGTCACGACGCCGTATCAAGAGGAAAGTAAAAAATTGTCGCCTGTCCACTCTTTGTCGACAGCAAGTGACTACTATTGACACGTTCTATCGATATTATATGCCCTAGTGAATGCTAAGAAATTTGTCAAAGGTAATTAACTGTTATCTACAACTTGTAGACAAGGATAAATTTTTACTGTCATGTTAATGTGACGTCGACGTCGCCATTCATAATAGGGCCAAATATGAAAGTTAGAATACTTCTACACTCATTCTCTTCAACAATTGTCAATTGCTCACACCTTTTTGCTATATTCAACGACATGGAGAGTAGTAAGAGGCTGTCAGAAGTAGTTAATTGTTGCACAGAAATGGTATGGAAGTATCCTATTTTTGATATTGTCTTGACGTGACGTTGACGTTGACAAATGGAATAAGGGGAATTATTTCTTTATATTAAATTGAGAACGATATTTTAAATATTGTAAAGAACAAAGGAAAATCAACATCTGCTGTGTCACTTAAAAATTAGTTTTAATCTTAATCCTTGGATTAATTTAATGTTGTGTTCTTTTCTAAAAAAAAGTGCAATATTTTCTGGTACTTTTCCTAGACAAATTAATATATTATAGCTCTTGAAAACAGCAAATTTATTAGGAATTTGTCGATTATCCTGTTAAGAAAATATATTTTTTTATTAAAAAACAGACTTTAGCTGGAAATTTTTAATGAAAACAAAGGCAAAAATGCATTACCTATTTTTGCAGAAAAGAAAACGCTGTAATTGTTTATATTAGTTCAGTTTATTTGTTGCAAGCTGAAAGCTCAAGGAGGTTACATGAGGTCATCTGGTATAGGTCGAAATGGTGATACAATTAAAATGTAAATTCATGTCGAATGCAATAATTTGGCCTCAGCACCACAAAAAGTTATTAAATTACGGCTCAATTTATAAAAAGAATAGTTCATGTTTATCAACTGTTTAGTTGATAAATATAAAATATTTTTTACTAATGGGTTTATTTTTCAAGTTGATTATATTTTAACACTTTTTTTATTATTATTTTAATTTCTTCAACAAAAATTTGCGTTAACAGACGGACAATCGAGTTGACACTTTTTCGCAAATGAGAAAGAAATTTTTAAATTTGATACATATATATATATATATATATATATATATATATATATATATATATATATATATATATATATACTTTTTTTTTATTAAATAACTGTTATTGTATAAACATTTTAATATAAATATTTTAAAGATATAGTTAAACTTATATATAAGATATTTGTGAAAGCCTTAAAGTCGGCCTTTAAATTAAAAAAATTTTTTTTTTAAATTTTATTAAAAAGAAAATCAAAGCATGTTTTAAAGGGCATTTAAGTGAATATAAATTTATAAAACATGACACACTAATTAACACAAAGGCAAAAAAATAAAAAAAAATTTAATTTAAAAATAAAAATATATTAACGATAAAAAACAACTAAAAATAAAACTAAGAAAGCAATAAAATCCATTAATAAATTTATCAAGAGATTTACAAACAATTTGAAAGTGTAACGCAGTTTTCATTTCCAAACATAATCAGCTTAAGGGTAATAAATATATTGACGTCATTTAAATCAGTTAACAAGGCAATTAGACACAATCTGCTTAAGAAAGGAAGATTTCCAAGGCAAAAGAAAAAGTATAAAAGCTTTCAAAGTTTGCACTTAAAGCAGACAGTAAGTTTTAAGTTATCCAACCAACAAGAACATAATGGAATTTTGGATGTTATTTGCGGCAGGTAAAGAAATATAAAATATCTCTCAATATCCATTAATTAAGAATTGTATTCTTTCAGTTGTGCTGGTTGCTCAAGCGGCCAAAGTTCCTCAACAAGTTGCAGTGGCCGTGCCCAGTGAGGTTTTAGTGGCACCACCCCCTACTTCAGTAGATCCAGACAACACCGTAACTCCACCTGTCAAGGATCATGTACATAAGAAAGAAGAAATGCAAGAAGTCATGATTACAGTGCAACCTGAAACGAAAATCATGATGCCCACTGTGCCGGAAATAAGCAACATGCCTCAACAGGTAGTCGATAGTGAATTGAAACGTAAAACCCGGGCTGTGCCTTTTACAGAGCACGAACGCACTAAACAACATACAGTCAAACACAGCGACATGCAGCATATGATGAAAGACAAGTGGACGCAAAGAAACTATAAAATGACTTCGCATCGTTCCATGCGATCTGTACAGATGGGGACAACAATTCAGCCAGTGGTAACAGTTACCGAAAACCCTGCTAATGATAAATCATCAGACAGCTCCGTTGCCCCCGCCCCTACCTCCTCTCCTTCACCCGCCATGTCTACTATTGATCCTTGTGATTTATTGTGTACAAAATTTGAATTTGAGCCGATTTGTGCCAGCAATGGCTTGTGCTTGCATGAATTCTCCAATCAATGCATTTTGGAGACTTACAATTGTAGACATCCCAAAGGGAAATTCGCCGCCACTAAAGATGACGCATGCCAAATGCATTGGCTGACAAAATGTGATGAGAGTGAAATGATTTAACAAAAAAAAAAAACAACAAGAAAAAACTTAAATAAAAAATTTTTTTTAATAAAATAAAAATTTTGTGCAATAATTAACTAAAAGTTTTGTTTAAATTATCATGGAGGCCCTAATTTTGTAAATCACTTTGCCTTAGGGGAAAGAAAACTTCAAATATTTTACTGTCTTTTGCATATAAAATTTTCAATATTTTGAAGGGCAAAGCAACGCATGAAATTCTGTGAACAAATTGTAGACGAAAATAATTTTTTTTAACGAAAAGTGATTTAAAAATTTTTGGGAATTTTTCTACTATTAATAAATTACGTTTATTTAAGCAATAGGTCAAATAATAAATACATGTTCCAGCTCTGGAGCTTCCTTCTTCCATTTCTAATACCAAATAATTTCTTTAAAGAATTTCTTTAAAGAATATTATATTATAATATATTATCTTTCCTGAAGAAGTCACACAAGGGAGTGACGAAATATTGAAATTAAAAATTAAACTAAAATAAAGAGACCTTAAGCTTAAAAATATCAGAATACAGTAATAATTAAAAAGAGGTCAAGAAACCAGAAGAATTTAAAGAATATTATATATGGTTTTTTTTTTTGGAAGGTATGGGAGCCTGGGGGGTCTCATAGTCAGAAACGAAATACACTTTAAGAGCTTAGCATCAGTATTTTGTATGTAAATATTAAGCCAAACTCTTAATCACAAATAAAGTAAACTTTGAAAGTCTAAAACCAGTATTTTTATATGAAATACTGGTGTAAAACTCTTACTGCTTATTCATAAAAACAGAAATATGTATGTCTGCTTTACAAGAGTTTATAAAATAAATTTTGTATGGAAACTGTTTTATAAACCAAAAGAATTTTTTTTAATAAGGCCCTAAAAGCCTAATTCATGAAAAATATTTTATCTTAATAAACCGCTTATCTAGAAATTTTTTTTAAATTTATTTAATAAATTATTAAACAATAAAGCCAGTTTTTTTTATAAACAAATATTTTATTTTCAATGTTTAGTCACACTTTTTAGAACTTCTACAGGGAAATGATTACAATTAAATGATAAAAATGTCACAAAGAAATACCCTCCAAAGGAAAATATGCACCTTGTAATTCCGTGTGTAATGCAGTGAAATATCCCTCGAAGACCCCATAAAGTATATATATATATATATATTCTTGATCAGTGATGAAATCTAAGACGATCTGAGCATGTCCGTCCGTCCGTTTGTGGAAATCCCGAATCAGTCCATACGAAAAGAGCTAGACTCTCAAAATTTGGTATAAATATATCTTGAAGGATAGCACAGATCCAGTTCGGAAATGGGCTAAATCGGACAAAAGGAAAAAAGTTCCCCTAAGAAGAACTGAACCAACCTCAAAAAAACCACATAATTTTTAAAGTTTTTTTTTGTAATTTTGTTAAGCAAATGATATATTTTTATGTCAAAGAAGGTCCCACGCATTAAACTTGGAGCCATGAAATAAAAAAAAATTATTTTTTGGACCCCGCCCTCTTTAGTGGGCGTTGTTATATGCATAAATAGTGTAAAAATTTAACAAATTTTTTTACATAAGCCTAGCTTCCTTAAAAATAAAATTTTTAAGCCTTAATGACAAAGCTGAGCCTACTCTGCCCTAACCCCTCCTACCCCTTTGCCCACTAAATGACCCTATAAAAAAAAAAATTTTTAATTTTGTATATAATTATCACAAATATTTATTTTTAGAATTTTATGACAAAGGAGGAATGCCTCCCCCACGGCCCTTGCCAGAGAGACCCCGCCAAAATACAGTTTTAATACCCTCCACAAAGAATTGAACCCCATAAAGTATACATATTCTTGATAAGTGATGAAGTCTAGGGCGATCTGGCAATGCCCATACGATCGTCTGTGGAAAACATGATATTGTCTATATTTGAACGCCGCCCCCGTTAGTGGGCGTTGACGTACGATATGATATAAAGGAATTCTGCCACACCAAGTTAAACATTTTAAATTTACTTACTAAATATTTGGAGGGTATTTAAGATTCGACCCGGTCGAATATAACGTTTTAACTTGTTTTTTACAATATTTTTAGGCAAATGATATTTTTATGTCAAAAATGGTCCAACGCGTTGAAGTTGGAGCCATAAAATAAAAAAAAATTATTTCTGTACCCCGCCCAATTTAGTGGGCGTTATTATATCCAAACTAGTGCAAAATTGTAACAAATTGTATTTCTTAAGCCTACATTCCATAAAAATAACATTTTTAAGCTGAGACGTAACCTGCTCCTCCTCTGGTCTACCCCTTCCTCACACTTTACCCACCAAATGACCCTATAAAAGTTCGTTTACACTTAATTATCCCAAAAATTAATTTCTTAGTGTTTTGTGGCAAAGGTGAAATGTCTCCCCCACAGCCCTTGCCAGAGCGACCCCAACAAAATAGAGATTTAATACCCTCCAAAAAGAATTAAACCCCATAAAGTATTCTTCATCAGTGATAAAATCTAAGATGATCTAGCCTTGGCCATCCGTGCGTCTGTGGAAGACACGATATATATGGACCACGCCCCTTTTTTGTGGGCGTTTAAATTACATATTACATGAAAAAATATAAATATTTAACAAATTGTATTCCTTAAAGCCTAGTACTCTGTTTGAATTTGTGGAAAATGTTGCGCAACATCAGTTATTTCCTATGTAGTAGGAATTTTAACGAACATTTATATTGCTATATTAAATTGAATTAAGATTCATAGGCTAATTGTTCGAAATTTGTTTTTAATGAATTTGATGGAACAAAAAATTCAGAAAAATGGGACATGAAGAAAAATAATCAAACGGTAACACGGGTATTATAACAATAACATGTTAACATCAGGTTGATACAGTTCTCGTATTCTTTTTCACAATAAAATTTGTGTAAATAGGAACTGTTATCACATTCAACTAAGCCACCTAATAAGTGGTGACAAACACAATACACATGAGCACTGATGATGAAAGGGTTGCGTTTTTCGAAAACAGCTGTTCTGCTCTGCTGTGTAAGTTGAATAAAACTGATGTTGACTTCCTTTGTAACTTGGAATATTTATCATGTCTTTCTGAGATTTAAAAACAAATTTCGAACAATTAGCCTATGAATCTTACTTCAATTTAAATCAGTTAGTGTCAAAAAATTATCGTACGAAATAAATAACATTCATATTATTGCACATGTTTTTCATAATTAAAACAGAGTACGAGTTTAGCAACATTTTTCCACAAATATTTCGATTGAATATATTTTGTATGGGTTCTGTCAGAATTTCACATGAAATTTTAAATAGAGTACTAGGCTTAAGCCTACATTCCTTAAAAATTAAATTTATAAGCTTTTACGACGAGGGTAAGATATTCTCTGGTCTTCTCCTGCCCCTACACCCCGCTTTGCCCACTAAATGACCGTATTAAACTACCCCGAAAATTTTGTTTTTTTTTAGTTTTTACGATTTAGGTGAGATATCTCCCCCGGGGCCTTTCTCGTAGTGACCCTGTGCAGATTTTAAAATTGGGCAGAGAAATGTTTTAAAGGAACTGTGACCCAGCAGCTTAAACATTTTTAACTTATCCCAGTTCCTTTTTTGCACGTTGATATAAAATATTATTTCTTAAGTTTTTATGCTGACGGAAGGATGTCTCTAGTGCTCCTCGTAACACTTTGGAAACGACCGTATTAAAATAAATTTTTTCTTTGTTTACTTAAGCTAAATGCCATAAAAATGTAAATTTTAATAAAAAGTTTACTTTTTATTTATTAACTATTTGGAGGGTATTTAAAATTCGACCCGGTGAAATATATCGTTTTTAGTTGTTATGAATTATAGACTTGTGTCCAACTAGCTCATTAGCTCAGTTTTGACAAGAACCTTTAATCAAACCTATGCTATTTAAATGGGTTTGATCAGAGGTTCCTGTCAAAACTGAGCGAATGAGCTAGTTGGTCACAAGTCTAGTATATATTATTTTTAACATCAATATAATTTTAGACAGTTTTTAATATTTAAGAATATTTTGATGCAATAGCAAAAATTTTCTTTAACTCCAAAAACAACAAAACAAAGCCAGACGATTTTTTATTTAATTTTTTTTTTATTATTCACTCATAATAACTTTTATAGATAATATTTGGTTTATACTCGCATTCTCTCAGATCGGTTCTATTATGGGCTTTTCTTATATTTGGAACTGGTGGCTCGTCTATTTGTGCAGTAATTTTGCTATGAGTGGTCTGGTTTTTTTTTTCTTTTTTTTATCGGACCAGCCCTCAGGGTATGAACCCTACGTATACAGTGCATTGCGCCGGAACTAGAATGGTGGGGATAGTATTGAGGGGACAGATGAAGAAAGATGAAGAAGATAGAGAACTTTGTGCAGCTTTTTCAACTCTTTACTTCGCCGGCTAATATCTTGCTAAATGTTGTAAAACATTTACAAATACATTGATTAAAATGATTTTTAAGATTTATTGTATTATATTGCTTTTATTATACCGTGCACATACTTATGTGTGTAAGTGTTTGAATTAATATTAATTACATATAATAGAGCTAATTTATAAAAAAAATCTGATTTATAAGAGATTAATAGCACAAATTTTCATACACGAATCAAATTTAAAAAAAATCTTTTTTTATAAATTAAGCTGACCATCTTTTAAAGCATTTCCCGGTATTTTCAAGTCTACAAATCGCCGCGATAACATTTTGCTGTACTCAAGTCCTGACATTTGGCAAAGTCCACCACCTGGAAGACTTCAAAAAGGAAGAAAAAAAAAGAAGAATAAATTGGAATTTTCCATAAAAAACAAAATTCATATTAATTGCTGGCTTACTTTTTTCGGTGTTCAAACAATTATAAGTGCTAAGATCACACTGACTGACGAATTCCCAATAGCACTGGCCATTATAGCCGCATACTGTCACATCCAAGTCATGGCATATGAATTGACATTTGCCCGGCTGTTCTATAGCATTCACTTGCATGCTCTGCCAGCTGACACGATTCTGGACCGAACGTACCACACGCTGTTGGCTGGCAACATGTTGGCTGACAACCTGCGGTATATGCTGGGATACTTGGGCTACAACTTGTTGCACTTTGGGTGGTATTTCTACAGATATTTTGCTGTCATCAGAGGCAGTTTGAACCTTAACGGTGGGCTGGACTTGTTCAACAACCGATTGCTCCTGGTTTAATTGTGGCTTGTGGGTTTGTTGCTCCGCAACGTGGCCCTGAGCTTGTTGATCAGGCTTTAGGTATTCCGGCTTATGATCTTCTTTGGCCACCTGGCCAACAATCACTTGCAGGATGCACAAAGCAGCTTAAGAATAATAAAATTATTTTTAATATTTAAAAAGAAAATTATTATTTTTCTTCTTACCTAATGCGACAAAAACTTTCATATTGTTAAAGTTGTATAACTTGTGATACTATAGCTGATAACTAACAAACCAAGAGTTTTTATACTGTTTGAAACAAGAAATTCCTTTTGAACATCTCCGGCATTTAAGTGTCCCATTAAAGTCCTTATTTGCATGTAGATTATGCAATTTTATGTTAAAGTTGCTTAAGAAACCAGTTTTATTCACAGCGTTATTCTTAAATATTATTTAAAAATATTTCAATTGAAAGAAGAAAATGTTAAAGAATTAAAATTTTTATAACAATAAAATACGCAATTTAGTTGTGAAATGTTGGATATGCTAATGACTGACAGCAGTTATTTTTGGGCTCATGCGAAAGACGCATTAAAATGTGTGCTTAAAGTAATTGGCAAGTATTTTTAAACCAAAAATAACAGTTTGCAAATAAATTGAAATAATTAAACGCTATTAATAAATACAACAAATAATTAGAAAGAAACCTTTTATAAAAGATGTGCAATTTTCTCACCAAAAATCTCTTTGTATCGATCATAATATTTGAACAAAACACTTTATATAACCACCACAATTATTTATAAACTTAAGCTAAAAAAAACAAGTAAAAACGTTATATTCGACCGGGTCGAATCTTAAATACCCTCCAAATATTTAGTAAGTGAATTTAAAATGTTTAACTTGGTGTGGCAGAGTTCCTTTATATAATATCGTACGTCAACGCCAACTAAGGGGAGCGGGGTTCAAAAATATACAATATCATGTTTTCCACAGACGAACGTATGGACATTGCCGGACAGTCTTAGACTTCATCACTAATCAAGAATATACATATTTACTTTATAGGGTCCAATTCCCTTTGGAGGGTATAAAAACTGTATTTTGGCGGGGTCGCTCTGGTAAGGGCTGTGGGGGAAACATTTCACATTTGTCATAAAACTCTAAAAATAAATGCTTGGGATGATTATATACAAAATTTAAAAAAATTTATTTTTTTTTGTAGGGTCATTTAGGGTGCAAAGGGGGAGGAGAAGGTAGGGCAGAAACAGGCAGTCATAAAATTCTAAAAATAAATGCTTGGGATGATTATATAACAAATTAAAATTAATTTTTTTTATAGGGTCATTTAGGGGACAAAGGGAGAGAAGGGGGTAGGGCAGAAATCGGCAGTCATAAAGCTCTAAAAATAAATGCTTGGGATGATTATTTACAAAATTAAAAATATTTTTTTTTTATAAGGTCATTTAAGGGGCAAAGGGGGAGAAGGGGGTAGGGCAGAAATCGGCAGTCATAAAACTCTAAAGACAAATGCTTGGGATGATTATATACAAAATTTAAAAAAAAAATTTTTTTTTTGGTAGGGTCATTTAGGGGGTGAAGGGGAAGGAGGGGGTAGGGCAGAGTAGTACCAGGTTTCGTCTCAGCTTCGTCATTAAAGCTTAAAAGTGTTATTTTTAAGGAATGTAGGCTTAACTAAAACAATTTGTTAAATTTTTATGCTATTTTTGCCTATAATAACGCCCACTGAAGTGGGCGGGGTCAAAAAATATTTTTATTTTATTTTATGGCTCCGTGTTTAAGGCGTTGGACCGTATTTAACATAAAAATATATCATTTGCTTAGCAAAATAACCAAAAAACTTTAAAAATTATGTTGTTTTATGTGGATTGGTTTGGTTCTTCTTAGGGGAACTTTTTTCTCCCTTGCCCGATTTAGCCCATCTCCGAACTTAACCTGCTCTAAGCTTTAAAATATATTTACGCCAAATTTCAAGACTCAAGCTCTTTTCGTTTGGACTGGATCGTGATTTCGACAGACGGACGGACGGACGGACGGACATGCTCAGTTCGTCTTAGATTTAATCACTGATCAAGAATATATATACTTTATGGGGTCTGAGATGGATATTTCGATGCGTTACAAACGGAATGACAAAGTGAATATACCCTCCAAATTCTTTTTTGGAGGGTATAATAAATAAATAAAAACTTATTCTGGCCAACAAACCTTAAAAACATAGTAAACCTTTCGGATTAGACTGCCTGGCCCATTCCTGTTAAAGGAGGAAGCCACAAGATGGAACACAAGTTTTAATAATAAACTTGTCGTTTGCCATAATTATTAGTCATAAAAGTTTATGACTTATGAGCTGCAGCAGCAGTTAAACGGCAACCAGTTTAAAATGCATGGAAATGTGTGGAAAAAGTGTTCATTATGGTGGTGGCCGTCAAATAACTTTAACAATCTGTTTGTTGTTGGCCAAAAGCAAAATATAATTATTTTAATGTTTAATAAAACTGCTGTTTGGTTCTCCATATGAAGGTTTTAAGCTTGTTTATATCATATCCATTGCAACAATAGTTTCATAGAAGCAGCAAAAAAAAAATTCAGTTAATTAAGAATTTTATGGGAGGATTTTAATTGAAAATTGAAGGAAGTGCTAAGAATTTTCAATTTAAAATATTGCTTGCCGTTTCAATAGTACCAAAGATCGTTATGCGGCTGTCAACTAATACAATATATTAATGAAATTTATTTCTTAATAACTTGTTTACAAAGTTTCACTAGACAGCAGGAGGGTCCTTCCAGCCGGAACAAAAAACTTTGTTTAATATCTTTTAATCATCATTTTTAAAAACTCCGAAAAAGAAGTGGAGATTATATTCACTTTGTTATTCCGTGTGTAACGCAGCGAAATATTCCTCTAAGACCCCATAAAGTATATATATGGTCTTGATCAGTGATGAAACCTAAGACGATCTAGCCGTGAGCGTCCGTCCGTCTGTAGTAATCACGATTCAATCCAGACGAAAACAGCCAGACCCTTGAAATTTGTTATGGATACATTTTGAAGGATAGCACAGCTGAAGTTCGTAAATGAAGTGAATCGGGCCAGAGGGAAAAGAGTTCCCCTAAGAGCTACCAAACCAACCTCTAAAAACCAATACACGTTTTTAGTTTTTTTGCCAATTTTTTTAAGCAAATGATATATATTTATGCCAAAAGAGTTAACAAAATTTTTAACTTGCAGCCAGGAAATCAGAAAAATCCATTTTTGGACCCCTCCCGACGTAACATATTATAGGTTTTTACTCTAAAATTAACCCATTTTCGGTACAAATTCAACTTTTTTCAAATTAAATTAAATTATTTTCAAAACAAATTAAATGTTTTTCAAAGTAATTTGAACTATTTTTAACACGAATTAAACATTTTCCTTTTTAAATTAAATTTTTTTCATTTATAATTCAATGTTTTTCTTTTTAAATTCAAATTATTAAATTCTTTTTAAATTCAAATTATTAAAATACAAATTCATTTGTTTTTTAATTCAATATTAAAGGCTTAAAAAATAAAGGCCTTGCTTATAAAAAATAATTTATGTGTATTAAGCTCTTATATAACGTATTTCTATGGGTCGTAGTTTAATTTTTAAACTTTTCGATTAGTACTACTATGAACTAGATTTGAGTTAAGTTTTAAAATTTAATAGAATAAATATAAAAATATAAATTAACTTAATTTTTAAGGTTTCTTCCTTTTTTTAAATTTCATTACATTCGAATGAACTTATTTTTTAGATTTGGTAGTAAATGTAATTCAAAAGTTTTTACTGTGTATAACAGAACAGGATTGAAAGATATGGCAGTGGGACAGGCACTTGTATTTTTTAACAATATTAAAGAAAACAAAATATATAAGAAATTAAGTTAATTTAAAAAACAAATCAGTTTGAAGTCAAAAAAGCGAGTTAATGTATAAAAATTTAGTTAGTTTTAAAAATTTTTCATTTTAAATAAAACAACTTAGTTTTAAACAACAATTAAACAAACTTTAAAAACAATTGAACTTGAAAATGAAAATACTTAATTTTAAATTAAAAAAAGTGATTTTAATATGAAAAATGTTGAATTTGATATGCAAATATTTTAATATATTTTAAAAATAATTTAATTTCTTTCAAATAAATGTTAATTTGTTTTGAAAAAAATTGAGTTTGAATTTAAAAAATTTGAATTTGATCTAAAAAAATTTTAATTTGGGAGTAAAAACAATTTGTATTATTTAAGTCTACATTCCTTAAAAATTAAATTTTTCAGCTTTTACGACGAAGCTAAGATGCCCTCTGATCTTCCTTTCCCCTAGCCCTCCACCCACCTTTGGCCCCCAAATGACCCCATAAAAAAATGTATTTTGTACAATTCAATACCCCAAAAATTTACTTTCTAAATTTTAACGACAAAGGTGAGATGTCTACCCAACGGCCCTTGCTGGAGTGACCCTTTCAAAAAACAGTTTTAAAATTGGCCATAGAAATGTCTTACAAGAACTCTGCCTTTATGCTGATGCAAAAGTGTCGAAGCCAAGCTCCTCTCAACTCATTGGAAACGACCGTATTAAAATAATTTTTTTTTGTAATTAAATTTTAATTAGAATAAAATTAACAGTTTTTATTTACTAACCCCGGTATTCATAAAATTTAAAATGAGTTTGAAATGTATTTTAATCAAATTTTTTCATACAAAATGTTCTTAAAACAAATTTCAAATACGTTTTATTTTTTTATGAATACAGGGGTAAATATTTGGAGGATATTTTAAATTCGATCCGGTCGAATGTAACGATCGTAATTGTTTTATATTTATATTATTACATATATCTATTAAGCTTATGATATCCACAAACTACTGGCGAAATATTTAATATAAATAAATAGAATTTGTAGTACTTTAATAAATATTGACCACGAGCCTGTATCATCACCCAAAATCCGAAACACCGTAACTAACAGACGATTTTTAATAGACTTTTTTTGTTAATATTTAAAATAACCAAAATACATCAATTAAAAAATCTATTTTGATTTATTTTGTCAGTTACATACAGTCGTTTGAATATAAGATAACTATATACTTATATATTGCTCTAATTCCCAAAAAAAAAAAAAAAAAAATCCTCATATGGGTAAAAATTTTAATTTTGTGAGTGGTTTCGAAAAAGAACAACTTTCTAACGTTTACTAAATACAACTAATTGTTCGTTCCCATTCTGAGCAAATTGAGTTGATTTGAGAAAATTATGTCCAAGTGTTTCCATTGTGTTCGAATTTTCGTAATCAATTTGACATTTGTATTGTTTGTTTATTTTTGAACATAAGAAAAGGGTAAAAATTTTGTTCAATGTTAACGTGATATGGCAAAATAAAAAGAAAAGCTATAAAAATGCAAAATAAAATCATTTGAGATAATTTGCTCAAATGAAAAATGTATGGGAAATCATATAAGAAAATGACTCAAATTACTTAATTCGGGCAAATGAAAAGATTTGGCTGAAATCACGTACATGGAAACGTACTATAAGACGCTCTTTTAATTATATTTTAATTCTTTTACACTTATTTTTTTTAACTTATTAATTAAGAATTTATAACGAAATAAGTATGAACAAGTAAAAACGTTATATTCGACAGGGTCGAATCTTAAATACCCTCCAAATATTTAGTAAGTGAATTTAAAATGTTTAACTTGGTGGGACAGAGTTCCTTTATATAATATCGTACGTCAACGCCCACTAAAGGGGGCGGGGTTCAAAAATAGACAATATCATGTTTTCCACAGACGAACGTATGGGCATTGCTAGACCGTCTTAGACTTCATCACTAATCAAGAATATACATACATACATATTTACTTTCCAATTGTCTTTGGAGGGTATAAAAACTGTATTTTGGCGGGGTCGCTCTGGCAAGGGCTGTGGGGAAAACATTTCACTTTTGTCATAAAACTCTAAAAATAAATGCTTGTGATAATTATATACAAAATAAAATTTTTTATTTTATATTATTTTATAGGGTCATTTACGGGGAAAAGGGGGTAGGGCAGAAACAGGCAGTCATAAAACTCTAAAAATAAATGCTTGGGATGATTATATACAAAATTAAAAAAATTTATTTATTTTATAGGGTCATTTAGAGGGCAAAGGGGGAGGAGAAAGTAGGGCAGAAACAGGCAGTCATAAAACTCTAAAAATAAATGCTTGGGATGATTATATACAAAATTAAAAATTATTATATTTTTTTTTGGTAGGGTCATTTAGGGGGTGAAGGGGGAGGAGGGACATGCTCAGATCATCTTGGATTTCATCACTGATCATGAATATACATATATACTTTACGGGGTCTGAGATGAATATTTCGATGCGTTACAAACGGAATGACAAAGTGAATATACCCTTCAAATTCTTTTTTGGAGGGTATAAAAAATAACTCATAACATCTCGAATGGATAAAACATACATTAACTTAAATTGTAGAATTTCTCTTAAATTAATATTAAACTCTTCCCTATTATCGCCTTAAAAGTCATTAATGTATTAAAAAAAATGAGAATCCAATAACAATTATACCAAATTTTTGCACCATTTTATTAGTTATTCACCGGCATTCCTAACATACGCACGCAAATAGTTTCGTGTCCACCGCATTCCATAGTTTTAAAATGTCTAAATATATTGAAATAACTTAAATTTTTTGAATAAAAGTAGTGAAATGTGTAATTAATAACTTTATAATAAAATTATTACGGTATAATATCGGAAATTCTTCAAATATCAAGGTTGAAACAAATTTCATCATAAAAAAATCTTAACTGCAATGCACTTGTTGTTGCTATTGTTTTCATGTGTGTTTTCTTATTTGTGTTTTGGCAAGTGTGTGTCATTGTGTTTTTGTTTTCGCAAAATGAATTTGCAAAATAAAAGCAATATAGCTTGCAAGTGCATGTGTTTGCTTTTGTTGTGAGTGTATCAGTAACTGAAGAGTAACTTTTAAGAGATTAAAAATCCGTTATGTGATTGTGTTACAAAAGGTCAATAAGAGTATACGAGTACTATTTGTTATGATAAATTTAAAGGTGAGTGAAAAATTTAATACAACGGTGATTTTTTATATTATTTAACTTAAGATGATCGATGATTTGCATATTTTAAAATATTTTTCTGTAATACAGAATTTTTAGGGATAAATTGTGTAACATATAACAAATTTTCAGACAATAAACTTCATAATCTGATAAAAAAAGTACTTATAAACGCACCTCCGATCAAAAAAATATATATAAATTATTATACATTATAGAAAAATTAATTTTAAGAAGAAAGTGTTAAATAAAAGAAGTAAAAACGTTGTATTCGACCGGGTCGAATTTTAAATATCCTCTAAATATTTAGGAAATAAAAACTCTAGTTTTATTCTTATTAAAATTTACATTTTGTAGGCTTAAGGAATACAATCTGTAAAATATTTACACTACTTTTATAGCCTCCAAAAAAGTCATTCCGTTTTTTTTATAATGACCAAATTATGACAGCTCACTAAAGTTCATATAATGACCAAATTATGAGAACTAGTCAACACTAAAATTTATGTTATTCGAATTTTCAGACATGAGACTTTTTGTGCAAGAAAGAGGACGTCCTCAGCCACAATTTGCGGGTAGTGGCATATGTGTACTCAGCCCCGTTTTTTTATTATGGCCAAATTATGATAACAATCCCCACTAAAATTTATATAATGAGCAAATTATGACAACTAGTCAACACTAAAATTTATATAATTCGAATTCCAAAATTATTTCTGATATAAGGACTTTTCTACAATATAAAGGGCTCCCTGGTCCACCATTTGTATATAGCCATCCCCATTTTCCCACAATGAACGAAAACCTCTCCAGGAAAATAGTTTTTTGAAATGAATGTTTCTACAATATTTTATATTTTCAGTACATCCCTTAAGTATGTATTTATTAGGTATCTCTTGGGCTATAATTTCTATACAGTAGTTCCAATGGAAGTGGGTCCAGTTCTTAGATCGTAGATGCCCAGTAGTGGCTGATATCAGCAAATTAGACTCACATGTATTCTTACACTCTTTAATTTAGTCGTCGATGAGACAGCGACGAATGAATATCAGGCGGATGCTTACGAATTTTTTTCCAGAATATTTGCCCAGCAAACAATTTCAGTCATGATGATATGCGAAAAATATTTTGCCATATATAATGCTTTCGATAACATACAATGCCTTTTATACAATTTTTCTCCAAAAGCGGACTATATTAATTCCCTTAATTTAGTAATACGCGTAGTGTTATTAATTAGTCTGTGTAAAATCTTATCAAAAATATTTTGAGTATGTTTCCCATATGAAAATGATCTTCCATGCCGACAAATATCAAAGCTTATTAAGTTTGATACATTCAACCGCGTATTTTTTGTTTCTGGCGAATATTCAGTGTTATACTCCAGCAAGAAACTATTCTTTTATTTATTTATTTTTTCTTGAATGGAAAACATAACAAATTATTGTCCTATCTTTTTTAATTTTTTTCATTTGACTGTTTACTTAAAAAAAGTTTTATTTTTAATTAATAATTTTACGTAATCAACGTTTTTTTATACCTTTCACAAAAAAGTGAAAGGGTATATATAGGTTTGTCATTCCGTGTGTAATTTCTTCGATATGCACATGGGACCCCATAAAGTATATATATTCTGGATCGTTATGAATAGCGATGACGAATGAGCGATGTCCGTCTGTCCGTCCGTCTGTACGTGAAATTTTCCCAAGCCCCCAGAAGAGCTTCGTTCTTGGACTGTTGGATTGGAAATGAACTTAAACAGGCTGCTATTGAAATTCAGAAAGATCCGAACTATGGTTCCAGAGCTGGGAAGCTTGCACCTATTTCTCGACGCAAAATTTATACCAAAAATAACTTATTTTTTTTAATGTTTGTAAATTAAACCTATTTCGTGCTTTGGGAAGTCTCAATGGTGTATTAAAAACTAAAAAAATAAAAAATAAAAAATTTCAGGGATGGGAAATAAAATTTTTTTTTTTCGGCCCATTCCGTATTTTGTAGAACATGTAGTAACTAAAATTGTTAAAAATGTTACGTTTTTCTTGGACAAAACCTCTTTCTACGTCATGAAGATTTGCATTGGCAAAAAAGAAAAGAAAATTAAAATTTCGCTTCCTGGGGTGGGAAATTGAATTTTTTTTATACATGAAAGTAATCAAACAGGCAACTGATGTTGTTATTTTTTTTTTGTTTTTGATAACTAAAACTGTCTTATAATTTAAGAAGAACAAAATTGGTATCAAAAATTTAAAAATAAAAAATAAAATTTCGAATCCAGGGATGGACAAGTGCAATATTTTATGGTACATGAAAGTTACCAAAATGGTAAAAAATTTGCAATTTTTCTTAAATAAAACTACTTTATACCTCAAGAAGCGTTGCACTGATAAAAAAAAAACAAAAAAAAAAAATTAAAATTTCGTTTCCAGGTTTGGAAAAATTAATTTTCTTTTGGTACATGCAATATTTTGTAGTACATGTAATAACCAAAATGGTTTCAAAATTCGAGTTTTTCTTAAGCAAAACTACTTTATACTGGGAAATAAATTTTTTTTTTACATAAAAGTAACCAAAAAGGCAATTGACGTTGTTTATTTTACTAATTGAAACTATTTTTTAGTTCAGGAAAAAGAAAATTTGTATCAAAAACTAAAAAAAATCAAAATAACATAAAAATTACCTAAATGGTTACAAATATTAAGTTTTTTTCTTAAATAAAACTATTTCATGCCTCATTAAGAGTTGCAGTGGTAAAAAAAATTTAAATTTCGTTTTCCAGGGTTGGGAAATTGAAATATTTATTCTGCATAAAAGTTACCAAAAAGGCAATTGACGTTGTTTCTTTTTGCTAATTAAAGCTGTTTTATAATTCAGGAAGAACAAAATTGGTATTAAAATCTTAAAAAATCAAAATTTCGACTCCAGGGTTGGGCAAATGAAATATTTTATGGTACATAAAAGTGACCAAAATGTTTAAAAGTTTTAATTTTCTTGTCAAGTAAAACTATGTTACACCTCACTAAGAATTGCATTGGTAAAAAATAAAAATACGCTTCCAGAGTTGGAAAATTGAAATATTTTTGGCACATAAAAGTATTAAAATTAACATAAACTCCAAATTTTGTGTTTTTATTGAATTAACCCTATTTTATATTTCAGAAAAAATTTAATTAGTATCAAAAAATTAAAAAATCGGTTCCAGGGTTGGAAAATCGAAATTTTTTGGTATAAAAGTAACCATATAAGTTCTCAATTTTGGTTTTTTTGAGTGAATTAAACATATTTTATGCTTCGCTAAGAATTAAACTGCTAATAAACATTTTAAAAACTAAAAATTCGGTTCCAGGGTTGGAAAATCGACATTTGCTGATTCATAAAAGCAGCCATTTTATTTGTTATTTTTGATTTTTATGCTGAATTATACCTATTTTATATATCAGAAAGAAGCAAACTGGTATTAAAAACCAACAAAATCTAAAAGACGATTCTACGGTTGGACAATTAGAACTTTTTGGGGTACATGAAACGGATTTTTCCTTTTTGTTTGTAAATTATATATATATATATATATATATATATATATATATATATATATATATATATATAATATTTTTGAAAGACGTTCATAGGTATTAGATATAAGAAAAGTCAAACATTTAGCTTTCTAGCCGAAAAATTTAAACGTTTTCTTAAATATAAAAGTAACCGATAACATCATTTTGAATTTTTCATTAAACCTACTTTCTGTTTTGGCAAGAAAGAAAGAAAGAAAGAAGAATAACATCTGTGAAGGGTATTTAAGATTCGGCACAGCCGAATATAGCACTTTTACTTGTTCAACTTAGAAAATATTACTAATTATGTTTAAATATACCATTATCTCTCAAACGCTTGGCTTTGTGTTTGGTGGGTAGCTCTGAAGCTCAACACATACACAATTTACCAATGCATTGACGGTGCCCAACACTGTCTTAGATGTTAGCTTTTAAAATTTAAATCAGGGAAAGGCAACCTATACTATTACATTTTGCGATTGTATTACTTATTACTCTCTGCGCTCTCACCACGAATCGGTATTGCCAATCAACTTTCGTCACTTCTCCCCAATTAAAACTTTAAAATCTCCAAAAACTAACTTAATTTTATTATGGGTATTTGCAATATATTAGAAAACTAGTATCGGCATGGCATTGGAGCAAAATGATGTTTGTGGCTCTGTATGCAGTGATGGTGTGTAAATAAGAAGTTTTTGTAGGACATTTGACAAAGAGTAATGCAAATACGCATACGTACATACATATATATTTTTCATTGCATTATTCACCAATAGGCATTATTTGCAAAAAGTTTGAATGTAATGAACACAATGAATTGTGGTTCAAATTGTTAACAAAACACCAGGTGGTCATAAGGGAATATCATTCATAATTTTCCGCATCTTTTCATACTTTTCGCCAAAGCATTTGCCTTTCCCTGTACTAGAATCAGCAAACATTTTTTTCATAAAGATTTCTCAACTGTGATCAGACTCACATTGCTTTCTGGCAACACTGATTCTTAAAGTATGCGATAAACACAACCTGCCTGTTTGAATGCTGAAAGTAGACTGATTAAAGTTGTTTACAGCTCTAAAATGCGTGTACACACGTACGTAACAGAAGAGTAAATGAAAAGGCGCCGCGCCCTGCATTGGCCTTTCCCTGTTCTAAATGAACTTGCAAATTTTGCTCCAAATGTTAAGTGGTTAACAGAGCTCTGTTAACTGCAGAATAGGTTTGGTACAATTTTCGGTTTGCGTCACAAATAATAGTCTAACCGTGTCAAATCGCAGCTCCAAGGTGGCCAAACGACATCAGCTCTGCGGCTGATAATGCGATCTTCAAAAACAGGGTGCAAAACATCGAGTGCAGCTTCGGCTGTGTGGCACGTAGCGCCGTCCTGTTGAAACCAAATGTTGTCAATATCCTCCTCTTCAATTTTTGTGAACAAAAATTCGTTCAAAATGTCCCGATAACGATCGCCATTGACTGTAACGGCCACTCCTTGCTCAGTTTCGATGAAAAATGGCCCAATTATGCCTCTGGACCAAAATCCGCACCAAACAGTGACTCGTTTTGGGTGCGTCGGCTTTTGAATTCATGCGTGCGGCTTTTCTGTGCCCCAAATGCGACAATTTTGCTTGTTTACATACCCGCCAAGATCAAAATGAGCTTCATCTGAAAAGATGATTTTTTTTGGCAAAATCGCCATCTTCTGTAAGTCTATCGCAGGTTCACTTAGCGAAGCGAAAACGCATTGGATGGTCAGTTGGCTTCAACTCCTGAACCAATTGGAGTTTGTATGGCGTCATACCAAGGTCTTTATGAAAAAATTCGTCTCAATGCTGTCTCCGAAATGTTCAATTGTTGAGAACGACGGTGAATTGATGTTGATGGCGCTTCACGCACACTTTCTGCCACAGCAGCAATATTCTCGGGTGTACGCACTGTTTTTGGCTTTGGTTTCACGCTTTGGTTTATCGAAGAGGATGCCAGTTTCTTTCACTTTTTCCACAAGATAACGAGCATACGGAGCTGACGGTGCTTCTCTTCTTCCAAAATCCGTTCTGCAACATTACCATGATTTTCAAAGAAATGTCGCAATATTTCCCAGCGTTGTTCAAGCGCATACACAACCATCTTCGTTCAGCGGAAGGATAAAACTAATTATCTGTCAAATCAGACATGAGCTAAGTGCTACCATTCACGAAATATGCACTAGTTGAAAAAAAAACGTTAGATGGCGGACCCTTTATAAATTTAAATTTATCTTCACACTCATCTACAAATTTCAGTTGCTTGCTCCGTTATTATATTTTTTATATTTGAAATACTTCCGCTTTTATATTTCATGCTTAAGAGATTAAGAGAGACGTCAACTTGCTGACGTAGTTCTGTTAACGTAGCTGGTTTGTGTCTAGGGTTATAATTTTTCTAAATAAATGGTGTTTTTATAAGACCTTGCTGATTTGAAATTTAAATAAAACACATGCCAAATTATGAAATGGCCTTGCACAAAGGTCATTCTGGAGGTCCAATTTTCGACCACCTTTTCAAGCATTTGAGGGCGTATTTCAACAATGACACGTTGAATACTGGTTTCCAAAGCGTCAATCGTTGCTGGTTTATCCACGTAAACCAATGATTTCAGGTATCCCCACAAAAATTAATCGAGTGGCGTCAAATCACACGAACGCGGAGGCGTTCACCGGTCCATTTCTCGAAATAATGTTGTCGTTGAAATGTTCTTTCAATAAGTCCATTGTTTCGCCCGCAGTGTGACAAGTGGCACCATCCTGTTGAAACCACATTTCGTTTACATCCATATCTTGAAGTTTTGGCACCAAAAATTCATTGATCATGATTCTGTATCGATTTCCATTCACGGTAACTCGTCGTCCTTCCCCATAAGGACCGATGATTCCACCAGCCCATAGACCGCACCAAACAGTACATTTATCGGGATGCATTGGTAATTCTTATTATTATTAATTTTTTGTGCATGTCAAAAGAAAATTTAGTATTTATTTTGCTTTATTTCATGTGGCTAACAATTTTTAGTTTGGTTTTTCTGAAGCCATAGACACGTTGTAGGTGCAGTTGGCTGAAGTAGTTAACACGAGAATATGAACCGGAGGGTCCTGAGTTCGAGCCCGCGCTGAGTAATGAAATATTATGTTGAATTCTTCTGATCAGCATTAGTGCGTGGTTGTGTTAGTTGTTGCCAGCCTGTTTCAATGGTGAAGGCATAGTCACTGGGCACTGAACATAATTGGCAGCCACGGCCGACGAAGGAGGGTGCAGAGTAACAGCACCCGCCTTCGTCGGCCTTGTAGCAAAAATTAGCCGGCGAAGTACAAAAAGGTTGAACTAGCTACAAAAAAAAAACTGTCTATCGTCTCATCTTTCCCAATCTGTCCCCTCAATACTATGCCCTACATATGCAATGCATTGCATATGTAGGGGTCATGCCCTGAGCGCTGGTCCTACTCCTAAAAAACTAAAAAAAAAAAAAAAAATTAAAAAATATTCACTTTTATCCTAATCAATTAAGGACTTGTTCGCTTAGTTACTTTAATACTATTGCAATTTATTTTCTTCCCATTCTAATCAAATATTATTAAAAGGCATCTAATTAACATTTTTAATGAACTCATTTCATTCTAAATATTTCTTGTATATTAACAAACAAAAATTAAAAATAAAAAAGAAGATAAAACTAAACTGAGCAATAAACATGTGTCTGCATGTCCGTCTGTCTCTTAAGCTAATAACACTTTTAACATGTTAATTAGCAGTTTTGCCAGAGAAACTGGTGGCTGTAGTCTTGTACGAACAATGTAATCAATGGACAGCCAAAGGTATGTTCTAGAAAAGGATTCTTCCTCTAAAATATCCATCATGTCATCATTGAAATTCTCTGTCTTTAAAGCATTAAAGAAACTCACTTTGTGCTTTCATATTAAATTCAAATATATACCACAATTAATTACACTGAGACCCAGTCTCACGGCTAAGCTGGGCTGTTGTTTACATAAGGCTGGAATTGTTGTTAATAGTTCCAGTCAATTGAGTGTTTTGAGTCTTGTTTAACAATTTGTTATTAGCTGTTACTTTTATTGTTAGAACAACAATAACAAGCAATAATAGGAAACATTAGCTGCTGCAGCAGTTCTGCCCAACTTTCATTTCATATGCTATGAAATTTAAGCAACTACTGGCTACTCTGTGCGTAAAAAGAAGAAGTGAAAACATGTAGAAACGTTACCTCGTGTTCACTTTTTTATGATGATTAGCATTAAGCATTTGCCTTTCACAAGATAGTTGCAGTTCTATGACTGCAAAACTTCGTTGCAATATTCTTGTGTACGTCAAAATCAGCTGATTTGTTGATGAAGTGATTTAATATGAAATTTTTTACTAATAATAAATAAAAAAATTTACACACATTTCTTGTAAAAATATAATTTACTCACACACGCAAATAACACAGAGACAAAATGTTAAAATAAAGCAAAAAAAAAAAAAATTGGCTGCTGTACTGCACACACCTTGTTTGAAGCGGCCTTGATCATCAGCGTCATCCCCGAATGTGTGCATGTGTGTACAGTCAGTCTCACTATTCTCTCTATCTGTGTAATTTAGCAGCAATTTCTCAAAGGCCATAATTGCATAATTTTAAACTTGTTGGCAACTTAATTGCGCAAAATGTTGTTTTAAATGTAATCGGAGCCTTTAACTGCCAATCATTGGCCTTTCGTTCTGTTGCACTACCAGACAGCATGAATGTAAAAATTTTGCTAAATCTTCTTACCTGCTTTCCTGACCAAGAAAGTTTTTTTTTTTTGAAGTTTAACAAAGCATTTGTGGGCTGTTCTCTTTGTTTTCGGTGTGATGCTTTAAGAAACTGGTCTAAATCTTGGCCAGTGATTTTTAGTTGTTTAAACGACACAAGTGTAGGCTTTTGATATGATATCAAGTTGGCCGCCTTGAGGTAGCAAAAAGGCGTTGTAGTTTCTTAAATTGCTGCAGCGAAGATAAATCCCAAAGGAGGGTGGGTTTTACAGTGTGAGCTTAAGGGGAAACGTTGGCCAAGAATGAGTTGGAATTGCAGTTCATTTACTGCAACGACATCAGTGTTGTGTGGATGCAAAATTTCCTCAGCAATGTTTTACATTTTAGACATGTGGAACTAAGCAGTTTCAAGAATTTTGTTAGACCCCATTAAATAGTCGTGTTTGAAACCGTTTCTTGCCACGAAAATAAAAACCCTAACAAATGCTTGTCAACTTTGCTACCGTATACTTAAGCACTTTAGAGCTTTTAAACGTTTTTTTCTTTTTTTCCACTCACTTTGACCACAATTCTGTTTACACGGAGGAGAGCTCTTGTTTTATTTCTTGTCCAAACTTAAGTTTAACAGCTTGTCCGACACATGCTATCTTTACAACATCAACAAAACAGATTTAAAAGTTTGGGCATTTTATTTCCTTGATTTTTTTATACTTTTTATCACATACAGAAACAAAGCAGAAACAATAAAGAACAAAAAGTTGGCGTATTTTGTAGCCAACTTGTTAAATTGCATTAATAGGCCGTTTTGTGTTATAGGCACACAATTTGATATGATACTTTTCATTTCATCATCATTTGTTTTATTTTCTTTTTTGAATAAAACTTTTGCATTTTTTGGAAACCTTTCCTACAGTTAGAAAAGAGCATGTTAGCCATATATTTAAATTAAGGCCTAAAGCTGCTAAATATTTTGTTTTTATATGCCAATTTCAAAATTTTTTTATGATTTTTATTTTATATTTTAGAGTCTATAGCTTAAGGTGAGAAATACATTTTATTATAATTGGCACCACAACGGTAAGAGAAAGTAGAAAGATAACAAAACAATGCCAAAAACCAATTAATAGATATGATGACCTCTTATAAAAAAATTAAACAAATACAAAAGAAAAATCAGCAAATCAATGGTTAGGAATGGACCATTTTTCTAATATTATTTTCAAACATTTTACAATTTTTTCAGTAAAGAAATATTCAAAAGTAATATATTTTATCATAGAACCGTTTATAGATATTATAAATATTTTAAAAGAAAATTTCGAAAAAATTCGAATTCAATTTCGAAAATTCGAACTTAATTTCGAAAATTCGAACTTAATTTCGAAAATTCGAACTTAATTTCGAAAATACGAACTTAATTTCGAATATTTGTACTTCATTTCGAAAAGAATATAATGCCAAAATACTGTTTTAACAATGAAAATATGCTTTCGCAGTGCTCCTATTTTTTCTAGCAGTGATTATTTTGGATATTATTCGCAAACCGAACTTAATTTTGAAAATTAATTTTTTGTAAAATGAAAGCCATACATATTTGTCTCTGTTAGTATCTTAAGCGCTCTCAATTTAATTTTATTTTAAAAAAATATTGAAGGAAATTCATGTTGACAAACTGAGTATAAGCATTCCGATGACGCTATAAGTAATGAAGTTCCAAAAAATAAATTAAAAAGTTGAATTTAATATAAATTAAAAAAAAAATTATGTAGATTTTGTTCTTTCATTGTTCCTTTTTTATATACATACTTTTATTGTTTATCAACGGCAGAATAATTGTGTGAAGGTGGAAACACAAAATAGATATGTATCGAATAAAATTAGTTTGTTGTGTTTTCTGAAATTTCAAATCTTATGGTTTTGCTTGTGTAATTCTCAATTCATTTTTGGGAGTTTATGTATAAGCTGAGAGGTTTTGTTATTTTGGAATTAGGTTAAATTCTATTGATGATTTGGTGTAAGAGCCGATGAAATGCAGGCATATAGACATACTTGACCACATAACAAACAAAAAGCACAATTATAAATTAAAAAAAAAAATCGTATATTTTAGTATACCCAATCAGTTTCATACTATAGAAAATACTTTTATTAGACATCAGTGCTTTTTTATTCGAGTCTAGTTTTCGAAAATGATGGTGCTTTTAAGCACTACAATAGAATGTTTTAATACCGTCAAATCTGCTAAATAATACCGAAGAATTGTTTAACAATTCACTTATTAAATTTCTAAATATTTTTATCATGTTCGAAAATTCGAACATAATTTCGAAAATTCGAACATAATTTCGAAAATTCGAACATAGTTTCGAAAATTAGTTTTTTGCCACAAATTAGCTAGAAACAAATAAAATAATAACATTTTATTAAAAATAATATGATTTCCTCATTTGCAATGTGTTAAAATTGACAATTATACCTTAAAGTCACTTTAATGAATATCGTCAAGTTTCTATAATTAATTCAAGTATGAATAACTTTGATTTTTTTAAATTATTTCCAATATCATTCCACTTCCTTTCCTAATCTTTTTGCCATTATTTACATTTCGTTTTCCATTTCCTTAATTAAAGATAGCAAAGCAAAACCCCAACCTTTCCACATAAGCTCTATTCACTTGTACATACTCGTATGAGTGTAGCTTAGCTACTTAACATATTATATGGAAATAAATCATACGCGTTCGTTGCAAAGTCAAATGGTTTATAATGAAAAAAACAAATTGAATTGCTATAGCTTCCACATATTGTGTCAATTATTGCATGCAACATGCCACACAAACTAAGCAATAATGTCATCATAATCAAATACAACACAACAACTACTACTGCTACAATAGAAAAAGCAATAAGCAGCAGCAGCAACAACAACGCTGTGTAGCAATATGCTGCTTGCCTTACAGCCATACAAGCAAGTGTTTGCCAATTGTAGGAATAGGATTCAATGGTTATATGTCAAAGACTTTATACTGCTAGATAAACAGATTCGAATGCATCTTTAATATCGCTTGTTGTATTTGTACAATCTATAAGTAAGTATGTGCTCGTGTTCAATTTCTCAAAGTGCTATAACATTGACGGCATGTTAGATATTTATGCTTTTGACATGCAAAGTAAATTGATTTTAAATTGAAAAAAAATAATGAAAAAGGTAAAGAAAACGCCAACGTACCAAGTCTTCAGGTGGAAGTGTATGTTGCATCATATATCCGGTTATTGCTGGAATCCTCTTCTTCTCTCTATTTGTTTATTTATGTTTGTGTTGAAATATGAAAATACTGTAGCACTCGTACTTTTATGATGAAGCTGCAGGCCGACAATGATGATCACATCATTTCTGATGCAAAAGTTAAATTGATGTTGTTGAAATAAATGCTGTGTGGATGGATGTTTGCCTCTTTTTTTTTGTTTTGCTTGCCACTATCATCATCGCCATCGTTAGTTCCTCCAGCTCTTGTACATTCATACTTCATACAATAGTTGATGACGAGGACAATGCTTACGTGTATGTATAAAAACAAGTGTCAACTTTGATCAAATTCACTTGGTTGCCTGTGGGCTATACATGTTGCATCGCGGCTTAAGTCAATGGGCAACAAGGGGCACAAACTTACGTTTAAAATTGGCAAGGAAAGTTGCATAACGAAAACAGACGGTGCATTACTTTATTTAAAGCCTCTGGCATACATTCCGAATTACGGTCATCAAAACATCTCAAGCCGTCCATAATTTAAGAAAATATTTCTCAGTTTATAATCTGTCTTTAAGACTATTTCAGACTCTTACTCTGGCCCCCTGCTGCAATTGTTGTGACCCATTTTTGCTAGAAAATTTGTGCACATTATTTTTAAATGCTGATGTCATTCATTTAAATCAGCTCGATTTTTTACGCTGAAAACCACAAGCGGATCCAATGCATTGAAATTGAAAGATTACCCAGTAATTGCTTATGAATATAAGCAAAATATACAATAAATAAAAAATTCATAGAGGAAACAAGAATAAATCAATAGTGAAACTCTACAGACAGAATAAAAATGGAAGAATTTTTTAAACACAGCAAAATGTCAATTAGTAATTCTTATTAAACACATTGCTGGAATAAGTAAAAGTTTGCTATAGCCACGAATTGGTAAGGGAGCTTCATGGTTAATAAAGATCTTTTCTTTATAAAAAAAATTGCATTACTAAACTGTGAAAGTACATCTGTTTAGTCTCTATATGTGGAGTATAGAAATTATATAATTTATTTTTTCGCCTTCTGTTGTAATTGAAAGCGGCACCAACATTGAAAAAGTATACTGACATGGCAGGTTTTTTTACTTGTCTTTTTATATTGTCTATGACTTGCTTTCGGACGCGTTGCCTATTTTTGGACCTCAAATCAACTCGTCACGTTAGGGAGGTCCATAACTTCTAATTTTGTTAGAGCATAATTTTGGTTAAATATCTTATCAAAAAACCAAAGTTTCATATATACAGACCTGAAAACATGGGCTATACGAGTATTTCGAAAAATTAAACTTTTTAAATTAATATAAAATTTTATTTACTTTTTTTTATTTTTTAGATAAATATTTTCCTGATTCAAGTGAAAATATTTATTCACTGCATTGTCAGTAACATACATGTTCGAAAAGTTTCTTTAAATCAAACATATTATAAACCAAGAACTTATATCTTTTTTATAACTAAGAGAGTATAACTCAAAAAAGATTTAATTTCTAATGGCTGTGAAGTAGCGATTTAAGTTGTATAAATAAAAAAAAACAATTCGAACCTAAGTTCGAATTTTCGAACATAAGTTCGAATTTTCGAACATACTTCAAATCTTATTTTTTCTTATTTGACATCAAACTAAACTGAGGAGAAATGATTTTATTGGATTGTGTAAAGATATAAAAGTTTCGAACATTGAAAATCGTGCAGTATCAGTCTACTAAAGATCTATAATTTGCTCGACTGGTGAGCAAATCGATCATTTAATTGTCACATGAAATTTTGTCGCAAATAAAATTCGGAACTTTGGGTGTATTTCAAAAGTAAAGAGATATAATACGAAAAGTGAAATAATCTGAGATGGAAATTAAATTATATTGTTCAGTTGATTTTAAAATTTTATAAAAAATAAATTGTAGCCCCCATATTCATAAAAAAATAAAACGTATTTGAAATCTGTTTTAAGAAAATTTTATACGAAAAAATTAGAACATAGTTTTACGTGTAAAATATACTTTATTCTAGGTGGAAAAATTCGTTTAATGAATTATGAATTTTTTTTAGAATTTGAAAATTTAATTGCAAGACTAACGAAAATGCATGTTTAATTTTTGAAATACAAACTGCTGTATTCATAAACATAAACGTCAAGTTTGGGAATGTACTTTAAAGTACTCTTTTAAGTTCACATTAATTTTAAGAATGTATAAGAAAGTGTTAATTGTTCATAATAAATTCAAATGGTCTTAAAGAAGATTTTAAATTATTAAAATTGATTTAGTATTAAATTATTTGCGATATTAAATAGCATAAAAGCTTAACTACAACTTACCTACAATTTATTTAATTTTATTAAACGTTTATTCTTCCACACATGCAGAGAATAAAATTTTTCTTAATTTGAGTCGCTTTTCTAATTTCCAATCAAAATTTTGATAAATGTCTTTATATCAAGCAACGAATAAAATGCTAATTTTTTTCCAGTCTAGTCTATTTGTCAATATATATTTAATATCAAGACACACAGACAACGACTAATAGCATTGAGTACAAGAAGAAGAAAATATTGCACGAGTAAAAAGAAACATTTTCTATAAAGCCAACAATGCCTTGAGGTATTTTCTAGAATCAACAAGTACTGTTATGCTCGTACAACGACTAGTCTCAGAAACACAAAATGAGTAATGAGCTTGGAAGGCGAGTAATTTTAGTAAAACTCCATAGAAACGTGTCAACTACACATGACTGCACAGAGTCAAACGTATGGGAATATGGCGATATCTGTTAGTTAATTACAATTGAAACGCTGAACTACAGAATGTAATAAAGCCTTTTTCGGTTATTTTGGTTAATGAAATGCCACTCTAAATTAAATTTAACATTAAGAAATATAATAAAGACATTAAGGGGTTGGAATTAAAAATAAATTTAAGCTGACTGATCTAGAAGGAAGAACGAGAAAACTGTTTTCCCGCTGTTAGTCTTAGGCTAGATTCACAAATTTGGAAAAAAAACGTTCATGCGGTCTCTGTTAGTGGAACTGACCCCTTTATATTCTACGAAACAATAAGATGAATCTAGCTATTTTATTTAGCTATTTTATTTTTTTTTTTGTTAAATGGTTTGTGGCTGTGCTATATGTAACGATTGTAAAGCAACAACAACCGTAATGACACACTTTTTGTACGGCCAAAATTTCTTCATATGAAATTTTTGGGTTCGTTTTAGAAAGATAGAAAAAGCGAGAGTGAAAAAAGATTCGTCCGGACAAAACTTTTGTCCAAAAAAAGTGGCTGAATCCTGCGTTGTATGCTTTATTGAATGGTTTCCGTCTGCCACATGTGGATGGTTGGAAAGAAAAAAACATTTCTAAAAGTGGGCACAGACTTCGTTCTTGTGAACAGTTTTAACCGAACGGGGAAAACTGTACTGGTTAACACGTACAACGACCATGCACACACTCTATACGTTCTTTTTTTCTTCGCAATAATAAAAACAAAACAAACCAAAAACAAGTAAAAACGTTATATTCGACCGGGTCGAATCTTAAATACCCTCCAAATATTTAGTAAGTGAATTTGAAATGTTTAACTTGGTGGGACAGAGTTCCTTTATATAATATCGTACGTCAACGCCGACTAAAGGGGGCGGCGTTCAAAAATATACAATATCATGTTTTCCACAGACGAACGTATGGGCATTGCTAGACCATCTTAGACTTCATCACAATTCTCTTTGGAGGCTATAAAAACTGTATTTTGGCGGGGTCGCTCTGGCAAGGGCTGTGGGGGAAACATTTCACCTTTGTCATAAAACTCTAAAAATAAATGCTTGGGATAATTATATACAAAATTAAAATTTCTTTTTTTTGATAGGGTCATTTAGCGGGCAAAGGGGGAGGAGGGGGTAGGGCAGCAACAGGCAGTCATAAAACTCTAAAGATAAATGCTTGGGATGATTATATACAAAATTTAAAAAAAAAAATTTTTTTGGCAGGGTCATTTAGGGCGCAAAGGAAGAGGGGAGGGGGGAGGTAGGGCAGAAATCGGCAGTCATAAAACTCTAAAGATAAATGCTTGGGTTGATTATATACAAAATTTAAAAAAAATTTGTTTTTTTTTTGGTAGGGTCATTTAGGGGGCAAAGGAAGAGGGCGGGGGAGGGGTAGGGCAGAAATCGGCAGTTATAAAACTCTAAAGATAAATGCTTGAGATGATTATTTACAAAATTTAAAAAAAAATTTTTTTTTTGGTAGGGTCATTTAGGTGGTGAAGGGGAAGGAGGGGGTAGGGCAGAGTAGTACCAGGTTTCGTCTCAGCTTCGTCATTAAAGCTTAAAAGTGTTATTTTTAAGGAATGTAGGCTTAACTAAAACAATTTGTTAAATTTTTATGCTATTTTTGCCTATAATAACGCCCACTGAAGTGGGCGGGGTCAAAAAATATTTTTATTTTATTTAATGGCTCCAAGTTTAAGGCGTTGGACCGTATTTGACATAAAAATATATCATTTGCTTAACAAAATAACCAAAAAACTTTAAAAATTATGTTGTTTTTTCTGGGTTGGTTTAGTTCTTCTTAGGGGAACTTTTTTCCCTCCTGCCCGATTTAGCCCATCTTCGAACTTAACCTGCTCTAAGCTTCAAAATATATTTATGCCAAATTTCAAGAGTCTAGCTCTTTTCGTTTGGACTGAATCGAGATTTCCACAGACGGACGGACGGACGGACATGCTCAGTTCGTCTTAGATTTCATCACTGATCAAGAATATATATACTTTATGGGGTCTGAGATGGATATTTCGATGCGTTACAAACGGAATGACAAAGTGAATATACCCTCCAAATTCTTTTTTGGAGGGTATAATTATGCAAATGTCTGTAAACACGCGAATCAGAAATTTTTACATTTTCAGTATTTTACACTGGCAAAAGCTGTCCTTCTTTATTGTTTGGCCCACACACAAGCAGTTTTCAACTAATACGTGTGAGAACCGACGGTTAAAATCAGGACGCAACACATTTGTTGCACGTTCCAAAAGAACGTCAGATTTTGCCCATACACTAGCAGTTTTGCCCGTACAGTTTGAACCGTACGGTTAAAACTGTGCAAAAAGAACGATGTCTGTTGGGCCCTTAAGAGTGAAAAAAAAAATTTTTTATTGAAAGAAGTAATTAATCCATCTTATATGTTGCGTGCTTTGTCCATGCTATCTGTTTGTGTCTGTACTAACTATTGGACGATTGGATAGTGGTTGTATTCTATTGTTATAATTAAATACATATAAGCCCTTATATTCATAAAATTTAAAACGAGTTTAAAATGTGTTTTAGTCAAAGTTTTTCATACAACATTTTCTTAAAATAGATTTCAAATACATTTTATTTTTATACCCTCCAAAATAGAATATGGAGGGTATATTCACTTTGTCATTCCGTTTGTAACGCAGCGAAATATCCGTCTGAGACCCCATAAAGTATATATATTCTTGATCAGTGATGCAATCTAAGACAATCTGAGCATGTCCGTCCGTCCGTCTGTGGAAATCACGATTCAGTCCAAACGAAAAGAGCCAGGCTCTTGATATTTGGTATAAATATATGTTGAAGAATAGTTCGTAAATGGGCTGAATCGGGCTAGAGGGGAAAAAGTTCCCCTAAGAAGAACTAAACCAACCTCTAAAAAACGACATAATTTTTAAAGTTTTCTCTGTAATTTTGCTAATCAAATGATGCATTTTAATGTCAAAGAAGGTTAAACTTGGAGCCATAAAATAAAAATAAAAAAAATTTTGGACGCCGCCACCTTTAGTGGGCGTTATTATATGCAAAAAAAATGTGTAAAAATTTAACAAATTGTTTTACTTAAGCCTACGTTCCTTAAAAATAACATTTTTAAGCTTTAATGACGAAGCTGAGACGTAACATGGTACTACTCTGCCCTACCCCCTCCTCCCCCTTTGCCCTTAAATGACCCTAGAAAAAAAAAGTATTTATTTAAATTTCCCAAATATTTATTTTTAGAGTTTTATGGCAAAGATGAAATGTCTCCCTCACAGCTCTTGCCAGAGCTACCACGCCAAAATACAGTTTTAATACCCTCCAAAAAGAATTGGACCCCATAAAGTATATATATTCTTGGTCAGTGATGAAATGTAAGACGATCTAGCAATGCCCATACGTTCGTCTGTGAAAATCACGATATAGTCTATTTTTGGACCCCGCCCCCTTTAGTGGGCGTTGACGTACGATATTATATACAAAAATAGTGTAAATATTGGACAATTTTTATTCCTTAAGCCTATAAGAAGCTGAGATGTTCTCTGATCTTGCAGAGGTGAAACGGCCCTCCCCGGAATGACTCTTTCAAAATAAAGATTTAAAATGGGGTACAGAGATGTCGAAAGGTACTCTGTCCCACCAAGTTAAACATTTTAAATTTACTTTCTAAATATTTGGAGGGCATTTAAGAATCGACCCGGTCGAGTGTACTTGTTTTTATGAATATGGGGTTAAATATTTGTAGTTCCTATCAGTTGCTTGATTTGATTTTTATTGTTCTTTGAATTACATTTCATTAGACAATTTCATTGTTATAAAATACACGAATGGATGAATTTTCCAATAAATAAAATTATCTTAAAAATGGGACATGAAGAAAATAATCAAACGCCAACACGGGTATTAAAACAAAAATGTGTTAACATCAGGTTGTTGCAGTTCTCGTATGCAATTTGCTAATAAAATTTTTTTATATAGGAAGTGTTATCATATTCAACTAAGCCCACCTAATAAGTGGTGACAAACGCAATACACATGAGCACTGATGATGAAAGTGTTGCGTCTTTCGAAAACAGCTGTTCTGCTCTGCTGTATAAGTTGAATAACTAAACATTTTTGTTGACCTTGGAATATTTATCATGTCTTTGTGAATATAAATCTATAAATCTTCATAGAAAAATATTTTAATTTTGCCTTGACGTTTGCCGCTGCCGCTCTTGTTGTGCTATTATCTCCATGTGCATGGCAGTCAATTTATCATGCAGTACTTGAAACCAGTATTATTTATGTTTGTAAATATGTTGCTTTGTACACATGTAGCTCTCCTGTTGTAATATGAATTATGCGTATGATTAAAACGTCACAGTAGCTTGTCACGTAGACAAGCTCAACAAAAAAAAAAAAAAAAAAAAAAAAGAACACAAGATAGAATATTCATCCTCTGTCACAGGTACTACACACATGCAGCAGCAACAACTCCAAAGTCGTGAACACCTGACTTCAGCACAGCACAGCTACTGGGTGCAAAAGCAAACAACGAAAAAAAAAATAAAATAAATTCAGAACTAAGCAACCTTTTGCCATACCAACAAAGGATGTTCCTAAGTATACATTTTCAATGGCCGCATGAATAATGTTTAAATCCGACAATTAGTAAGTGATTGTGTTTTTACTTTTTAGAATTCATCAGTTGCTCGTAGAGCTTCTTAAGCTCCAACTTCTTTCTCTAAAGGAAGTTATACCACAAACAACTTTGTTGCGAAAGCAAAGAAAAAAAAACCTCTAGTTAATTTTCAGAATAAAACAACACATTACCAGCATCAGTAGTAGATCTTTGTTATCTGTAAGGAGGCGCTGAAGTACATGTTGATAGTTTTTAATCAATTTACAATATAGAATTTTATTAAGACGAGTTTCAGTTACGGCCTTAGCTGAAATTGATATTTAACATATTTTACGATCACATTTATATCAATTTTCAAAACGAAGTGTACTAACAAGTCTAATGGAACGCGTTTAAATTCCAACCGGGAACGATCTTGCAGAATTACTGAAACTTTTTCAAACGGTTTGTTAATTACTGACATTGTTGCGAAACGTTAAATGATGGGGGTTCTTGTTGTTGTTGTTGCTGCTGTTTTGTGCTCGTTGTTGGTTTGTGGTCTTAACAAGACTAACCAAAAACTGTTATGGCTACGAACGATGGATGCTTGTGCAGTAAAACCGGGGAAATTACAATTGCAATAAATGTCAAGCTGTTGTATTTAAATTATAGGCCATGTTTAAGTGGATGTTTAATAAAAGTTATATTTTTCCATTAACGCATGTTCGAGTTCTTGAGTGATTTTGCTAAAAGCTTAGAAATTTGTTCAAGTTGATTTGTTGGGAATTTAAATGTACAACAACAACAACTGCTGCATGCAGCATGAAATTGGACAAGTACAAGACAAGTTCTTTTTTTATATATAAATAAAATAAAAACCGCATGGCGATTAGTAAATCTGAGGATTTCAGGCAGGAATTGAACCCACGGCCTTTGTAACGACGGGCAACCATTGCAAATACCGAATTCTATCTTCAGAAATTTTGAAGTACTAGATATTAATCGACTTGGTCTGGTTTTCCTCATTGCATGCAGTTCAATGTTGGTTTACGATGACGATTAATAAAATGTTGGCTGTTATATATATCGATCTTAAGCCCCTTTTCATATTCTATTACAAGGTGGAGCAAAATTTCTCCCCTCTATCTCTATCGGAAGTTGTTATAAACTTTCGAAACGGCATCGGATGTCAATTATATATGACATTTGGAAACTAGACAGTTATAGCATACAAACAGATAAGGAATGATGCAAATACGTGGAATTTTTCTTCAACTTTTTTTTTACTAATAACTCTGCTCAGCAGCAAAATCCTCCTTTAAACAAAACTAAAGCGTGTTTTTATAAGAGCTTGCTGATTTGAAATTTAAATAAAACACATGCCAAATTATGAAATGGCCAAAAAAATTTTTTATTTGGTAGATAATTTCTTGTCATTTAACATTTAAATATAATTTCGGGCATATGGCCACCACGACTATTTTGCACAAAGGTCATTCTGGAGGTCCAATTTTCGACCACCTTTTCAAGCATTTGAGGGCGTATTTCAGCAATGACACGTTGAATACTGGTTTCCAAAGCGTCAATCGTTGCTGGTTTATCCACGTAAACCAATGATTTCAGGTATATCCACAAAAATTAATCGAGTGGCGTCAAATGACACGAACGCGGAGGCCATTTCACCGGTCCATTTCTCGAAATAATGTTGTCGTTGAAATGTTCTTTCAATAAGTCCATTGTTTCGCCCGCAGTGTGACAACTGGCACCATCCTGTTGAAACCACATTTCGTTTACATCCATATCTTGAAGTTTTGGCACCAAAAATTCATTGATCATGATTCTGTATCGATTTCCATTCACGGTAACGCGTCGTCCTTTCTCATTTTTAAAGAAGTAAGGACCGGTGATTCCACCAGCCCATAGACCGCACCAAACAGCACATTTATCGGGATGCATTGGTAATTCTTGAACGGCGTGTGGATTATCTCTGCTCCAAATACGGCAATTTTGCTTGTTGACATATCCATTCAACCAAAAATGCGCCTCATCACTGAAGAGAATTTTTTGGTAAAAAAGCGGATAAACTTTTTTAATTGAACCCTGTTTTTGAAAATAAATTTCCACGATTTGGAAGCGTTGTTCTGGAGTTAACCTGTTCATGATGATTTGCCAAACAATACTAAGTAGAGACGTCACTTTAAACTGTCAAAACAGCTGTCAGACAACAGAGTGATTCGTATAAAAAAAAACTTCATTAAAAAACACCCTTTATGTGGACTATATGGATTTTGATGCGCTAAACTCAAATCCGCTTTCGTTTTTTTTTCATCAGGTCGGGATTTTTTTTACAGGCGTGGCAAATTTTTCCCTTTAATTAGTCAGGTACGGTGACATATGTCACCCTCACTCGAGAACGAGTCATCCGATTTTCAAAAGTAAAACACCAGAAGATGTGTATCAAAATTGGATTTATTCTAGTCGAATATAATTTTTCTCTATCTCTTATCGTTGTGGAATTATTCAGAAATTAATGGAGAAAAATATTTTTTTTTCGTGCAAAATTCGTAATTTTTTTCAGTTTAAAAAAAAATTAAAAGCAAATATTCAATATTTTGTACATTTTTCTGAGAACTACATATCTTAATAATAAAATAAGCTATAAACCATAAAAATCGGTTAAAAAATGTAAATTTTATTATCAATTTACCGCAGGTACCCAATAAATACAATTTTGTTACACGTCTTCTGGTGTTTTACCTTTGAAAATCGGAGGACTCGTTCTCGAGTTAGGGTGAGATATGTCCCCATACCTGACTAATTTAGAGGGAAAAATTTGTCACACCTATAAAAAAATCCCGACCTGATGGAAAAAAACCGACAATGGGTTTGAGTTTAACGCATCAAAATCCATATAGTCCCCATAGTTTTATTTAAAGGAGAGACAAAAAATTATATTTTGCTGAGCAGTGGGATCGGTCGGTGGCATGAATTTCAATGTCGATTTTCTAATCATGTCAAGGGCAATTATTCTGTAGCTTAGCTGCTTGACTTGAACAACAGTTTAGGTTATTAGGTTCCTTTATGGAGGAAAAAGAAAAATTTCAGCCAGCTTGCGTCCATCGATTTGATCCCTTTCAGTTGCCTATTTAAAAAGACGTTATATTTGACCGGGTCGAATCTTAAATACCCTCCAAATATTTAGCAAGTAAACTTAAAATGTTTAACTTGGTGACAGAGTTCCTTTAAGACATCTCTGGACCCAATTTTAAATCTCTATTTTGACAAAGTCATAACGGGTAGGGCCGTGGGGGAGACGTTTCACCTTTTCAATATCAGAGAACATCTCAGCTTCTTATAGGCTTAAGGAATAAACATTTTTCAATATTTACACTATTTTTGCATGTAATATCGTTCGTCAACGCCCACTAAAGAGGGCGGCATCCAAAAATGGATTATATCATGTTTTCCACAGACGAACGTATGGGCATTGCTAGACCGTCTTAGGCTTCATCACTGATCAAGAATATATATACTTAATGGAGTCCAATTCTTTTTGGAGGGAATTAAAACTGTATTTTGTCGGGGTCTCTCTGGAAAGGGCCGTGGGGGAGACATTTCACCTTTGTCATAAAACTCTAAAAATAAATGTAAAATTTATTTAAAATTTTTTTTTGATAGGTCCCTTTAGGGGGCAAAAGGGGAGGAGGGGGTTGGACAGAGAAGTACCTGGTTACGCCTCAGCTTCATCATTAAAACATAAAAATGTTATTTTTAAGGAACGTAGGCCTAAGTAAAACAATTTGTTAAATTTGTACACTATTTTTGCATATGATAACGTCCAATAAAGGGGGCGGGGTCCAGAAATTAATTTTTTTGATTTTATGGCTCCAAGTTTAACGCGTTGGACCTTCTTTGACATAAAAATATATCATTTGCTTAATAAAATTACAAAAAAAAAGAACTTAAAAATTATGATGTTTTTTAGAGGTTGGTTTAGTTCTTCTTAGGGGAACTTTTATCCCTCTGGCCCGACTCAGCCTATTTACGAACTTGACCTGTGCTTTCCTTCCAGATATATTTATAACAAATTTCAAGTGTCCGGCTTTTTCGTTTGGACTGAATCGTGATTTCCACAGACGGACGGGCGGACTTGCTCAGATCGTCTTCGATTTCATCACTGATCAAGAATATATATACTTTATGGGGTCTCAGATGGAGTTTGCGCTGCATTACAAACGGAATGACACAGTAAATGTACCCTATAATTCTTTTTTGGAGGGTATAAAAGTATGAAAAACGGTTAACCTTAAAGAAGATGAAGTACAACTCTCATGTATGGGCCGGAGCTTCAAAGTCTATTTTGAAGTTACTCCACCGTGTACAGGAGGCTTATTCTGAATTGCGATGCGAATGAAAAACTGAACGCATTTGTATGCTATTAACATTGAAATGCGAAAGCAATTCCTTTCGCATCGGAATTCAGAATAAATCCCCAGGAGAGAGCGAAGAAACTCATAGAGGACGATAGGGTAGCCAACTCTATTGACTCACTCGAGCATCGACGCAATGTGGGGTGTGTTTCACTGTTTTATCGTTACTATAACGGGTTTTGTTCCACCGAAGTCAGGGATCAGTTTCCCGAAACGCGCACTTTTCTACGCTCAACACGCTCTACAGTGAGATCACACCCATATGTGGTGGATTTATCAGTGAACCGCACTTCGCATTACAGGGAAAATTCATTCTTTGCCCGTACTGCCCGTATGTGGAATAAACTCCCTGCGGAGGTTTTCCTGCCGTATGTAGCATGGAGAAATTCAAATCGAATGTCCATAGACACTGCTCCCTTTATCCTCCTTCCCACAACCAATTTTCCTAGTTCCAGCAAGATGTACGCATAAGTAGGGGCCATCCCATACTTTCCGCTAAAAATGGTATTATTTTAATTTTAAAACTGCTATAACTTTCGAATGGATTTCCATGTGATAACCAGTGGTTGATGTAATTCTTTACTACCTGTTAAAGAATCGAGCACACTAATTGATCACATATTTAATTCTGGAGTATTTTGAAACATCTACTTATTCGAAATTTTCTTTCTTGATATCTCACCAACAAGTTCATCGATTTTGAACCGGTTGGAAGCCCTCGACGTGGCTTTCGATTGTTAAGAGATGCTTAAGTTTTTGGAAACGAGCAGAAAAGTCGTTTGAAAGTTATTCTAAAGAGAAACAGTTTTGAAATTTTTTTCAGTTTGTCTGATATTTTTCGAAATCTACCGGTCCGAAACCGGTTGCAATTCACAGGAAATCGAGATTTGAAAGAAATCTTTGAGACTAGCTTTCTTTAAAAAAATCACTTGTATCGATTTTTTTTTCGTTCAGGAAATCTCACGAATGCATCAACCGATTTTGAGCCGGTTGGTAGCGCTCGATGTGATTTTCGATTCTCAAGGTCTGATTAGTTTTTAGAATCGATCGGAGGAGTCGTTTAAAAGTTTTTCTAAAGAAAAATTTTTTTTTAAATTTTTTTTGAAAATTTCGAAAAATATAACCCGGTGCGACCTGGAAATCTAAGTATGAATGAATTCTCTGAAACGTGACCAGTTTGGTCGGATTCGGTTAATTCGTTGAAAAGTTATAAGTGGGTAACACACACACGTATACACATATTGACCGCTTCTCAGGAGTAGTCAGGAAAGCTTCCTAGGAACTCAAAACGTCGAGATGTGGTGAAAACTCGATTTTTTCAAAACGGTGCAAAATTGGTAACTTCCCACTTTTTTGAAAATATTTAATTTTCTTAGCGGGAAGTTGAAAAATTAAAGAAACGGGATACAGTGAAGAAAGTAAAAATTTATAGGGGAGAACGGGTAGCACGTGCATGCCTAAGGAGATTCAACAGCTGTACAAACCTCTGCTCCTAATAAAGAGATTGAGACTCATGAGGTTCATTTCTGATGGCTCTAATATGGGTCTCAAAAATATTTTACCAAGGGATTGTTCAACCAGCCTGGAAGCACAAATTGTGGCCGCCACCGCACTGGTCTGCCAATCGAGAGTACCGCAACTGTGACTGCCGATATCGCTGAGTTCGATGAAACATCAACCAAATAAGTCACAAGAAAAAACTTCCTGTAAAAACTCATGGTGTAAATATGGCATTTGGCTATAAGAAATAGCACTTAAATTCAATTTGCTTGTTAATAAATTCTCTTCTTTGACGGCTCCTATTCGAAATTCCCACAGAGTGAAAAATCTTGAGTTTATTAATTTTACTAACACAATTTTCCCATTATTCCGCCAAAACTCATTTTTTTGGGTCTTTTTTCTTTAATGAATTTAATTTTATTTGATGTTTGTTTTTGTGTTTTTGTCTGTACCCCTCTATGGAAGATCAACTAAGAAAAGAAGAAAAAACTCAGCAGGATTTCAATACACGTTCCTAAAAATTTGCTGGAGCGCTAAAGAAAGAATTATTGTAGTTGATCTTTAACATCCTTTTTTCGATGGTGTGTTAAAATCATTAACAGCAAAAGAGCCAACTTGTTAACTTTGTATGCGGCTTATGGGGAACTTTTCCAGTGTTGTTGTGGTGGAAAAGAAACAAATCTTCCGTATTGTATCTAATTATTACAACATAATTCTACAGCAATAAAAAAATGAAAAAAAGGTATAGTTAGGCACAGACAAGGTTCTTTCTGTACACACTTCCTAGATGTTTAATTTTGCTTGTAACGACCAAATATGCAGGCTTTATTGTTGGGAAAGCAAATAGCGGAGCTTAAACCCAGTGAACATTTTCACGTTCATTTGCTGAAATCAATTGGAAAAAGAGAACATTTATTTTATACCCTACAGCGGTTGGCTGAAGTAGTTAACGCGAGACTATGAAGAGGAGGGTCCTGAGTTCATGCCCGCGCTTAGCCATGAATATTGTATTGAATTCTTCTGGTCAGCAGTAGTGCATGATTGTGTTAGTTGTTGTCAGCCTGTTTCAGTTATGAAGGCATAGCAGTGATCACTGAACATAACTGGCAGCGACTGGCACAATCATGCACTAAAGAGCAAAGGAACAGCAGTCTGTTTCGTCGGCCTTGTAGCAAAAAATTAGCCGGCGAAGTAAAAAAGTTCAAATTGCTACAAAAAAATTCTCTATCTTCTCATCTGTCCTCTCAATACTATCCCCTCCCTTTTAGTTCCGGCGTAATGCATTGCGTATGTAGGGGCCATCCCCTAAGCGGTGGTCCTACTCCTAAAAAAAAGAAGAAACAATTGGACGGTATATTCACTTTGTCATTCCGTGTGTCACGCAGTGAAATATCCTTCTAACACCCCATAAAGTATATATATATATATATATATATATATATATATATATATATATATATATATATATTCTTGATCAGTGATGAAACCTAACGCGACCTAAGCATGTCCGCCCGTCTGTGAAACTTACTATTCAATCCAAATGAAAAGAGCCAGACTCGGGCCAGAGGGAAAAAAGTTCCCCTAAGAAGAACTAAACCAACGCAATGTGGGGTTTTTGATACCAAAAATGGGAATTAATTGGAAAATTAAATTTAGGAGAACCGAATAAATTTTTGTAGTCGGTAAAAGTACACAACATTCCACATCAATAGTACAAACATTTTGTTTTTGACAACTACCGTTATGTCACTATACAATTTTAAAGTTTAAGTTATTTGACGTTTTCTTCGCGTGCAATATAAATTTCAACTTCTGGTGTCTTAAAAATTAGTTTTGAGTGTTTTCCAAAGTGATAATTAAAAATATTTTAATTGAACCTTCAACCTCTGGTTAGTAAGATTAATTTATGTTTTTTGTTTTTATGTGTAATTTGAGTTATTATTTTTAATTAATTTTCACGCGTAAGCCTATAAATTAGTGAAGTTCGGGAAATATGTCGATAAATAGTTGTGAATAAAGCCAAATTAAGAAAAAAAACCATTTCGTTTCTAAAAATTTAAACGCTTTTGAAAATATGTATGAAAAATTTGTCTGCTCTCTTTTGCACATTTTGAAATAAAATTCAAATGTATTGTTGCACCTACATATAAAAAATCAACTTTTTATAAAAAGCAATACAAACATTAGGGTTATTATTGCTTTTGTTTTCATGAGAGCTTGGGTTTAATTATTAAATTAGACTAGATAAAAACATATTAAAAGAAGAAAGGGAAAACAATAAAAATTTTAAACAATAATAGCAACAAAAACAATAATTAACCTAAGCTAATATTACAAAATTGGTAATACAACTGCATTCAATTATGGTTACCATTTCTAGTGGTTTTCAAATAAACACTAATGCCTTTCAAGATTTCGAATTCCTGGTATTATATGTCCTCAACTATCCATAAGTTTTTAATCCATGGACCAGAAGTAGTAAAACACGCTTTACTACCAATTGTACAGTTGACGGAAGAAGCACAGGAACCTCGAAACAAGGATTTAAAAAGTTTTACGCAGCATTTTTCGCGAAAATGTTCTAGAGAAAAATCAAATGAAAATATATTTAAAAGACTATTAGTTACTTCAGATCCTGTAATATCATGTATTAGAAAATTTAAAGAGAAAAAACCCATAATTTTCCTAGGGAAGCAATTCAATTCTTAATATTTGATTCAAGTCTCGATAGTGAAGAAAATGCCAGTGATGATGATAATGATATTTATACCAATTATACAGATGATGATGGTTATTGATAAGCATTAGATACTTAATAGAGCTGCTCAAATATGTATTTTTATTCCCTTTTTAACCTACTGCCAATAAACTTGCATTAAATAATGAACTAATAATAATAGTAAAAAAATAATAATAATAATTTGAAGCCTCTTGCTATCATAGGTTTTTAGATAGCAGATTTTTTAATATTATTTTGTATGGGGAGTACTCCTTCCCTCAGTCCTATTCCGCCAATTTTTTTGCCCAACTTCGAAAATCGCTCTCTTTAAATGATATTGACCAAACAAATCTAAAATTATAAACAGGGAAAGTCACCACGAATTAATTCCCATTTCAGCCATCGAAAACCCCACTGTGCAACGTCAAGAAAACAACATAATTTTTAAAGATTTTTTTGTTAAGCAATTGATATCTTTTTAGGTCCAAAGCAATGACCTTGAAAAATTCATTTTTGGACCCCGCCCCATTTAGTGGGCGTTGAAGTAACATATTAAAAATTAAATTTTAATTATGACGAAGCTGAAATGTTCTCTGATCTTCCCTTGTCCTACCCTTCCCCCCACTTACCCACTAAATGAACCTATAAAAATATTTGTTTGCTTCTAATTTACTTTTTAAGCTTTTACGACAAAGATCAGATGTCTCCCCCACTGCCCTTCCCGGAGTGACTCTGATAAAATTCAGTTTTAAAATAGGGCCCGGAAATGTCTTAAAAGAGCTTTTATCCAACAGGTTAAAAATTATTAATATATCTCCGTCACTCTGTGCACGACTTGATATAAAATATTAACTGCAAAATAAAAGTGAATTGCTTTTATGCTGATGGAAAGGGGCTTGAGCCATGCTCAATCCTATTTGAAGGGTATTTAAAATTCGACCCGGTCAAATATAACGTTCTTACCTATTTCAAATAATGCGTCTAAATATCATGTTAAATAAAAATAATTTTCTTAGAACTTGAGAAACAGGAGTGGTAAGAGTTTTTTTGAAAACCAGCTGCATCATGTTTGAATCGGATCGTGCCTGATTTGCTGCCTCTGATTTGGGAACAAATCACTAATATTACGTATGCCATAGTGAAAATTGCGACTAAGACAAATTGTAAAAACAATTAAAGATGTGCTTTATTCTATCGATGTGTAGGTTCCCAAAAAGAGCCAAATTAGTTTGCTGGGTTATTCGGATGCTTTATGTTTAGAGATCCCAAATAACCAACATTCTCTTGTACTCATATATAATATTAAAGTACATACTGGTTGCTATTCATGTATTTAAATCGGCTTCAGCCACATTATAAGATATTAAAGGAAAAATATTATAAAAATAACAAAAACACACACACACACACCAGCCACGTATAAAATCACCACTTGAAAATGTCATGTACTGGACTTTAATGTCTCTATTAAGCCAAGAATGAAAAAAAGAAAGAATCGCTACAACCATTAGAAAACGATTCTGGCGCGCAAACAGGCAATAGAACCAGCCATTAGAGGAACAAACAAAAAAAAAGAAACATTCTCCGGCACTGGGCTGGCCTGGCCGTAAACTGAGAGAATAAAAGAAAAATGCCATTATAAATTTTTAGCTTCATGCAATCGCAATGATTTAGGAATTAAATACTTTGCCACTTTAATAATAGTTTCCATATACAATTTCAGCTCTCCTTACCCTCCCATACCGCATCCATTTGTTTGCCTTCAAGTCTTTCACATGTGACTGGTGATTTGAAGAGCTGCAAAAAAATGTAACATTTTAATTTTAATTTTGTCCGTTTATCTTTCTTACTAATTGTTAAAATATAAAAGACGGCAGTTTAAATTTGTTATTCACCGCAATTTTGTGATTTAGATATTTATATTCTTGGCATTTCAAGTTTGATTGGTTGCAGAAATGCCAGGACTTTAAGAAAAGTGTTTTGGGTAAAAATGTCTGTTTGGTGGCCAATTATAAAAATTAAATTACTGAACATGTTTAAGCATGACTGTAGCGATAAATGTGCGTTAGACGTTTGTGTGTTAGATGAATTTTCTAAGTTCTACATTTTAAAAAAAATAAAACAATGATTCATTTTATTGTTGTTGTTGTAAGAATAAGAAAATGTATTGCGCATCTTTTTTTTATCTTGGACCAGCACTCAGGGGATGACCCCTATATATGCAGTGCGTTGCGCCGGAACTAGAAAGGAGGGGATAGTATTGAGGGGACAGATAAAGAAATAGAGAATTTTTTCGTAGCTGTTTCAACCTTTTTACTTCGCCGGCTAATTTTTTGCTACAGGACCGACGAAGGAGGGTGCTGCTGTTACACTGCTTTTTAATACACGATAGTGTCAGTCGTTGCGAATTATGTTCAGTCATCAGTGCTATGCCTTCATCATTGAAACAGTCTGGCAACAACTAACACAACCACGCGCTAATGCTGATCAGAAGAATTCAACACAATATTCATGACTCGGCGGTGGGTTGAATTTAGGACCCTCCGCTTCATAGTCTCGTGTTAACTACTTCAGCCAATAGCACCCCCAAATGGACTGTCATCCAATTCATATGCCGGACCTCTTTCACTTGTCTACAGAAAACATCCAGTTTCAGTGAGAGTCGAACCCACAAACAAGCGGACTGCCATGTTGCAATCGTCCGCCACTGGGTATTTTATCTCCTACGTTTAAGAAAATTTTCATTCAGTATTGCCTCCGCTTTCTGGAGAGTACGGTGTGTAAGTATTGCATCTTTCGTCCGGAATACATAGGATCGACATGATCTAACCATGAACATTACCCAATCATTTTGCATCAGTTATTTGGACAGACTTGGACTCCAAGAAGCAAGTCATGGCCCTTTTTGCGGTCATGTCGGTGACTTGGCTAATGATCGAAGATCTTCAAGTGTATGTATTTGCATTAGAAAAGAGAAAATATTGAAACATTTTTTATAAAAAAACTTTAGGAAAGAAAATTTTTCTTTTACAAAAATTATAAAATTTTTATCGATTAAATATAGGGTCCGCCAAATGACTTTTTTTTTTGAAAATGCTATAAAAAAACTACTGAATATATTCTCAAATTTCTTTTTTTATTTGAAAGTACAATCTTTCCGGTTAATAATGGAAAATAATTTCATTCAAATGGCTGCATGACCCGATAACGATCGCCATTGACTGTAACGGCCACTCCTTGCTCATTTTCGAAGAAAAATGGCCCAATTATGCCTCTGGACCAAAATCCCCACCAAACAGTGACTCATTTTGGGTGCGTCGGCTTTTCAATGTATGCGTGCGGGTTTTCTGTGCCCCAAATGCGACAATTTTGCTTGTTTACATACCCGCCAAGATCAAAATGAGCTTCATCTGAAAAGATGATTTTTTTTGGCAAAATCGGCATCTTCCGTAAGTCGTTCGCAGGCCCACTTAGCGAAGCGAAAACGCATTGGATGGTCAACCATATTCGTTCAGGGGAAGGATAAAACTAATTATCTGTCAAACCAGACATGAGCTAAGTGTTACATTTCACGAAATAAGCACTAGTTGAAAAAAAAACGTTAGATTGCGGACCCTATACATTCAAAATAAAAGAGTTATAAGAAATGGCGTAATTTTTCTTGCAACAGTCACGTGCTTCCTCGGCATTCCTCACTGTCTACCCATTTTCGTAGCGTTAGTTGATTGTAAAAATTATCTATTTAGCTAAGCAATTAATTTGAAAATTTTCATTTTCCACGCCTGATTTAAATACTTCACCAGCCACTTGTCACTGTCGGTTTCAACTAATTTTAACTATTTTAATACTGCACGCATTTCAACGCAACAAAAACGAATAATGTCCGATGAGATTAAACACACATCAGAATTTGAAATGAAAATTTAAGAAAACAGTAAAAGAAAGACTAAAACTAAACTGCCACACTACCAGGGCTACTGCCAACTTCCATTTACATGGTGTGAATGGGCTATTCAAGCCATTCTTAATAATTAAGTAATCTTGAAACGGTTTTCACTTCAGCATTCCCACCAAACGTGCGTGTGTGTGTGTACGTGTGCGTGTATTAGCGTATATATATGTATATGAATGAAAGAAGAAGGAATTAGGGAATGTTGTAACACCATCAAGAAGACGACAGCCGTACACAAAATGAACACTTTAATAGTTCCAGCAACCATCACTTGACTTAAAACATTTTTAACAACAAAAAAAAAATAAATAAAAAAAAAACTGGTCTTGGCATTATTTAAGCCTAAGAGTCAAGCTGACAGCCAGATGGACAGACATCATACAGCGCCCGTTGCAATATGGAAAGCAATTTGAAAAACAAGTCATTTCTTTTGCATGCTGAAAATGAATGCAAAACGCGCATTCAAATATCAGCGTCCCATCATCTTCATGACTGAGTCAGATTTTAAAATGCTGATAGTTTTTATTTTGTGAGTGCAAACGTTTTGGAAAAAGTATTCTGTTCAGGTTGTTTGACCACTACACATATAAATTCCTGCTGATCTCTAATAAAAGAAGTTTTTATATGATTGCAATTTCAATAAAAGTCCACGAAATGAGACCAGCTTTACTTTCTTTCCTATTCAAAAACGTGTTTGTAACAAAAAATGTTCTACATTAAAGAATGACCGGCTAACAGAAAGACTTGATTAATTAATCCCATCAGAGCAGAGGATTAGTCTTGGGAAGCCCCAACACCGCCCGTCTTCAGTACTCATTTGCATTTTAGGTTATCAACAATGATCCATTTAAGCTCATGTCCAGAACGTAAACCCCTAGGCCAGTAAGGCGTGTTGTGCAGAAACCCAAAACCTCTCCTTTACAGCAGCAGTCCCTCATTTTGTTCTAATCAATAGCCGTAAGGCGGGTAATGTCGGGCAAAGTGTGATTCTCAAAATAATTGGATGTTGGCTGCGAAAGCTGGACATCTATACCCTGCATTTCTTCGGCTTAACTAAACAAGAAAAAAAATAATCATCTTAATTCGGACACCTTTCCGTCAGCATAAAAGCAATTTACGTTTTAATATTTTATATCAACATGCAAAAAAGGGACTGAGATAAGTTAAAAATGGTTAACCTGCTGGGTCACAGTTCCTTTAAAAAAATGTCTATGCCCAATTTTAAAACTCTAAACAGAGTCACTCCGAGCAGAGCAGTGGGGGAGACATCTCACCTAAATTGTAAAAACTGAAAAACTAAATTTTCGGGATAGTTAGGTTAGGTTAAAAGGGCTGCCCGCAGAAAGCGAGAAAACACTCGAAGGCCATAAAGACCCATTCAAATGACCGGAGAACTACACAATCCTTTCAAAGCGAAGTACTGGTTCCTGAGGACCACCTAGAACTTCTGAAAAAATCCGCCAGGGCAGCCAGTGGTGCATTCCTGAGGCAGTCCAGATCTGGCAGGAAATGAGAGCTAGATGTCTAAGCCTACGCTCCTGCAGGACCGGGCAGTCACAAAGGAAATGCTGTACTGACTACTGCTCTTCTTCATGGTAACAGTTCCAGCAGCGACCATCATGGGGAAAGCCGAAACTGTCTGACATGTGCCCAATTGCACAGTGCCCCTTCAAAACCCCTACCAGGAGTGCCAACGATTTCTTCCCAAAAGCTAGAAGCTGTCTAGTCCTAACTCTGCTAAGTGAGGGTCATAGAGTTTAGGAGACCATACAGGTGGTAATTGTTGGTCACCTGCTTGTCACCTTCCTGAATTCTGTCCAGCAGCTCAACTGACGGAATCTCAATATTCCTACGTGAGACTGCTTCATTCAAGGCCGAACATGCTCTTGCGCATTCGTCCGCCATTATATTTCCCTGAATGCCTTCATGCCCTGGAACCCAAGCTATTTGGAGGTCATGTCTTTTAAGTCGAGCCAGAGATTGAATGCATGCAGTACACAATTCAACTTTATCATCCTCGAGCCCAGGGCCCTAATTGCTGCTAGACTATCTACACTAATGTCAATAGTTCAGGCCTCTAAACTGAGCCCATTAATTCTTAATGCTGCCTCGGTAATTGCATTTATCTCTGCCTGGAAAACTGTTGAGGTATCGGGTAGCCTGAATGATACCGAAAGGCTGAGATCCTCGAAAAATACCCCCGAACCAGTGCCAGTGACCATTTTCGAGCCGTCCGTAAAAACAAAGATTTCATTACTTCGAGTCGCAGAGTTTTCCATCCAGTCTTTCCTCCCAGGGAATCCGACTGAGCAGGGTCTGTCGAAACTCATGACGGGAATCATATAATCAGTTTTTCTCCCCAGAACTTGCTCTCCTACCTTTTGTAAGAGAATGCCATGTCCCGTACGGTCATACCTCAAGCTGCCTGACTCAATGAGCCTAAGGGCAGATCTTGCCCATTTGTACTTGATATGGATCTCAAGGGGAGCTAAATGAAGCATTGTCTCTAGACTGGCCTGAGGGCCTGATCTCATTGCGCCAGTTATAGCAAGACATGTTGGCCTTTGTACCTGGCCCATTATAGAGAGATATGTACTCTTGTCCATAGCACTCTACCCAAGCAAGTGATGCATAAGTAAGAATGGGGCTGATCACTGTCGAATACATCCAGGGCAGGATGTACGGTTTTAACGGATTCTTCGGTTATACGTGAGAGTGTTGTTACCAGTCCTGTCTATAGACTCTTGTAGTATAACCCAAAGCCCTAGTCCGTAAAACTTCACATCGGATCCCTGTGTAGCAAGACCCTTTGCCAATATTCCGAATTGCTCTCTAACTTACATCAGAGTTACCCCATTAAGAGATGTATGTCTAGGTAGTTGAACCAATCCTGCTTTTAGGGGTATTCGTGTCCGTTAATAAGGCCAAAAATTCTTGGATTGCTGTGTGCATCTAATCACCGGCTGATTAACCAACGCTTTAAGAATTTCTTCCCCACTCCTTTTGATCCTCAATCAGGTTGTCCAACGAATGCATCAGTCCCAGCATTTCTGACCCATAAAAGAGCCATAATACATGCCATTTTATGACCAGCCACATGACAGGTCCAATACACCAGAGTGGACAATTCCTCCTGCTCTTTCGCTCCATAACAGATCAGTTATTAAGGAGACTGGTGCCATTCATTGAATGCTCGTATGCGCCATGTTGAATCCACAGCCATCTCTTTTCATCGGCAATGCTGACATTTACGTCATCTTCCTTATAAATAAAACCAAAGGCGGCAAGTTGCAGTCTTATTTCCATCGGCGTAGTGCATATCGCTACCGATAGTAAAACAACACGAACACCATCTAGACTCCGCTTCACTGTCTTCTGCGAAGCCTTTCACCAACAACGCGACGCTCAACACTCTGATTTGGGTTCGCCTGTTAGGGGAGATTCTCTACAGAGTTTATTTATAAAAAATTTTTTTTTTTAAATATTTTGGAAATTGTGTAATAAAATTTGTGTGCCAAATCCGCTTTTCAGTTTTTCAGTTGGTCTCATTCGTTATTAACTGTTGTTTTTAGAATCAAACGTTAAATTTGCGATTATAGCATAAACTTTAATTTATATGCATGTGTATGTATGTGTATGTGTGTGTATTAGTTTCTCTAGCAATTTTGTCGTTTCTGGTCTTATATTTCCACTCCTGATGTTATTAGTTTATGACTTTTCAATTTCCCCGCTGCTGCGTCTCATGACACCAGACCGTTTTTCTTTTACGAAATAAAAATGCACAGTTTTGTTCATGCGCTTGGATTTTCTAGACAATGTGTGTGTTTCTTGTCTAGCGGGAGCACTTGTGTTAAGCGGTTCATTTGACACTGACATACGACGACGAACAACTTGCATGTGTGTTTGTTTGTTTTGTCGTTTAAATATGATGGAACTGGAAGATGGTAAAACGAAATGACGCTATTTTCAATTCTTAGACTTGAGTCAGCCTTACACAGTTACTGGCTGCTATGGTTGCTTCACTGGCTGCCTCTTGGTAGGTGCCCCGTTTTTTCTTCTTCTTCTTTTTTGTAACCGTATCATGTGTGTTAATTTGTACAAATGAGGAAATACTTTAAACTTTTGACACTTGGGAGCAAGAAACAGGAGGCGATGAAAATTAAAATAAAATTTTAATTGTAAACAATTTATTGCTAAAATTGGCAGATTGTTTTCCGAACTAATTTATTTAAAATCAACATTATTCAGTAAAAGTCTGATGGGCAGACATATTCAACATCTGAGAAATATTTGCTAAATTCATTGGCAAATATTTTTGCTTTCAGAAATTTTATTTGATATTCAGCCTTATCCAGAATTTCTCATGCGACAATTTTCATGTCAATTTTTATTTATGATTATGCTGAATGGCCTTTCAAATAAACTGTAAATGATACAACAAGGCTCATGAGTTGCGCAGTTATAAAATGAGAAACTGCTAGTTGTGGAAATCTCCATTACAGATTTCTTAAGAAAATTATTCAAATTGACTGGGATAATTGGTGGCAAAGTTATCGATTTAATAGCATTTTTCTATGACAAGTCGTAATCTATGGTACACAAAATTCTATTGAATATGGCGCTAATAAATATTTTTGCTAGAAAAACCTTTTAACTTAAAATGTATGTATATATATAACAAGGTGAGATCACTGACAGCAGTTTTTATTTTGTGGTACACTTTCAACTATCTTATCGATCAGCAATATTTATGAAACATATATGTTTTGAAAGTTGCTTCTATGTAGATGTGCACAGTATGAATAGTTTTAGAAAATATGGCTTTTTTTCTTTGAAAAGCTTTAACAATATGTTTCCATTTTATTTAGAAAGCTGTGTTCTATCGATGGTAGAAAAAGAAAACTTGCTATTTTGTTGTTCTTAGAAGAAATTATCGCATATACATATGGGGTATTCACACTGTAGTCATAAAGTCATAAGTCATAAAATAATACCACTAAAAATATCACTAGTGTGATCAACCCGTCATAACTTAGTGTGCTATTTCAAACATCGATCAGCTGATAAGATAACAACACATTTGTAATTGACTGTTATCAAAGCAGAAGAAAATTCATACAATTATAGATGAATCGCCTAAAAACTCCATTTCTATTTAAAATTATTAAAGTTGTCTTCTGGTGCTCAAGAATATCTAAATGAACTTGTATGTATAAACTAAAACAGCTGCTGCCTTGATATGAGCTGAATAAATTTTTTTGCGGCGTCATACGGAAAAACGTTCAGTGGCTGCCAGCTGCGCAAGTTAAACGAGAATAAATTTTCACATGTACATATTTAGTTTTTGCGATTTAGTTCTCTTTTAATATTTTTTATGTTATAAAAATGTGATTTAATGTACAGACATATAGGTATGAATAATTTTATATCCGTTTTTTAGTCGTGAATCATTTATAAGTAACGGCGGCAAATATATACTACCGCCGTTTCGCCTAAAGATTTTCAACCGTTCTACTCAGATCTCTAGAGCTATTTTATGACAAAACAAAAACATACCTGAAAGGGTGCTAGAATTTTATGACTTTTTTGTATGCAGCACAACAACAATTTTTTTAAATTGGTCTAAAATATTATGACTTTATGACAATATGACCAAATAGCACGAAGTGTGAATACCCCAGTTGTATGTACGAGGTCTCAGAAAAATATTTAAGAAATAACCCTGAAGGATTATTTGAATTAGGAATGCTTTTCTGTTCTGCCACATGATTTTTGGTTGGTAAACACACCGGTTTCGGCAATAAGACTTTTATATTTTATTTACCACTAAAGCATTTTGTTTTAGGTTCTCAAAGTTGAAAGGAAAGTTATTGCCATCACGATTTTTTTATAGAAAAAAAATTATACGACTATATATAATTTATTTGAGATAAATTGTCGGTCAAGTTTTTGATATCTTTCTTTACAAATATATAAGTAAACGCCATACATATTTTTGTAGTACACTTTAAAGTAATTCATTGATCAGAAATATTAATGAAATGTATACGATTTGAAAGTTATTTTTGTGCAGATGTGTGCAATATAAATAATTTAAATAAAATAAAATAACATTTTTATTTAAAAAAAGCGATATAAATTTATTTGCATATCAACAACAGTAACTTTCTATTTCGTTCAAAAATCTCTGCATAAAAAGACATTTCGGAGTACGAAGAAAGAATCGCACATACGAGGGCGGATTTTGAAGCTACCTAAGTAGGAAAAAAACATTTATTTATTTCAAAAACCATTTATTTCTCAACATAGTCTCCTTTTAGCTCAATACTCGTACACTTAGTAAGACGATATTCCAACTTTTTTATACCATCTGAATAATACGATTTTAGGGAACCCCTCAAAATACGCGTTAGTTTCGGTAATCACTTCTTCGCTTGAGATGAATCTCTTCCCTGCGAGCCATTTTTTCAAGTTCGGAAACAGTAAAAAGTCACTAGGAGCTAAATCTTGACTATAAGGTGAGGATGATCAACCAATTCGCAGTATATTTCACGTAATTTCGGCATCGTATTTCATGCTGTGTGAACTGGTGCGCTGTCTTGAAGAAAGACGACTTTTTTCTTTTTTAAATGTGGTCGTTTTTTCTTGATTGCATCAATCAATTGATCCAATAATGCACGATAATACTTTCCTGTGATTGTGGCTTCTTTGTCAAGATAATCAATGAGCAATATTCCGTGTGCACCCCCAAAATACAATGGCCATAACCTTGCCAGCCGATTTCACTGTATTCGCCTTCTTCGGAGCACTTCTACCAGCTTCCACCCATTGTTTCAATTGATTTTTGGTTTCAGGTGTGTAGTGGTGGACCCACTCTTTCATCAACAGTTATTAATCGACGCCAAAAGTCAGCAGGATTACGCTTCATCATGTCCAAACACCGCTGTGAAGTGGTCTGTCGAATTCGCTTTTGTTCGCCACTGAGCAAACGCGACACCCATCTTGCCGATAGTTTTTTCATATGCAAATGTTCATGGAACATGTTGAACACATGTTCATATGATATTTTTACCATTTCAACAATCTCACGTAACTTAACTAGGCAATCATTCATAACGATATCGAGGATTTTCTTGATATTTTCTTCAGTAACCACCTCTTTTGGCCGTCCTGCTGATGGTATTGTTGCAGTGCCGCATTTAAATTCAGCAATCCAATATTTTACCATATAATCTGACGGACCAGACTCACCGCAATGTTTATCGAGCTTTTCTTTTGTCTCTTTCGCTGTCTTCCCCTTCAAATAATAACTGCACGAAATTCACTTTTTTCCATTTTTCAAGAAACACAAAATTTGCTTACTTCAAACGACTACAACAAATAAACTAATCGATGAATTTGGGTGAAATTTTAACAGCTGACGTTTGACAAAAGTTTTTGTTTTTGTGCTGCCATCTAGCGTTAGGTAGTTTCAATATCAATCCGCCCTCGTATTTGTATTGTGTGTAAGAGGTCTGTTGTAGAAACACATTCCTGACCAAAAACACATTGTATTGAATTTTTTGCAGGACTATTTGCGTTTTATTGTTCCTCAACATCTCTGGGATAAATTCTCAAACAAATTTATCTGTATGTAATTTTTTTTTCGAATTCCTTAAGACATTCTGCTTGTGTCGTTAATAACAACAATTCCGGATAGCAACAATGATGTTGCTTTTATCATTTTCTGTAAAAATGTTTTCACTGCTGTTCTGATGAAATATTTGTACAGCAATAAAATAAAAGCAAAATAGCCGTTGAGCTATTTAAGGGGCGAATTATTTGCGTTTTTTATACTCTCCAAAAAAGAATTGCGGGGTATATTCACTTTGTCATTCCGTGTGTAACGCAGAGAAATATACCTTTAAGACCGCAAGACCATCAGTGAGGACATCTAAGACGATCTAGACATGTCCGTGACGCCGTCTGTGGAAATCAAGATTCAGTCCAAACGAAAAGAGCCAGATCCTTGAAATTTGGTATAGATGAATTTTGGAAAATATCCCAGGTCAGCTTCATAAATGGGCTGAATCGTCCCAGAGGAAAAAAAGTTCCCCTAAGAAGAACTGAAACAACCTATAAGAAACAACATAATTTTTAATTATTTTTGTTGTTGTAATTTTGTTAAGCAAATGATATTGAACATGGAGCCATAAAATCAGAAAAATTAAAATTTGGACCCCGCCCCCTTTTGTGGACGTTAACGGAACAAATTATATGCAAAAATATGGTAAATATTTAACAAACTGTATTACTTATGCCCACATTCCTTAAAAATTACAATTTCAATCTTTTATGACGATGCTGAGACGCTATTTGATCGCTCTCTGCCTGCCCCTTTGCCCCTAAATGGTCCTAAAAAAAATTTTTTTTACTCTAAATAACCTCCAAAAATTTACTTTTTAGTGTTTTATGGCAAAGGTGAGATGTCTCCCCCATGGCACTTGCCGGAGCCATCCCTACAAAATAGAGTTTTTATAGCCACCCAAAAAGGAATTGGGCCCCATAAAGTATATATGTACGTGTATTCTTGGTCAGTGATGAAATCTAAGATAATCTAGCCATGTCCGTCTGAGGAAAACACGATACAGTAGTTCATTTTTGGACCCGCCCCCTTTAGTGGGCGTTGAAGTAACATATTGCATGGAAAAATAGTGTAAATATTTAACAAATTGTATAATTTAAGCCTACATCTACATAAGGTAAGATGTTCTCCGATCTTCCCCTGTTCTACCGCTCCACCCACCTTTGCCCATCTAAATGACCCTATAAAAAAATATTTTTTTCTAAAATTACTTACCCCAAAAATTTACTTTTTAAGTTTTTACGACAAAGCTGAGATGTTTCCTTCACGCCCCTTCTCGCAGCGACCCTGTCAAAATGAAGTTTGAAAATTGAGTTCAATAGGATTTTAAAGAAACTCTGACCCAGCAGGTATTTTTTTTTTAGGAGTAGGACCAGCACTCAGGGGATAACCCTTACATATGCAGTGCATTGCGCTGGAACCAGGAAAATAGGTTTTGGGAAGGAGGATAAAGGGAGTAGTATTCGTGGATATTCGATTGGAACCTCCTCAAATTGTAAGTGGCGGGGAAGACATCTGCAGGTAGGTTAAATATTTTTAACTTATCCCAGTCCCTTTTTTGCACCTTGATATAAAATATTAATACGTAAGTTTTTATGCTGATGGAAGGGTGTCTCAGAGATGTTCCTTGTAACACTTTGGAAACGACCGTATTAAATTAATTTTTTTTTAAGTCAAAAGTTTACTTAAGCCAAATATCATAAAAATGTAAATTTTAATAAGAATAAAAATAGAATGTTTATTACCCTTGTGAACGTACTTGGTTTGTGTCTCGGGTTATCAATTTCGAAACTTAACTTTACACACCTATTTTTATTTACTAAATATTTGGAGGGTATTTAAGATTCGACCCGGTCGAATATAACGTTCTTACTTGTTTTTTTTTTTAACTTGTAAACCAAAATTATCATTTCACAAATAAATATGAAGGTTGCAACGGGAGATAAGGTTCCTTTTCTATATCGGGTCTGTGACTTCTCTTCGCTGCAATAAAACCTTATGTGTTACAATGGTTTTTTGTTTGTTGTTGATTGGAAGATAACATTGGAAAAATTTACAGATGCGAGAAAACAACAGCAACAATCAGACAGCACCAGCCCACATTCGATTGAATCCGTAATCGGCGCAATTATTTAACAGCTTCATCTAGAAGAAAAAAGCTAATGGGTCATAAGGTAAATGACATCGCAAAAAGCCCACAGAGCTCATCCTTGGTCATGTACTTGTTATTTTTTCTTCTTAATTTTTAAACGCATGTGGACCCAAATTAACTGCAGTCGCTCACAAATAATTAATAAAGATTAAAATGATGATTAAATGCCATAATGGCAATACAACAGAAAAGAAAAATTGCTCATAATGATAATAAAAAATAACTAAAGCAAAGAGCTGAACATTTAAAGAAAACGCAAATTCAACCATAAGACAGGCAGACAGACAGACGGGCACACGGTGGCATTAAAGTGAAATATACTTTTGATTAAATACGTTTTTTTTTCTTCTGCAATATCGCACATCCGCAGTACCTGAGGATAAGAAATAACTGAAACGAACATAAAAAACAAAAGGAATACCTTAAATGACAATAAAAATCTGTACAATGGATGTTGTGTTGTGCGGTTGAGCTGTGTGTTTGTGTGTGAGTGCACTAGAGTATATTAAATAATTCATTACTTGGTGGAGGGAATGGAATGGTATGGCAAACTGTACGAAGGAAAACTTTTTTATTGGTGCTTCATCCTTTGAAATACTCGTAGTGCTCAGGTGTCGTTTAATTTATTTAAATCGTAGAGCGATAAGAATTCACGTGAATACTTTTATTTCTTACAAAATTATGCAAAATAATAAATAAAAAAATCAAATACGAAACATTAAATAAAAATGAAGTTTAAAACGACTTAAAATCTAGATAATAATCTTCTATAAAAGGAAACTTTTATATAAAAGAAAATTTTCTATAGAAATAAAATCTTCTCAAAGAAATGAAAATAATTTGTTTTACCATAAAAAGTAAATTTGCTAAACAATTAAGCAAAAAAAAAAAATTTATTAAATTTTCACCACCCAAGATCATCTTATATTTATCAATTAAACAAGAGTAAGAACGTTATATTCCATCGGGTCGAATCTTAAACACCCTCCAAATAGTTAGTAAATGAAAACTCTACTTTGTGGCGGTCACTCCGGGAAGGGCCGTGGGGGAGACATCTCACCTTTGCAATAAAACACTCAAAAGTCAATTTTTGGAGTTATTAAGTGTAAAATTTTTTTTTATATTGTCATTTAGGGGGCGTAGGTGGAGGGGAGGGTAGGGCAGAGGAAGATCAGAAATCATATCAGCTCCGTCATAAAAGCTTTAAAATTTAGTTTTTAAGGAATGTAGGCTTAAATTATACACTTTGTAAAATATTTGCACTATTTTTTCATGTAATATGTCACTTCAACGCCCACTAAAGGGGGCGGGGTCAAACAATTTTTTTCTGGCTGCTTTGGACCTTATGTAAAATAAACATATATCATTTGTTCAGCAAAATTACAAAAAAATTATGTTGTTTTTTAAAGGTCGGTTTAGTACTTCCTACGGGGAACTTTTTTCCCTTTGGCCCGATTAAGTCCATTTACGAACTCGACCTGTGCTATCCCATACAAAATATATTTATGCCTAACTTCAAGGGTCTGGCTCCTTTCGTTTGGACTGAATCGTGATTTCCGCAGGCGGACGGACGTACAGGGCTAGATCGTCTTAGATTTCATAACTGATCCATAATATATATACTTTATGGGGTCTTAGAGGAATATTTCACTGCGTTACACGTGGAATGGCAAAGTGAATATACCCTCCAATTCTTTTCGGGAGGGTATAAAAAGTTCTGCGAAAATAAAACTATATGGTTAATTTTCCTGCAGTCTGATATTAAAATACATAAAATTCTTTATTATACTTCTCATTTAGTCTAAATGAGTTGGTCAAGAAAAATTATTCAAAGGCGAAATTGGATAATTAATATTACACCAATCTTTATAATAAGATATTGAAATTAAAAAAAATTTTTATTATAATATATTTTATAATTCTCATTTAGTCTAATTGACTTGACTGAGAAAAGTTATTTAGGGTCGAAATTAGATAATTAATATTCCTCCAACCTTTATAATAAGATATTGAAATTAAAAAATTTTTTATTATAATATATTTTATAATTCTCATTTAGTCTAATTGACTTCACTGAGAAAAGTTATTTAGAGTCGAAATTAGATAATTAATATTACTCCAACCCTTATAATAAGATATTGAAATAAAAAAAATATTTTATTATTATATGTTTTATACTTCTCATTTAGTCTAAATGACTTGCGGCAGAAGAGTTATTCAAAAACACAATTAGATAGGTAATATTATTTCAACTTTTGTAATAACATATTAAAATAAATAAAATTATTTTATTATATATTTTATGCTTCTCATTTGGTCTAAATAACTTGGTGGAAGAACTTATTCAAAACCAAAACTTCTTGACTAATTTTATTTCAACTTTATACAAAGATATTAAAATACATAAAATTATTTAATACTTTGTTAAGAATCTATGTTTTTATTATATTGTTTAATATTTCGCATTGAGTCTAAATGATTTGCCGAAAAATTATTCGGAACCAAAGTTTCATAAATAATTTTACGCGCGATTACAGTAATAAATTAAATAAAATTCGTTAGCTGATTAAAAATCTCTAAACACAGATTTTTTATAATCATACTTCTCATTTAGTCTAAATGAATTGATGGAAAAAAGTTATTGAGAAAAAAATTTACTTAATAATTTTACTACAACTTTTATAAAACGATATGAAAATAAATGAAATTTTATAAGAGTTCATTAAGAATCTATGCTTTGTACTTCTCATTTAGTCTAAATAATAATATTTGTAACCACAATTCAATAATTAATTTAGCACGAATAAATCAAATTCATTAGTTGGCTAAAAATCTGTGTTTCCATTAGTTTTTGCAGCACACTTCTCTTTCCATCTAAATGACTTCTTGTAGTTTCTTTCATCCCAAGCACCGTATGCTGAACAAGCAGTTTCTCATCAATTTATAAACATATTTGAAGTTGCTGCTGTATAGTTATTTACACTTGTTTCCATATTGATTCCCATACATTTTTGCCACATTTTTATTTGTTTTTGTTTTCCATTCATTGCATAAAATATTGATTCAATCATGCGTCGTTGTATTCAATGAAAAGGAAAATCTGTAACGAGAACTATTTTCGCTTGATTTTTTATTTATTTGTTCTTAATGTGTGTTACCTTTGAAACCCTACAAAACAAAACACACTCTCAAATTCAGTTCATTTTTTTCCGGAAACTGTATGAATTTCGTTTGTTTCAACGTGGGTACTTGCATTTTTATATTTGTCATGTACATACGAGCACTAGTACGTGTCTATAGGGAATTGAGGAAAAAAAGTTTTCATTTACAGATGCCTCGATGTATCATTGCAACCAACATCAAGCTGATCCTGAAGCGAACATAAAACAAAGTGCAAATTCCAAAACAAACACATGAATGTGTGGCTAAATAGCCCGGCCATCGACTATTTCGAATTGTCCAATGTACACAAAATTACTATTTTATATCCGCAACCCATAGGGCAAAATCGAATGAAAAGGTTACACTTTACTGCAAACACCTGCTCAATGGAGTTACCAGACTATTTGCTTATGTGGCAAACAAATGCACACACACACACACATACAAACACACGCACCACATGCAAATAAGCACGTGCACACATGTTCATGAGTTTAAACCGCCATTTCCTGCGTTGTTTTGGCACAAAACTTCAATGCGAGTTATTTTACCATAAATTATTGTTAAACTCACTCTGGACTTTTTGTTTTTGCTTAGTTGTTTTTCCTCTTCTTCTTTCGCTGTGTGTCTGTTTGCAGATGATTCCAACATGCTGGCTCTGCTGCATGTTGGAATCATCGTTGTCGTTGTTATGTGTTGTTTTGGCTTTGGGGTTGGATGTGATGGGTTGTTTAAAATCTAATAAGTTGTTCAGGCAGCAATTGTTGTTATTGCATGCATGCAATTGTTATGGTTCCATGCTAATGCCTAACTCTCCGGTTGCTGCTGTTGTTGTTGTTGTTGCTGTAGTAGTTTCTGATTCTAAGTACTCGTTACAATTGATTGATAGTCTAAAGCAATGGAATGCGGGGCAGAGTGTGCACAGCAAGAAAGGGGAGTTGCACTTAGCTGCGAGTAAGATCAGTGGCCTTGCAGATACGAATTTTTGCATTTACAATAGAAAAGTTAATAATAAGTTTTATCTATCAAACTGATTTTCTATGGTCTTTTTTTTATTATAATATTGTTGTAAATAATTTCATTAAAGAATAACATCCAAACCATTTGTTGTGCAGGTGAATCTTTTGTTCTCAGTCGTGGCTTTTGTGTTTGGTGCAAGCAAAAATGTGTGTGAGTTTTCAACGTGCAACAGCCACAGCAACTGAAATAAAAATATATAAATATAAAAAAATTAATTGCCAGTATGTAAATAATGCATAAATTATGAACAGAATTTTTATCTTGGGGGAAATTAAAAATAATAAAATACTCGTGTACAAACAACAAACAATAAGAGCAGCAAGGGGCAAGAAAAGAAAATGAAAAATTATCATAAATTATTAAATTGTTTGAATTGTATTTAAATCAGAGCATCAGAGCCAAATCGGGCCATTTGATTTATTTATTATGCTAAAGAAATTTATGGCTCGCACTGCCTAAGGGAAATACTGATAGTTGAAAGAGAAGAGTTTTACATCAAGTGGAATTATAAATATAAAATAGTCATGATTTAAAAGTTAATTAATATTGCCCCAAATTAATTTACAGGTCTGCTCGACTAAAAAACGAAATTTCTCTGTAATATTCGTAGTAGTGCGGTTTGCTGGTACTTCAACCACAAATGGAAGTGCTCTTAGTGAGGAAGATGTGGCTTGCGATATCACTAGGGTTTCATTATCGTAGTAAATTTTTCCCAATAATTTTTTCCCATTTATATTAATAGGCCATCGTTCATAAAGTTCTTTCTATACCCTCCAACAAAGAATTGCAGGGTATATTCACTTTATCATTCCGTGTGCAACGCAGCAAAATATCCCTTGATATATTTTTGACCAGTGATGAAATCTAAGACTATCTGCCCATCCGTCTGTGGAAATCACGATTCAGTCCAAATGAAAAGAGCTAGACACTTGAAATTTTGTATAAATATATTTTGAAGGATAGCACAGGTTAAATTCGTAAATGGGCTGAATGGGCCCAGAGGGGAAAAAATTCACCTAAGAAGAACTAAACCAACCTTGAATTTTTTTTTTTAATTTTGTTAAGCAAATATGTTTTATTGTCAAAGAAGGTCCAAAGCGTTGAGCTTGGAGCCATAAAATCAGCAAAATCCAATTTTTGTACCCCGCCCCCTTAAGTGGGCGTTAGTTAAATTTTTTTATCACCAGCTATTAGTTATTTTAAATAAATATGACAAAAGCTCTTATTTATACAACTGTTTTAAGAATATTTGAACGAAAACTGAATCAATACTAAATAAAATTGTTATCGAAAACTTGACTGTTCCAAGATATCAATGGAAACTTTTTTTGCTGTTCTAGAATTTTATAAATAAATGTTGCTCTCAAGAAAAATGGTTGACAACCTGAAATATTTAAACCCACTTATCGATAAATTAAATTTTATATTAGTAATGTATCGATAACTTCATAACTCCATAAGCTAGTTATCGATAATTTATTTTTTACATAAACAAGATATCGCTATTTAACGTCTGCTATACACAAATCATCGATAACCTTTTTTCTAGAAAAGTTGTCGATAACATATACAAGACAAGCATACATATACTAAGACAAGCTTTTGCGTTAACTTGGTTTTTATTTAAAAAACTTACGAAAAACGAAATTTTATTATATAAAAAAATTATACATAGTTGAACTTTTTTGTAGTGAAGATAACTATGACATTATTTTGAAATTATCGATATCTATACTGCTATATAGAAGTATATAATTTATGTAGAAAAGTTATCAACAGAGCAATTTTTCTATTTTAAATTCATCAATAACTTATCTTATACAGTTATCGATATCTATACGCAAGATATCGATTTTACTATAGGCAAGATATTGGGAATTAAATTTTAGGAACATTATGGATAACTTTATTATTATATGGAGCAATTATATACAACTTTACTTTTACAAAGACTAGATATTGATAACTTTAACTTTTGTACGAAAAAGTTTCCTGTATGTAATGTTGTAATCGATAACTTATTTTTTATATAAAAAATATATCGATGACTTTGTTTGTAAACGTTAAAGTTACTGATATGTGTTTTTTTAGTATAGAAAATTTATAAATATACTCTTATGTATACATTATATCGATAGCGTAATTTTTCTGCTTCAAATTAATCGATAAATAAAATTTTCTACAGCTAAGTCAACTTTAATTTAATGGATTTATACACAAATTACCCATAGCTAGATATTTATATAGACAACTTATCGATAATTTGCTTTTTTTTATAAACAAGTTATTGGTAACTTTATTTTAATAAAGACAAGAAATTGAGAATTATATTTTAGAAAAAGACATGATAATGCTAATTTTATTTTTGCACAAAAAAGTTTTAAAGAAGAATAACTTAAGCTTTATATAGTTATTTTTTATAAAGAGATGTAGATATCTGAAATTTTATATGGATAGCTAATTATATACAAAAATATCAGCTATTGTCTACAGACAAGTTATCGATAATTTAATTTTTCTAAGGATAAATTATCGATATAATAAATTTTGCATAGAAATCGTTTAGTTTTTGCATACAAATTGTTGTTAAATTTATTTTTGAATTAAAGTTTTATTGATTGTTGCAAAGAAACTATCGATAACGTACTTCGATAACTTTTAATATCTCAAGGGAAAACCGATTAAATATTTGGCTTTTTATGTTGAAAATTTTGCTTTGCATTAAAAATGTGTAAGTAATTTGACTTTTATAGACAAATTTCATGTTAAATTTTTTTCTTTCGGAAACTTATCGATAACATGTCGAAAATATATAGTATATTTATTAAAACTTGGGTGGTATAACAGATTGAAAAAATTGTCTTGCTTGTAAGATAATACTTTTGCTGTTTAGTTTAATATCTTTTAGTTTGAATTCAATATCCTCGTGTTTTAGTGTCGGTAGTGCCAAAAACTTCCTGCGTGCTTCAATGTCAAATATCTACTGATTTGTTTGCCTCTTCCCCTTATGAAATGCGTGAACTTTTTATTTCTTTTCTTTACTTTGATTGTGTGCCCCAATTCTACAAAATACTGTGTAAATATTTCTAAAATTAAGTCTCAGATATCAGCAATTTCCCTTTGCCAGTAACAAGTTCCATCTTTTCTTTTCTTTTCCTTTTTTTTATTCACCCTTTTACTTCTTAAGTTGATGACATGACACAAAACAATAGAAAATTCACACACTACAAGAAGTCAGCCAGAAGGACATTTTCCTGTTTTTTCCTACTCACAATTGTTTATTGGAGCGGAATTGTTTGTTTGACTGAATGTCGAATAATCAATTTGATTTGTAACACACACGCCTTCTTCCAACAGTTTTACCAGAGAAAAAAAACATAAATTCCAAAAAAATATATCCAACAAGAATTCCGTTTATTTTTTTTTTGCGTATGCTGCTGATTTTCATATTTAAGGAGTTCAGGATGCCTTTAAGAAATATGAAAATAAACAAAAAGTGATTTGAAAAATAAACAGAAAACTCGAGAAAGAAGAACCGGTGATATGGCACGTGGGTATGAAACTTCATCAAAAACTAAATAAGAAACAATAAGTTTTTATTGATTCAACCTATTCGTATTGCATATTGTTAAAGTCAAAAGGAAAGTTTTCATGCCTCCTTTGGGCAAAAATTTTACACTTTTTAGCTTAAGCGATAACTTAAGTTTCTAATTTTATACATGACTAATTTACATTTGAATACTTTTATTAGTTGAAGAAAACGATTTTATTTGATAAACAGAAACGAATTTTAGTAGTAGAAAAAAATTTTAGTACACGGTAAGTGGATGCGGAAATCAACACCAACCAATCAACCAACTTTTTTTCCTACAAGATTGCAAACAAAAAGCAAGTAAGAACGACGGGATCGAAACCTAAATACCCTCTTATTCTTATTTTTCTAAAAAAAAAATTTATTTAAATACGGTCGTTTCCAAAGTGTTACGAGGAGCATGGCTGAGACACCTTTCCATTAGCATATCAACGTGTAAAAGTTAACTCTCTTTTAAACTGTTAGATCATATATTTCTGTGTCCAATTTTGCAACTCTAAACAGGGTCACTGTGGGAAGGACCGTGGCGGAGACATGTCATCTTTGCTCATCTCAGATAAATCATGTTATCGATAACTGTATAAGGTATGTTATCGATAAATTTAAAATAGAAAAATCGCTCTGGCGATAACTTTTCTACATAAAATATATACTTCTATATAGCAGTATAGATATCGATAACTTCTCTAAATAAAAACAATGTCATAGTTATCTTCACTAAAAAAAAGTTCAACTATGTAAAAATTATTTTTATATAAAAAATTTAGTTTTTTGTAAGTTTTCTAAATAAAACGAAGTTATCGCAAAAGCTTGTCTTAGTAAAAAATATGTTATCGATAATTTTTTTTATAGAAAAATAAGCTATCGATGATTTGCGTATAGCAGACGTTAATTAGAGAATTTTTTTATATAAAAAATTTCGTTTTTCGTAAGTTTCTTAAATTAAAAACGAAGTTATCGCAAAAGCTTGAATTAGTAAAAAATATGTTATCGATAATGTTTTTATAGAAAAATAAGTTATCGATGATTTGTGTATAGCAGACGTTAACTAGCGAATATTTTTATATAAAAAATTTCGTTTTTCGTAAGTTTCTAAATAAAAACGAAGTTATCGCAAAAGCTTGTCTTAGTAAAAAATATGTTATCGATAATTTTTTTTTAATAGAAAAATAAGTTATCGATGATTTGTGCATAGCAGACGTTAATTAGGGAATTTTTTATATAAAAAATTTCGTTTTTCGTAAGTTTTTTAAATAAAAACGAAGTTATCGCAAAAGCTTGTCTTAGTAAAAAATATGTTATCGATAATTTTTTTTTATAGAAAAGTAAGTTATCGATGATTTGTGTATAGCAGACGTTAATCGCAAGTTATCTTGTCTATGTAAAAAATAAATTATCGATAACTAGCTAATGGAGTTATGAAGTTATCGATACATTACTTATAGAAAATTCAATTTATCGATAAGTTGTTTTAAGTATTTGAGGTTCTGAACCATTTTTCTTGAGAGGAATAGTTATTTATAAATTTTTAGAACAACAAAAAAAGTTTCCATTGATATATTTCAACAGTTAAGTTATCGATAACAATTTTATTTAGTATTGATTCAGTTTTCGTTCAAATATTCTTAAAACATTTGTATAAATAAGAGCTTTTGTCATATTTAACTAAACTAACTAATAGCTGGTGATAAAACAATTTAACTAACGCTCACTTAAGGGGGCGGGGTCCAAAAATTTTTTTTTGATTTTATGGCTCCAAGCTCACCGCTTTGGATCTTCTTTGACCTAAAAACATATCATTTGCTTAACAAAGTTACATAAAAAACACATTTCGAGTTTGGTTTAGTTCTTCTTAGGGGAAATTTTTGCCCTCTAGCCCGATTCAGCCCATTTACGAACTTGAGCTGTGCTATACTTCAAAATATATCTATACCAATTGTCAGGGCTCTAGCTCTTTTCGTTTGGATTGGATTGTGATTTTCACAGACGGACGGACATGCTCAGATCGTCTTAGATTTCATTACTGATCAAGAATATATATACTTTATGGGGTCTTAGAGTGATATTTCGCTACGTTACACACGGAATGACAAAGTGAATATAACCTCCAATTCCTTTTTGAAGGGTATACAAACTTCTTTAAAGGAAGTTAAATTTGTATTTAAGCACTCATATGCACGCACACTTGAAGTTTTTCGTGTGTTAAATTTTATTCAGTTTGGTTTTTGTTGCCCCAAAAGAAAAACGTTTTTTTTGCTATAAAAATCATAGCAGAAACGTGTAGAGACTGTGAAATTCATACCCTTGAGGTTTCTTATTCCTAACCTTTCACTTTCTAAGCGAACAACAAACAAAACGTATATTGTACGTAACAAGTCTGCTGGCTAAGAGTATTAAAAAGAAAATGTTTTCCTTCCAAAGCATTTTAAACAACAGGACGGGGGTTATTTGTTTTCATGCAAGCAAACGAATTTTGAAGCTAAAGCTTCTCTCCCTTAAAATGCCTAATAAACTTCTATTTCTTATTTGTCCGCAGTTTAATTGAAGTTTTGATCCTTTTAGGAAAATTACAGAGTCCCTTGCTGATGATGGGATTCGTAGCGAATAAATGGGATCAATATTATTTCTTTAATACCTGGAGTTATTCTTCACTAAACTATTTATGAAAAAGTATTAATGAAAAATAAAAGAAAATTCTTGTTGTGCTTAAGCATTTCTGCAAAAGAAAAAAAGGCTGGGAAATAATTTCCCATACAACGTTTTTGCCAGTAAATATTAGAACAAAATTCGTTGCGTGTTTTAGTAAAAAAAATTTTTTCAACACAAACCGCGAATTGCTTGTTTGCGGAAAATATCCACAGTCTGTATTAGGAATCGAACCCTCTGCGACCGTTGAAGAGACAGAGTTGCATTGTTATCTACAAGCGTCAGAGGCGAGAAACCACAAACTACAAGGCAGTAGTATGTGTAACATATACGAGGTCTGTGCGCAAAATAAAATGAATTCTTATTTTTCTAAAAAAAAAATTAGGCATTAATTTCTAATTTGTCCACAGCCAAAAAAAGTCCTCTTGAAACCTAAAATACAATTGTGCCAATATTTTTCCAATCCTCGAATCAGATCTGTTCTGCACTTTTTGGTATGTCCTAGAACTCTGGCAGCATTGTGGTTTTTATCTCCGCAATCCTACTCTTCGTAATCAAAACGTCTTCCTTTCAGAGGTTTCTTCAATCTGGCGAACAAGAAAAAGTAGTAGGTCGGTAAATCTGGGCGCAAATTACGGCATTCGATATCGATCGAAGTTTGCGTTGAAATTTCGATCGATATCGAATGCGCTAATTTCGCTTCTGGTGAATGGCGATGTTTCTAATCGTGATTGAAGGATTATAAAAAAAAATTTTTTTTCACTTTCTCAACATTTTCTTTGCTTGTTGATGTGCTGGGACGTCCAGGATGAGTGAAAGTTTTGCGGCTACAGTTTGCAAATTGCGATCAATTTTGGGTCACAATAATGCTCCAAAAGAGTCAACTGTAAAGAGATTAATGGATAAATTTGCCGAAACTGGGTCTGTTAGTGATGTAAAGACAACTACGCGCCTTCGACCAGGTCGATCGACCGTGTGGTTTGGATTTTGGGATGGAGGAATCATTGGACCTTTTTTTTATGAAAATGAGGCAGGTCAAGCGCAAACAGTCAATGGTGTTCGGTATCGTGAAATGATAACCATTTTTTTTTGAAGAAATGAATGTGGAGGGCATGTGGTTTCAGCAAGAGGGCGCCACAAGTCATACAGCCAGAGAAACAATTCATTTGCTGCATCAGTCATTTCCCGGTCGTATTATTTCGCATTTTTGGAGACCAGAATTTAACACCGCACGATCTAGGCGGCCAATTCCAGACTAGACTTTTTTCTTTGGGGTTTTTTGAAGTCGATGGTTTACGCGAATAAGCCGACGACATCTCAAGCCTTAAAAGAGGAAATTGGACGCTGCATTAATGAAATACCGCAGCATTTATGCAAAACGGTCATTGCAAATTTCATTAAAAGATCGCATGTGTGCCAGCAAAGCCGCGGCGGCCATCTGCCCGATATGTTGTTCCATACATAACCTCATTCTGTCTACTTTACGATATAATAAAGTTTCACGATTTTTTTTTTCAATATCTGTGTTTAAAAATTGAAATCTTGCGTTCTTGTTTTGACACCCTTTATAAAAAATGTTTAAACTATTCCTATTTATAGGATGTTAATTTTTTCAACGGGCTCAAGTTCAAATCTGCGAAACTGCAAATTATTTTTTATTTTTATTTAATAAGTGAATTTGTTCAAATTCTATTTATTTATATTAAGAGTGAAATATTAAGAATATTTTCTATAATCATCAAACAATTTCTATTTATAATTGATGTCCAGAAGTGGATATGGAAATATTGAAAATAAAAAGTTTAAAAGTTTTTTGTTATAAAAAAAATTGAAAATATAAAATTTGAAAAATTAGCAATTAAATAATAAATTAAAAAAATTCATTAATTGTAAATAATCATTAATTGTTGAATAGACCTCGTATACTTAAATCACAGGAAATAATTTTGGGTACAATAAGGAAGTTAGGAAGGACAGCAACCCGCAGCAGTGCTGCCTTCCCAGCTGATAGTTTTAATTCGACAAGAATCTAACGCGATTGCAGCGGGCAATTAAATTGATCGTCGTGGCGGCCTGCTAGTGGCGTATCTTCCATAGAACTCGTTTATTCTTTCATTTCTGCTTCAAACGAGTCTTGTAAAAATCGCCTAAATAATTGTGATTAGCAGCCATAAATTACACACCAAAAATATTCTACTCATGACTTTTCCTGATTTCTTGGAATGTACTGTATGTATCATGACTTTTTGAATACAACATGTTACGAATCTTAATTGAATTAATTGGGCTCTGACATGACAATGTCACATAGAAGTGACAGATGTCTGTCACATTAAATTTTCTAGGTTAAGTTAGCAGGTTTTATTTCATCCCTCCTCTTCTCTATGAACTGCAGGGCATAATCATATTTGTACTCTCATAACCCTCTTCATTAAAGATTTACATTTTTTTCTTTTCAGCTTTAGATTAAATTTATTTTTAACTGTACGTTAAGGACGCGGCGTACTAGAGAATAGTGAGTTAATGGCATTTCAAATGTGTGTAGGTATGTGTGTTAAGCTCTTCTATGCACTTTTTTTTGTTAAATACGTAGTGGGGTGGCTTTTTGGTTGTAATTTTTGTTTTGTTATGCCTTTTAATACCAGGATCTTCTGAATGAAGGCATACAAAAAAAAAAAAGGTTTGAAAAAAATTATATATTTTTACTAAAATAACTTTACAGTCAAGCTTTTAGCAAATATTTATGCGAGTAAAGGTGCACGGTTATGTGTTTAACTTTACACAAGTCATTCGGTTGGTCCTTTTTGAAATTATGAATATCGATTTTTTTTTTGCCTGCTTTCTTTGTTGGGAGTTTTTTCTTCCGACTTAAGATTACAGAGAGAAGGGGGGCAGGGGAGAGATTTTGTGGTCCTTTTTCGTTTTGTGAAATAATTTCATTTAAACTGTTTTGACCTTTTTTTGTTGTTATTAATATTGGGCGTTTTAATATAAACACGATTGGAACATTTGGGACTTGAACTCCCCCCTCTAAATAAAAAGGCTAATAAGGATATTATTATTCTTATTTGGTTGTGTGTGTGTGCTAATTTGGTCATGTTTATTATTCATTTGCTGGTGTGTAAATTTGTTAAAATATTTGCAAACATGAATTTGAATATTAACAATAATTTTATTGTGTCTTATTGTGTATCGAAAATTTTGTCAGATCTTACAATATTGTCAGATTTAATAATTGTATTGATAATAGCCAGTCAATGAAAAATGTGCGCACAATGTGGATTGTATGTTTAAACTACAAAGTCGAATAGCTGATAATCACCCTTATCGTGAATTAAAAGGGGAATTGTTAATTTTTTCAACGGGCTTAAGTTCGAATCTGCATGACTGCAAATGATTTTTTATTATTTTATTAATAAATGAATTTGTTAAAATTCTATTTTTTATTAATTTATATTAAGATTGGAATATTAAGAATATTTTCAATAATCATCAAACCAGAAGAACGGATCAGTACTGATTTCGAGGCCGCTACGCCATCTCATCAGCGTTCTTTGTTCAATTTTTCCACATTTGCAAGTGGTGCTAGTTAGTAGGAATATCAACTATTTAACCAATATTTTAACGAAAATTGAATATGAGAAGTTATCACATTCATATTTTTAAGTTATTACATTTTTGGTTAGTACGAAATTCCCCAACCTCTTTCGCTTTTTCCAGAGCCATCGGCTGCTGATAGCTAAAGCTTCTTTGTTATTTATGTTCAAGTAATTAAACATAAATAACAAATAAAGGGGAATTTTTGTTCACATGAAATTTTTATTCCACTCGAAGGAAAAAATGGTATTGTGAATCTCCCGTGAGAAATTATGCCCGCTATCAGTTCTCAGTGAATGCTAGAAAAAGAGAAGAAGCCGAAAACAACATGAAAAATAAAAGAATTTGTGTTGAAAAATTTAAGCTTATGAAATAATTTAAAAAAATTTAAAAAAAGTATGGCTAAATATTTAGTAGTCAAATAATTTGGATACATTTTGAAAACCAGATAAAACAATTTAAATATATTCTTAATCTTTAGAATTGGAGTAACAAGTTTTACAAAGACACAAGGAATTTATTTGTTGCAAAAAATATAAGTTTTTGTCTTATTAACGGGTCTTGCCAGTAAAATAAAATTTGCAAACTCTAAAACTCGAATTATAATTGAAAATACTTGCATTTTCTACTCTATTCCCCACCAAAAACTAAGTGAATTAGAAATTGAAGGGAAAAGTGAAAAATTCCCGGGAACAAAATCATTCACGATCAGGGGAATTTAATTTTGGCGTGAAATCATTCACGGGGCATTTTTTCATGACTACGATTTTAGGGAAAAGGGAAAAACTTCGAGGGAAAAATTATTCATGATAGCGGTGAATATATGGTTCATTGTCAAATATCTCACATTCACCTCTATCATGAATAATTTTTCCCTCGAAATTTTGCCCTTTTCCCTAAAATTGTAGTCATGAAAAAATTCCCCTTGAGAATGATTTCATGCTAAAATTAAATTCCCCTGATCGTGAATGATTTTGTTTCCGGGAGCTTTTTTAACTTTTCCCTTTAATTTATTCCCTTAGTTTTTGGTGGGGAATAGAGTACAAAATTTAAGTATTTTCTATTATAATTCGAATATTAGGGTTTGCAAATTTTATTTTAGTGGCAAGACCCGTTAATAAGACACAAACTTATATTTTTTGCAACAAATTAATTGCCTGCGTCTTTGCAAAACTTGTTGCTCCAATTCTAAAGATTAAGAATATTTTTAATTTGTTTGGTCTGGTTTTCAAAATATATCCAAATTATTTCACTACTAAATATTTAGCCATACTATTTTTAAATTTTTTTGAACACAAATTCTTTGATATTTCATGTTCTTTTCGGCTTCTTCTCTTTTTTTTGCATTCACTGAGAACTGATAGTGGGAATAATTTCTCACGGGAGATTCATGATACCATTTTTCCCTTCAAGTGGAATAAAAATTTCACGTGAACGAAAATTCCCCTTGTTATTCACGATAGGGTTGAATATGTTAACCAGGATGGCTTTCTTCCGGTCATAAGAAATTTTTGTTACATTTCCTGATTTGACAAATGGAAGGGAACAGATGTTACAATCAAAATCTATGAAAAGTTTACTGCTTTTTTTTTGTGGCGCATTATTGCCTTTTTCTACATGCAACTTGACTGCTTATCACACTCTGGAGATGTTTAACTGCAGCTGGTGGTGTTGTTGTTGTTGGTTTTGACAACCCAAACACGTTAAGGAAACATGCCAAACAAAAATTGTGCAAATTTATTTGGTTATTTTTTTGGCTCAACAACAATAACATTTCGTATTGAAAGTGCGTAAATTGATCAATTTATTTGGAAAGAAATGCCAAACAAATTACAATCCACTTAAAGTGGGGGATTTCGCGTGAATTGTTTAAATTTAATGCAGCTAAAAATTGCTAAACATTTGAGAGCGAAGTAGCCGCTAAAATAGTTTTTTTCTATTAAAGCTGTTTATATATTATTATCACTTTTTGTTTGTTTGTATATTTTGTTGCTGGCAAGCAGACGCAGTCCATTTTGCTTTAATAGGAACCATAAATCAGAATTAGCAAGCATTTTACTATTCCATATGAGCAAAAGAAAGACAAACGCCTCTGCCTTAATGTAAATGCACAACTTTGAGAAACTACACTCAACGAATTAAATAAATAAAATAATAAAATTAAAATTAAATTAAATAAATAAAATAATAAAATTATTTTTGATTGAATGATTGATTTTGTTATCAAGCCTTGACTCACTTTTTTTATAAAAGAAATTTTAATTTATTATTATCCGATATTTCGCTATCCTCTGGATATCTTCTTTAGGGCAATAACGATAATTAAGATTAATATATAAATATTTAAAAAAAAATTTATAACACAAAAATTATTTTTGTGTTATTCGTTTTTTTATACCCTCCAAAAAGAATTGGATGGTATATTCACTTTGTCATTCCGTTTGTAACGCAGCGAAATATCCCTCTAAGACCCCTTAAAGTATATATATTCATGATCAGTGATGAAATCCGAGACGATCTGAGCATGTCCGTCCGCCCGTCCGTCCGTCTGTGGAAATCACGATTCAGTCCAAACGAAGAGAGCCAGACTCTTGAAATTTGGTATACATATATCTTGAAAGATACCACAGATCAAGTTCGTAAATGGGCTGAATCGGGCCAGAGGGAAAAAAGTTCCCCTAAGAAGATGTAACCCAACCTCTAAAAAACAACATAATTTTTTAGTTTTTTTTGTAATTTTGTTAAGCAAATGATATATTTTTCTGTCAAAGAAAGTCCAACGCTTGAAACTTGGAACCATAAAGTAAAAACAAAATCAATTTTGGACCCCTCCCCCCTAGTGGGCGTTACTATATGCAAAAATAGTGTAAAAATTTAACAAATTGTTTTACTTAAGCCAACATTCCTTGAAAATAAAATTTTTAAGCTTTAATGGCGAAGCTGAGAGGTAACCTGGTACTCCTCTGCCTTCCCCCCCCCCCCCTTGGCCACCTAAATGACCCTATAAAAATAAAATTTTAATAAATTTCACATTTAATTATTCCGAACATTTATTTTTGTAGTTTTATGGCAAAGGTGAAATGTCTTCCCCACATGGCCCTAGCCAGAGACCCCGACAAAATACAGTTTTAATGCACTCCAAAAAGAATTGGACCCCATAAATTAAATATATACTTGATCTGTGATGAAGTCTAAGACGATCTGGCAATGCCCATACGTCCATCTGTGGAAAACACGACATGGTCTATTTTTGCACCCCGCCCATTTAATGGGCGTTGACGTACAATATTATATTAACAGTGTAAATATTGGACAATTTTTATTCCTTAAGCCTATAAGAAGCTGAGATGTTCTCTGATCTTGCAGAGGTAAAACGGCCCTCCCCGGAATGACTCTTTCAAAATTGAGATTTAAAATTGGATCCAGAGAGACATCTTAAAGGAACTCTGTCCCAGTAATTTAAACATTTTAAATTCACTTACTAAATAATTGGAGGGTATTTAATATTCGACCTGGTTTTTACGTGTTTTTATATAGAAATAATTTTGTATTGACTTTTGAATGTTTTAAGGCAAATGTGAGATATCTCCCACACGGCCCCTCCCTGGGAAACCCAAACGAAATGGAGTTTTTATTTAGTAATTATTTGGAAGGTATTTGAGATTCGTTCTTACTTGCTTATAATTATAATAAATATTTAATACCCCATCGTTATTATTTTTATGTGTAATTTCATTGGTCGGTCCGACACACGAAGTATTACAGAAACGTTTGTAAAAAAAAAAGTTGTTTACATTTATTTCGTCAAATATTTGATAGATGCGAACGCAGCTTTAGCATTTACAATCATTTAAGTTTGGCTGTAAAAGTTGGCTGCTCAAAAACTTTTGCTGCCATTTCTTCAAAGTAACTTCCCTCTTACTTTTTTTACATACTCCAACTGTTTTTAAGCTCCTTAATGTTTTTTAAGTCTTTAAAAATTGTCGTAAATTATGGCTTTAGAAAAGCTCTACACAAATTTGCGAATTCTTACCTCAGGCTTAACACTGCAAGATTCTCTAACAGAATGCCACAGTAAATGGCTGAAAATATTAAATCGCACTAAAACCGAAATATAAAGAACTTTTCATTAAAATGATTTATAGAGAAGGAAAAAATAGCTATTGAAACTTGTGTGTGCGTGTGTGTGTGTGTGTGAATCGAACATGAAATTTTCTTTGGCCACAAAACAAATGAAAAACTAAACTATTTACATTTTGGCATTGTTTGCATATATTTTTGATTTGGAAATAAAGAATGACTGTTAGTGATTTATATTGATTCACATGAATCAATTGCCATGACACTTTATGTCAAAAATAAAAAACAAAAAAGTTCAATTTTGTGGGATTTTATAGCCAAGTTATTGGCTTAAAAAAATAAAAAAAAAGTTTTTTAGTCAAAATGGAAAATATTTCACACACCAGAAGAGTGTAACAGCCGTTCGGGATATCATTACTAAAAGAAAATGAAAAACACACAATACTGGCGCCTTAATTTTGACTCCTTTTGAAATGTTAAATTACAGAATTAAAAATTCATTTGAAACGGATGCTGTCAAGTTGTTTTTGATATCTACACAAAGGCATTGGCATATCCTTAATCATATCCTGGCGATAATGTTTAGTAATTAACGCCTGATTACAAATGAACATACGAAAACGCCTGACAAAAATAAGCTGAAACTTTCAGCAAGCACACACACACTCACACACACTGTCATACACATTTTCATGTCTGCCTTTAAGCCAAACAGCTTAACTACACTCACAACTTTGGCAGTTCACGTATTAACGTGTTGTACAAATGCCAGTTGATGTATAGAACTGTTTGTGAAATTAACTCAACTGGCGAAATAATTCAGCAGGGGCATTAATAAGAAGAAGCTAAAACAAAAACAAAACAATACAAGTAAAAACGTTATATTCGACCGGGTCGAATCTTAAATACCCTCCAAATATTTAGTAAGTAAATTTTAAATGTTTAACTTGGTGGGACAGAGTTCCTTTATATAATATTGGACGTCAACGCCCACTAAAGGGGGTGGGGTTCAAAAAATAGACTATATCATGTTTTTTACAGACGAACGTTTGGGCATTGCCAGATCGTCTTAGACTTCATCACTGATCAAGAATATATTTACTTTATGGGGTCCAATTCTCTTTGGAGGGTATAAAAACTGTATTTTGGCGGGGTCACTCTGGCAAGGGCTGTGGGGGAAACATTTCACCTTTGTCATAAAACTCTAAAAATAAATGTTTGGGTTAATTATATACAAAATTTAAACATTTTTTTTATAGGGTCATTTAGGGGGCAAAGGTGTAGGAGGGGGTAGGGCAGAGTAGTTACGTCTCAGCTTCGTCATTAAAGCTTCAAAATTTTATTTTTAAGGAATGTTGGCTTAAGTAAAATAATTTGTTAAATCTTTACACTAATTTTGCATATAATAACGCCCACTAAAGGGGGACGGGTCCAAAAATTATTTTCTTTTTATTTTATGGCTCCTTGACATAAAAATATATCATTTGCTTAGCAAAATTACAAAAAAACTTTAAAAATTATGTCGTTTTCTAGAGGTTGGCTTAGTTCTTCTTAGGGGAACTTTTTTCCCTCTGGCACGATTTAGCCCATCTCCGAACTTAGCCTGTGCTATCCTTCAAATTATATTTATACCAAATTTTAAGAGTCTAGCTCTTTTCGTTTGGACTGAATCTTGATTTCCACAGACGGATGGACGCACGGACATGCTCAGATCGTCTTAGATTTCATCACTGATTAAGAACATATGTATGTATATACTTTATGGGGTCTTAGAGGGATATTTCGCTGCGTTACAAACGGAATGACAAAGTGAATATACCTTCCATATTCTGTTTTGGTGGGTATAAAAAAGAAAACTTCACTCCCTATTTGTTAGCAACGTTGAAGGAAAAGGAAGTGGTGTAGAGATCAAATGTTTGTGTAGGCTGCTTACGCCTGGATTAATGCTAATGTTTAATTGCTGTGTTTGGGTGTGTGTGTGTGTGGGCGTGGGAGTAACAAAATTAGTGTAATCATGAATATAAATACGAAATTAATGCACCAGAATAATTAAAAAAGTTTAGCATTTCCCAAAGTATAAAAACTGAAAAAGCAGGTGAATTAAACGGCAAACACACACACTCACTCGTACGATTAACTGAACGTACTTTAAACATCTCTATTAGATAAGGAAGAAAGAAATCTAATAAATGGCAGGCAAATAAAATAGATTTAACAAGAGAAATGGAAACACTCACAAGGAATATTAATGAATATTCATTAACAGGACTCTCCAAAGTTGATGAAAAGAACACCAGGTAAGTTTCAAGTCAAATATCCTTATCCTCGTGCTTATCTTTAAAATAATAGCAAGTAGTTTATAAAATGGTATTGGCAGGGAAATGAAATGTGTGTGTGTGTGTGTGCACACATCCTTAACAAGCAGCTAAGCACAAGTGAATGAAAAACTTCTATATCATTTACGGAAAGGTAATGCCTTAAGTTTGACTCTATAAATTAAATATTTTTACTGCACTCAGGCTCTTCGTAATATAATCGCCAAAATTAACAGGATAACTTTAGGCCCAATTGGTTAAAAAATCATCAGCTTTTAATTTTTTTTTTTAAATTGAACAAACTCAATTAATTTTTTCTTTTATCCTGACTAATCCTTATTATTTATAGATATTTTTTAAGTATTTTTCTTAAAATCGAGTTATATTATCAAGAGTAGAATATATACAATATATTTTATAAACATCATATGATTATAAAAAATATTCTATTCCACTCTTAATAAAAATAACTTGAATATAATAAAAATTGTTAAATGAAATATTTTGCAGGTTACAGATTTGAACTTGAGTCTGAAATAGACATTTTCATCATTATAAAAAAATTTTAAATATGGCAACTCTAAAGGATATAAAAAATTTGTTTGTGTGGAGAATTCTGTTAAATGTAAATACTGTTAAATCTTTAAATAATTTAACAGCACTGTTAGTCAGTCAGCATACAGTTCTGTTAAAAAAAAACTGTTAACACAGGAAATTAAATTATTTTCTCTATCGACCTTGGCTGCAAATTGTTGTTGCTTGTACGAGTATAAATATATATGAGAATGAATGTGTCATATAACACGTGTGCTTTTTTTAAATTTAATTATTTTTTAACAAAAAATATATAATAATAATGTTTTAAAACTAAATAAAAAGACCGATGAAAAAAACACAAAACGCTTTATTCCTAATTCTAATAAAGTCTAGCATTATTGTATTCTACTTTCTGCTAGTCTCTATTATGTGTTTTCGTTCAGAAGTAGCATTATGATGTTTACACAAACCACTTTACTGCGTTAAATGCAAGCATGTATGTCTGTACTGTTGTAGTGTGTATGTCTGTTTGTACATCATGATGGTCTATTGTTAGGCCTTGATGGTGTAGTAAATGTGGAAACGATAAAAAAGATAACAAATAGAGGAAAAAGTAAATAAAAAGCATAAAAACAGATAGTAAACAACACCAACACATATATTGTGTTTTCCTTTTCTTCTTCTCTTTTTTTTTGTCTGTAACAAAATAAAAAAATATTAAAAGAAAACAAAAATAAAATAGGAAAGACGGCTTGATGCATTTGCATAAAAGGCAAAAACAAAAAGCCGGCAAAACAAGATGTTCAACTTTTCTCTGCTCGTTGTAGTAACACGTGCTGAATATGTTAAATGCGCTCTTTGCTAACAGCGCATTTTCATGTGCCAGTCAGCGTTGCCAGAAACAATCAACGAATATTTTTAACTTTAAAATTCTGCAAGATAATTATTATGACTTTGAATGACTAAAAATCACATCTGATTGCAAATTTATGTCGTGCCTGTAACAAAAATTACCTGGTAAAAGGCTACAAAAAAATAATCTATTCTCTCGTGTTCCTTCATTAGTCCTCTCAATATCATCACTCATTTCTAGTCCCGGCGCAGGGTAGTGCATATGTACGGGTAGGAATAAAAAAAATATATATTATCTCTTTTTTTATCTCGGACCAGCAATCAGGGGATGAACTCTACATATGCAGTGCATCTAGTGCCCCGGAACTAGAAAGGAGGTGATAGTATTGAGGGGGCAGATGAAGAAAGATGAGGAGATAGAGAGTTTTTTGTAGCTATGCCAACCTTTTACTTCGCCGGCTAGTTTTTTGCTACAGAACCAACGAAGGAGGGTGCTGTTACTCTGCTTTTAGTATAAGATAGTGTTAGTCGCTGCCAATTATGTTCAGTGACCAGTTCTATGCCTTCATTATTGAAATACATAAATTATCTATCTCATTTGCATTAAAATATTTTGGTTTTTCAAACATCAATGAAAACTGTCGAATGAAAAGTGCTTTCGTATTCGATATGTAGCAGAGCGAGGATCTATAATTTACAAATTTAATTACCACGCCAAGAACTACTATGCAGACTGAAGTTCAATTCTGCGAATCTACAAATTGTTTTTTTATTAACCTCGAATTTTTATTACGAGTGGAATATGAAATATTTAATATCATAATACTAGCAGAACGGATCAATATCGGTTACGAGGCCACTGCGCCATTGTAATTCGAATACAAAACTGTATGCTATTAACAGAGTCAAGCAGTTTATCTTTTTTTTATTGTTTTTTTTTTTAATCTTGGACCAGCACTCAGGGGATGACCCCTACATATACTGTACCTTGCGCCGTAACTAGAAAGGAAGGGATAGTATTGAGGGGACAGATGAAGAAAGATGAGGAGGTAGATACTTGTTTGTAGCTATTTCAAAGTTTTTACTTCGCCGGCTAATTTTTTGCACAGAATTACGCAGTAACCCCTCACCTTTCTTTATTCCGGACACCTAATAATTGATGACAAACAAAACTACACATGATAATGAAAGTGTAGCGGCTTTCGAAAACAGCAGTTCTGCTCTCCTGTGTAAGTTGAACAATTGGAAAATTTATTATATGGCTTTCCGAATTTAAAACAAATTTTCGTACAAGTAACTAAAGAATTTAAACTATCTATATTGTTTGGAAGTCCACTTAAAATTAATTCGGAGTTTCACATATTCTTTCAAAAGTCGCCATGTTACGTAGAAGGTTTTTTTAAATGCGGTAATTTTGGCTATTAGCGTCAGTTTGGTAATATCTAAGGCAGTATACACTCTAGAAACAATTGTAGAACCGGGGATTTATTTAATGTCGTCTAAGAAAATGCCACCTTCATTGCCTGCGAAATAAAACATTGAAATAGCTAAACAAAATTCTCTACATACTCATCTATATATATTCATTTGCCCTCTCATCAGTACTACACCCTCCATTCTAGTTACGGCGCAATGCAAATGTTGGGTTCATCCCCTGCATTAAAAAAAATTCAGTCTTAAAATTTTCTATTATATATAAGTGTAAAATGGTGTTAAATCGGTAGGTCTGGCAACATTGTTAATATGCTATTTGCTATATTAGACGCCTCATTAATTATTTGTTCAATACTTTTATTAAAAAATGATACAATTTTTAAAATGCACCTTAAATATTAGCATTTCTTTAAAATCTCCAGAGTTACCATGAATATCATGGCAATTTCATGTTATTTTTCTCAATAACATTCACAACTCCTGTTAAATGTAGTAACGACAGTAGTATATAACAGTTTCAAGTTGTTTCCATAATACATAGAATGTTAAGTACTCAGAGATTTTTTTGTGAACCTGCTCTGTAGCTCTTTATTCAGCCGTACAAATTTTAGTAAACAAACAGTAAACACCACCACTTTCATGCAAACAAGTTAGTGAGTGTGTTGCAAACACATGCCGTTTATTTTGTGTTGTGTGTTTGTTTGTGTTGTTCTTGTTGTACTTAGTGAGCTGCATATTTGTGTGAATGTATTGTAGTGATGAAACTTGTTTTATTGTTGATTATTTCAACCATGTTTTAGTTTGTCAGCGGGTTTCAATGCGTACGGATGCTAAAAAATAAAACGCGTGAGGTTTATTCGTTTAAATTTCAAAACAAAAAATATATACACACAAACGAGTGTGTTTTACGGTCGTTCTTTTCCTACACTCTTAATGGATTACGGTGCTTATATGAAGTAAACAACAAAGGAAAATGTCTTATAGAAAATATTAAAGTGCCGTCGGAATTAAAGTATGTAATGAATTCAAGTGAAGAAAATGTTTAAGGAATAAATCAAAGTTAACAAATTTGTTAAAGAGCATTAACCACAAAAGTGAAATAAGGAAGCAAAAGCCTTTAAAAAAAGCAAAAAAAAAATAAAAAATAAAATAAAAGCATAAAGAAGAATATAAAAAAAAAGAAAGGCCAATATGAAGCCTGTGGATTAAATTGTAAAATAAAATCTAACAAGTGGTGAAATTCTGTCTAAAAAAAAATATTCTAGATCTATTTTTTAAATTATTAGCAAAGAAAAAAAAAGTGCTTAAAATGGCCGCTTGTGTGAAAATTACTTGCTCCCGCTTGTTCCAACTTTATGCACTGATCATTTGCTTAAATTTTTGTTTGGCTGTGCATCGTTATGATCAGTCATCCTCTTTGGATACCAGCAATCCCTATTATCGCACTTCCAGTTCTGGCGAGGTTTTCGGTTCTTCTTCCTCCCTAGCGGGCGACGCTTTCCCCCATCACAATCGCTGTGAAGCGATTACAATATCTATTTGCAAAAATATACCCTACAACATGACCATTATGCCCAATCTTATTGGCCATACTAAACAGGAAGAAGCCGGCCTAGAGGTTCATCAATTTGCTCCTCTAGTGAAAATTGGCTGTTCACCAGATTTGCAATTGTTTTTGTGTTCTTTGTATGTACCTGTGTGCACCATTTTGGAACAACCCATACCGCCGTGTCGTTCGTTATGTGAATCGGCCCGCATATGTGAGACTCTAATGAAAACCTATAATTTTAATTGGCCCGAAAATTTAGAATGTTCTAAATTTCCCGTTCATGGCGGTGAGGCATTGTGTGTGGCTGAGAATACCACTTCATCGACACCCTCACCGACCCGTGTTGTCCCCAAAGTGACAACGCGTAGAAATTATGCCGGCCTTGATAGTCCACATCGTGATATCGGTTTCGTGTGTCCGGTTCAATTGAAAACTCCCCAGGGTATGGGCTATGAGCTGAAGGTTGGCGGAAAGGTGAGTCTTAAGCATAAATGTCTATTATTTAACATGAAATTTAGTCGCTCTATTCTCAAGATTTTGTGGGTCGTAAATATTTACTTATGCTACTTAAAGGTCTGCTGATAAACTGGCATTTGTACCTATGAAACACTGGCATGTAGACTAAATTATATAATTATTTTTGGCAACTATTTGTCCTCAAAATCTATGTTTTGAAATAAAGAAACTGACTACAATGAAAATGACTTGAGGGGTTGATCTGAAGAAGATATCCAGAGGATATCGAAATATTAGAAAATAAAAAATCATTAATATTTTTAGTGAAAAAGGACTGAACACTGAATTAGAACTGCTAGAAATTACTATTTTAAGGGTCGCTTTCCTTCCAGCTCTTTTTTTTTTTTAAATTTACTCTGTAGGTAGTTGTGTACTAGAATTTTAGGTTCATTAAGGGCGCCCATGTATTTATATCAATGTCATCTTCGGTTTTACAGCCATCAAAGAGTTCAGTTCCGTTCAGTTCAGTTGAGACGGAATTCACTTCATATATTGATTTTGTTTTGATTCATGATATGACAGCTGATTTTATTATAAAAAATTGTTTCGTACTTCGTTTTCTGAAAAACCAAAATATTAAATGAATTTCGTTTTGGAAAGACATTGAAGTTTACGTTGGAACGTCATCCTTATTTTACATACACTAACGTCATCCTTCGTCATTTTGACTAGACTACCGACTACATGGCTACAAATGTCGCCGTCTAGTCAGTAAACATATAATGTTAGTGATGGCACTATCATATATAAAAATAAAAGCGCTTGTTCTAAATCTATTTATTTATAGCTCTTTATTGTTTTTGAATTTTAAATAAATACTTGTCCTTTTTTGTTATGGCACTATGAAAACGTGTGTATGAGTTAAGTTATTTCCCATATCTCATTTTCAAAGTGCCTTAACTCATGTCTGTTATCGATAACGGCTATCAAATTAAAGCTTAAGAGTCGTTGCATCGTCTACTTTATACAGTTATGGAATTTTTACATGAAAAGAGGCAGATACAAAATTTAAAAATTAAATAACACTCGCAATGGGTGAGGACATTTTAAAACTTTAGATATCAATAGAAAGCCATTTTACAGCACTTTGAAATGATACCCATATCGTTTAAATTCGAGGAGTTACAACCAATAAAGGGTGCTGCTGGCTGAAGAAGTTAACACGAGACTATGAAGCTGAGGGTTCTGAGTTCAACCCCGCGCTCAGCCATGAAATTTGTGTCGAATTCTTCTGTTCAGCATTGTTGCCAGCCTAATTCAATGATGAAGGCATAGCACTGGTCACTAAACGTAATTGGCAGCAACTGAAACAATCATGGTCCTGTAGCAAAAAATTAACCGGCGAAGTAAAATGTTCAAATTCCTACAAAATCTTTCTTCATCTGTCCCCTCAATACCATCCCCTCCTTTCTAGTTCCGGCCCAATGGACTGCATATGTAGGGTTCATCTTCTGAGTGCTGGTCCGAGATAAAAAAAGTCTTGAGTCTCGTAGGTCCGGAGCCAACAGAGAGATCGCCAAAAAAAATTACATAATAGTCTTTGTTTTTATTATTTGCAACAATTTTCGTATTCTGGACAAGTTTAAAAAATGTTTCTAAACCCTTATTTCTTTAAGACTTTTCATTCTGTTGGCAGCACTAATTTGACTACAACCACAAAAGTAGCACGGACAACAACCTGCCGTATAGCCGTGAAAATATTCAATTCCATATAATTTATACTTGTATTCTATATTTGAGAGGTTGTGGCCAGTAAGTGGCCTGCTGCCGTGAATGTGTTTAATGCATAACAAAATCACGTTGGTGTACTCAATTCAGTTACCTGTTTCGCCTTGAATATGTGACACTTTGAGGACGTACAAATTTTCTATTAAGGCAAAAGATTGAGGGAATAGAATTTTTCAGAGTTTCAAATTCTACTTCGTACATACAAAAATTATTTACAATTTTTTTAATATATATTCGCCCCTATTATCAATGACGACATCGGCGACGTATCAAGGCGACAGCAAAATATTGTCTCTTGTCCACTATTTCTCGACAGCAAACGACTACTATTGACATGTTCTATCAGTATTATATGCCCTAGAGAATACTAAGAAATTGCCAAGAGTAATTATCGACAACTTGTAGACAAGTGATGATTTTATACTGTCGAGTTGATGTGACGTCGACGTCGCCATTCATAATAGGGGCGATTACAATTAACTATTATCGGCTGTGCTTTTAGAGAGTTATCGATATCGATAAATATTTCGTTTCCTGCAAGTTTAATGGCATCATACATATTTCCCTCTATTTCAAATCCTCATTATGTAGATCATTTATGGCTGAAACTGATTCTAGTGTGAGCTACAAAAATTTATTTTAAATATTCTTTACAAATTTCAAGGACATTGACGAGAATCCTTGATTATAAAAAATTTTATACACAATTTCAATCATTATGAAACCATTATGGATTCATACCTGTTGCAAAGTTTCAATTTGTAAATACTTATTGAAAACAGGCTGGAAGTTTTCCATCGTTAAGAACTTCTACAAAATAACAACACAAAAAATGTGGGTATAGCCCAGACAGTAATTAATTTTCTTGGCACCTCTCTTCTGCTAAATTCCACCCCTAATTCATCAATAAATGTAAACGAAACACTTTTCAATATGTTATTTTTTTATATTTATTTATTTTTTATTATAAAAACAAATGTAAATGTTTGTACAAAGATTATTTTCTGTCTGGCCGTAAGAGGGAAGGAAACATTTTCAGGACTACAATACCACCCCATATTTTAACGAACATTATCAAGGTTCAAGCAAACGCAATTTCTGTTTGAGCAACATGTTGTTTTTATTATGTCGATAAAAAAAGAAAGAAAAATGTTATGAAAACGAAATTTATTAAAATATGTAATCATGTCTCAGCAAATGCTGCCAGGTTTAACTGAAATCTTTTTTGAACTATTGTGTCTGCATAATGTTTATTTGCTTTGCATAATTATCTAGGCGAATGGTGTTAATGGATTGTCTGCTTTTTTGGGTTTTCGTTTGGCCATCAGCAACAAAAAAATACATCCTTGTAAATCTGTTTTTTTTTAGATTCGTAAACTGTTTGTTAAATACACACGCACGAGTCGAGTCGAGTTGGTGTAACCACTATCTTATCATTGCCATTATCGTTATGAACATGGTAAATCCATCATCTTAACGTGTTAATGGTTTGTAGATTGAAATTTCATTTGAATTTTTATTTTGCTATCAATTAAAATTTCTATTTGTTGTTGTGGAAAAACTCATCGAACGACCAATAAAACATGCCGATAGTGGTAAAGTGCTGGGGTTATGGGTGTTTGCCAAGAAATCGTTTCGATGAAATATTTATGTTTTTAGAAATATATTATGGGTATAAATTATTATGTGCACATAAATAATTAGGAAAAATTAATGCGATGGCATGAATATTTCTAAGAGGAAAATTCTGTATATATGTATTTGCGCGAATGATATGTGGGTGCTGTTGGCTGAATTAGTAGAACACGAGACTATGAAGCGGAGGGTCCTGACTTCAACCCCGTGCTGAGTCATGAAATATTGTGTTGAATTCTTCTGATCAGCATTAGTTCGTGGTTGTGTTAGTTGTTGTCAGCCTGTTTCAACGATGAAGGAATAACACTGGTTACTGAACATAATTGGCAACGACGCACTGAAAGCCCTCAAAAGATTAACTTTAACTTTCACAACCGTATTTGGTACCATATGAAAGTAGATAAAATTCTACATCACTAACTGCAAAAATAAAAGTTCTTGGTAGTTTACTTTCTTTGCAGTGTGTGTTCAAAGTTCAATCATTTTTGTTATTTTTTCGCGCATTGATTAAAAGAGAAAATTATGATATTTCAAGTGATTATAGTTTTGGTTAAGACTTCTATAAGTAAAAGTTTTATAATGGAACCGTCAACTTCAGGTATATGAGCATTTAAAAAATTATTTTTTGTTTAGATAAATGTTTTAGAAATATTAAAAAAAAAAAATTAAATGTCTCCAAAAATGTGGTATTTTTCATATACATATACACTGAGTTTTAACAACTTTTGCGGATGAGTGCAGGAAAAAATGCGTTTATGCTCTTAAAATATAAGATTTTAGCTAATAAATTCCAGAATACCTATTTGCGCATTTGTGCGATTTTTGAGTTATGAAGGTTTTTGTGAGAGAATTCCGGTTCAATGTGAAAAAACAAGTTATTTTTATTATCTTTTTAATTATTTTTCTAAAGGCACATAAAGTAGGCTCTAATTTACAATTTAATTTACTAATTTATCGTTTTTCATTCCAAGTTACAGCAAAAATAGTCAAATAAGACCATTTTCTCCAAAATACTAAAAAGCCCATAAAAGGTTAAAATTTTTTTTTTTCAAAAAATTTTCTTTAAATGCTGTTTTTTTATTTATTTATTAATACCCATCAATAAAAAATTACAACATTTTATAATTACGAGTTCTATGAATTAATCGCCACTTTCTCTACCATTCACCCCACTGTGCGACGGACACTATCATGTACTAAAAAGCAGAGTAACAGCACCCTCCTTCGTCGGCCCTGTAGCAAAACAATTAGCTGGCGAAGTAAAAAGGTTGAAAAAGCCAACAAAAATTATTCTCATCTTCCATCTGTCCCCTCAATAATATCCCCTCCTTTCTAGTTCCGGCGCAATGCACTGTATATGTAGGATGACTCCTGAGTGCTGGTGCAAGATAAAAAAAATTGAATAATAATGAGATGAAAAGTTTTCTCGATTAAGATTTGTAATAAATATCAAATACAGAACGTAATGAAATCAATATTCCAAGTATCGAGGCAAAACCAGAAAAGCGGAAAGGAGCTATTTTCGGAAGCCGCTGCAGTTGAGTCAGTACTCAAGTGTATTTAGTGCCACTGATTTCTTATCTAGTTCTTTAAAATATTTATCATGTCTGTCTAAATTTAATAATAGACATTTTAGTAAAGAAAAATATTTACAGTAAAATTGAATTTAACAAAAATAAACTTTTTGACTCGCCCGTGCCTTGTAATTAACATATCGTCTCAGCTTCGTCATAAAAGCATAAAAATGTAGTTTTTAAGGAATACAATTTTTGCATATAATATCTTACGTAAACGCCCACTAAAGTGGGCGCATCAAAAAATATATTTTTCTGATTTTATGGCTCCAAATTCAACGCCTTGGACCTTCTTTGACATAAAAATATATTATTTGCTTAACAAAAAAACAGAAAAACGTTAAAAATTATTTTGTTTTTTGGAGGTTGGCTTAGTTCCTCTTAGGGGAGCTTTTTTCCCTCTTGCCCGATTTAGTCCATCTCCGAACTTGTGCTATCCTTCAAAATATGTCTACACAAAATTTCAAGAGTCTGGCTGTTTTGGTTTGGACTGAATCCTGATTTCCACAGACGGACGGACATGCTCAGATCGTCTTCGATTTCATCACTGATCAAGAATATAATATATTCGCTGCGTTACACACGGAATGACAAAGTGACTATACCCTCCAATTTTTTTTGGAAGGGTATAAAAATTAAGACGCTTGGCTCATTGTTGCCATATTTATATTATAACGATCATGGTCACCATGATATTTTATCAAACCTTTTGCTGCGAAGCTAATAAACATATTGCTGGTACTTAAATGTATTCTTCATTGCTTAAAAATAAAATGTTTTCGTTAGCAATTTTAATTAAAACACCACAATAACATGAATTTTAAAGCCAGCCGCTGACATGACAGGCTCAATTTATTACACAATTTTTAATAAAAGTCACTGGATCTGTTGCTGTGGCAAAAACCTAATAAACTCAAAGTATCCAACATGACTAAATTTAATTTATGGCTTCATCTTTTCCCAACTGAAAGATATTGGCCCCTGCAACTGCCAGCACACCAGACTTAACTTGGAATTACAAGAGTATTTTCCTCATAAAAGACATTGCAACGAAGAGTGAAAAAAACATGGCAGAATATGCTAAACATAAAGAAAGACAAAACGAACAGAAAAAGAAACACTCAAGTCCGGCTCTTCTTTTTTAATTTCCAAATACGAATCATAAAGTTAAAAAAGAAATGATACTGAAATAACTAGTTCCCTTTTATTATACGAGTAGTACTCGTTATACATAAGGAGCTTTTGAGCTAAACCAGAGTGTAACAAGTACAGCCCAGCCCATGAACAGCCTATCCAACAATCAGCTAATGTGTGTCTTAAAAATGTTTAACATTTAAGTTCTCTGCTGGCAAAAGGGTTTACACTGGCTCAAATATGAACCATATTTAAGTGCCCATATAACATGTTTTCATTTCTACAGAAAAAAATTGCCAGCCAATGTGCAAAGTATTGCACGCATGCGCCAAATATGTCTTATTGCTTACACTCTCTTGCTCTCACCACGTGATTTTATTCTACCCGTGCAATACCTATTCTTTTTTAATAAATTGTCATCGTTTGGTGTTTTACGTTGTGTATTTTTTTTTTCTTTTTTTTTTTTTTGCAAAAAGAAAAGGTTTTAACAAGACTTTTAAGCATGTTTTCTGTTCAGAAAAATGTTAATTTTAATTAATATTCCTGACTTACTTTGTTGTATGCACGCAGACTTTAAAGGAAATTTATGAGCTCATTGAAAATTTTATTTATTTATCTCTTTAAAAAAAACGGTAGGCTGCACCAATTTTGGTTTTATAAAAATGAGAGCATGTTGCAAATTTCAAATCAGGTTTTAGTGAAAACTTTTAAATAGTTTGACATAATAAATATCTCATTTAATGCGTTACATTTATTTTAGTATTAATTTCTATTATGCAGTCATGCGAAAGAGTTCAATTCTGTTCGCAAGCGGAATCCATTACATATTTTGGTTCTTCAGAACTCAAAAAACGAAGGGCAGTTCTCATGGCCCTTGTGGACTAAATATGTTTTAGTCTACTGTAATGACCTGCTGATAGGAAATAAGATTTCCATTCACTACATTTCTGGTCATTGTACTAATTTTTTATATAAAACAAGTAAAAACGTTTTATTCGAATCTTAAATACCCTTCAAATATTTAGTAAGTAAATTTAAAATGTTTAACTTCGTGGGACAGATTTCCTTTAAGACATCTCTGTACCCAATTTTAAATCTTGGGGGAAACGTTTCGCCTCTGCAAGATCAGAGAACATTTCAGCTTTTTATACGCTTAAAGAATAAAAATTGTTCAATATTTACACAATTTTCGCATATATGTAATATCGTACGTCAACGCCCACTAAAGGGGGCGGGGTTCAAAAATAGACTATATCATGTTTTCCACAGACGAACGTATGGGCATTGCTAGATCGTCTCAGACACTGATCAAGATGATATATACTTTATGGGGTCCAATTCACTTCGGAGGGTATTAAAACTGTATTTTGGCGGGGTCGCTCCGGCAAGGCCTGTGAGGGAGATATTTCACCTTTGCCATAAAACTTCAAAAATAAATGTTCGGAATAATTAAATGTACAATTTATTTAATTTTTTTTGGTAGGGTCATTTAGGGGACATAGGGGGAGAGCAGAGGTAGAGCAGAGGAGTACCAGGTTACGTCTCAGCTTCGTCATTAAAGCTTAAAAATTTTATTTTTAAGGCATGTAGGCTTAAATAATACAATTTGTTAAATGTTTATGCTATTTTTGCATATAATAACGCCCACTAAAGTGGGCGGGATCCAAAAATAATTTTTTTTATTTTATGGCTCCAAATTTAAGGCGTTGGACCGTATTTGACATAAAAATATATCATTTGCTTAACAAAATTACAAAAAAACTTTTATGTTGTTTTTTTGAGGTTGGTTTAGTTCTTCTTAGGGGAACTTTTTTCCCTCTTGCCCGATTTAGCCCATCTCCGAACTTAGCCTGTGCTATCCTTGAAGATATATTTATACCAAAACGAATCGTGATTTCCACAGACGGGCGGACGAACGGACGGACATTCTCAGATCGTCTTAGATTTCATCACTGATCAAGAATATATATACTTTATGGTATTTCGCTGCGGAATGACAAAGTGAATATACCCTCCATATTCTTTTTTGGAGGGTATAAAAATGTCACACGCTTTTTGTGGTACAGTTCTAAGTATCTTATCCACCATTAATATTTATGAAATATATATCACTTGAAAGGTATTTTTATGTAGATAAGCACAATGTAAATATCTTATATATTAATACGATATAAATTTTTTCATACTCCACTTCTAAGCATCTTCTCGTCAACCAATAATGATGAAATATAATGATTTAAAAGGTATTTTTATGTAGTAAATCATTCATACTAAATATATTATATATTAATACTATACATATATACTTTTTTGTGATCCATTCTTAAGTATCTTATGGTTCACCAATATTGATCAAACATATGTGGCTTAAAGGGTATTTTGATGTAGATAAGCACAACTTAAATATATTATATATGTATCAATACGACATACACTTTTTTATAGTATACTTTTCAGTATCTTATCTTCCACCAATATTGATGAAATTTATATGATTTAAAAGATATTTTTGTGTAAATGGGCACAACAGAGTCTTTGTGAGTATATTGTTTTTCGTAACAGTAGAAGGGGTGTGCTCTTCATAAATTTTTCATTGGGAGAGTCATAAAGAGCTTGCGTTAATCCATTAGATATCGCAAACTTAATTCAGCGAATTTACAAATTATTTTGTTTTATTTAAGAAATTGTGATTAAATTCGATTGTATTAAGATTGGAATTTTTAGAGTATTTTTCTACAACTCTCAATGAGCTATCAAAATGTTTAGATCCAAAATGACGGATAGAGTAACTGTGACTTAATGTCTTCAGGTTGAAATCGTTGCTATTACTTGGTAAACAAGTTGCCTGAAGTATTATAAGATATTGCATCATATCTTTATTTTTACGGATGGCAGATTAGCCATTTCTGCCATAAATTATGTGTACGCAATTGCCGGTTGTATCCGAATGCTCTGTAATGCGATGTAAAAGGAATTGCTTTCGCATTTCAGTGTTAATAGCATACAAATGCTATTTTCCATTCTCATCGCATTACAGAGTAACCGCCCTGGTTGTAGTCGACTGCCGGTTATGTATTAATGACATAGGTTAGGTTGAAGACAAGGGCGTAGGCAAGAGCTATCCCCATCCGTCCAGGATTACACTAAGGCCTCATAGGCCTGTTGTGCGCTCTATCATAAGGAGTTCCCATTGTATTATAATAAGACTTCATTAAAAACTATGGAAATCTTTGAATTTGATTACTTTAAGAAACAAGTTTCTTCAATGTATCTTCTTAAGTCTCACCAATTAGAACCCCTAAGAAATTACATCTCCTGATTAAATGTTTCTCTCCTGACTTGACTAGAAGCTGGCCAGTAGCACAAGTAATGCTCAAGTGTTTCGTCATTTTCCTGACAGGCCCTTCATGTTTTTATCGACGATACCCATGCTTGCCAGGTGATTCCTTAATTCTGTATGTCCTGTTATTAAATAAACCAATCTCCGTAGTGCTGGCCTACTCAATGTTAGCATCTCCTTTGTCCTGTTACCATCTGGGTTTCCCCATAGAATTCTAGTCACCCTACCTACGGTAGAATGCTGCCAATCCATTGTTTCTGTTCGTTCTTAAAAATCTGAAATGGCTTAGGATTTTCTAGTGTCATGTTTGTCATTAATGCTCCCATCTTTGCTAGCCTATCTGCCTCAATATTTCCAGGTATTCCTCGATGTCCTGGAATCCATATTATCTCAATGCTTCCACAATGCGTGTATGAGTTTATCTCATCCTTGCATTGTAATACACACCGAGATTGAAATTATGAATGAAATATAGAGACATTTGAAAATGAAACTTATTTGAATACTGCGACACACTTGATTGATCTGGCAACCACATTGTGAATGGAATTGAAGAACTCGATCATCGGTGAACTTTCAATTCAAAGCGAATCATATAATTTTTTTAAACACTGATGGAAAAACGTGATTAATTGACTGTTAACTGGATCTTATGATGTATGCAAAACACGCGAACTTCTTAAGCTTTGCAAGGATTGCTTACGTCAACTAGTGACTTTTTTAACTGGCAAAAAGAACTTCGGTGCTCTTTTAACAGAATGCGTCTAGTATATGTATAATGATTATTGCAGAGGCTGTAAAGATGACGGGGAGGTCGAAGTGTCCAGTGACAAACTGTTATATTATGCCAGTGTAATGAGACAATGTGGCGACCTCTGAAAACATCATGTGGTATTAAATTTTTTGCTGTTTAGCTCCTTCCTTTTTCAATAAACTATTTTTTTGCGCACTCTAACACTCACTGCACGTACAATTTGCTTTTCTGTTTTAGATTTATTAACCCACCTAATACTCCTTTAATCTATTACAATGACAAGTTGTTTTAACTATTAAATACACACAATATTTCTTCACCTTGTTTAACCCAAAGCAAAAAAAAAAAATTAAAAAAAAAAATAAATATGTAAATAAAAAAATTAAAAAAAATAATAATAATAAAATAAAAAAGAAATAAAATAAAATTGTTGGCTTTTTAGTTTTATCAAATTTTTATAAAATTTTATTTGCTGAGTAGGTTTTCCAGCTAAAATAAATTATTCATTTGCTGAGAAAAGGAAACAACTGCATACAGTAGCTGACAAAGTTTTTATAAATATTTAAAATATAATTATCCGCTATTTAATGTCATTTAAATTATCAAATGATATTTTTTATTTTCATTTAAATGTTTCGTGAATAAAAAAAATAAATAAAAGCTGCACCCTAATTTAAATGCTACTTGCAACACACAACAACTCGTATGAATTCTTATGATTTTTTTCCTTCTCAGCGGCAGTCTCTGCCATACGACTGACTCTAAAAAGTGTTGCAAATTGTCACAGTAATCGATAGTGGGTATAAATTTTATTTCATTTATTTGCTTGTTGGCTTTTTTTTTATTTGGAGCCCAATGAACTACTTTTTACTGGGGTAGAAATCACTTAAGTACTCTGAATGGCAGAACTATAAAACGGCTAACAAACAAACATACAAGACATATCGATATTTTAAATAACAAACTTGTAGACATTTATCAACAAGCTACTTAAACATTTTAAACATGATTGTTTTAAACTTAGAGAGAATATGGTAAAAAGAACACAAATATGGCGAAACGAAAACGAAACAAATGTTTCGAAATAAAGTTGTCACAATATAATATTTGTAAAACGTCTGTTTGCTAAATCGAAAGCAGCATAAAGGAGGGGAGCTGGGCAAAAAAGGATTGTATTACCAATTAAATAAATTGAGAGGAATTAAGTGCTTGACTACTGCAACAACTTAAGCTCAAGTTAAGAAACGATTAATATGTGTGCAGTTATTGTTGCTGTTGCTATTGTTGTTGTTGTTGTTGTTAAACAATAAAAATGGAAATGTTATCTGGGCAAGGAAAATACCAATTTGTACACGAAACAGATAATTGAATAGGAAAATGAAATATAATATTTAAGCCAAGGACAAAAGCCAAAATAAAATCATTTAGATATGAATAGCACTGAAAGGAAACTTAGATATCTTTGAATTACTAAGGCAAACTTTGAGATCTTAAGTGTTTTGCAGATACAGAAAGACCTCTAAGCCTTTCTTATACCCCAGTGCATGACCTAGAAAGACGGGTGTCTTTTTTTTGCTGTATGAAATCTTAAAATGATAATACTTGACAAGACAAGACTGAAATATTGTTGGAATGGAGTATTTGTATTATAATCACCTAGATATGGGTTTTTATCTCTTCCCCGCCACTTACAATTTGAGAACGATCAAATCGAATATCCACAGACTCTCCTCCCTTTATTCTTCTTTCCAAAAGCTATCTTCCCAGTTCCAGAGCAATGCGCTGCATATGTAGGGGTCATTCCCTGACTGCTGATCCTACTGCTAAAAAATAAAAATAAATAAAAATGTATATATTTTGACATATGGGCGCCGCGTCTATATGGTCAATTCCATCACTCCACTGTGGAACTACTTTTCCAATCAATTCTGGCCGGAGTCAATTATGACTTCAAAATTGGCTTCCAAGTTTCCAACAGTTGCTTGTATAAGGCCGGCAAATCTGCACAATTTTCCAAATTACTGGCGCAGTAAGTCCATTATGGCCACCCTAGTCAGCCATTAATTGTAGAAAAGTTGCCAAATTTAAAGCAACACATATGCAAATAAATTTTAACTATTTTTACGCTTCCTTCGGTCCTTAAATAAACTATCCATATTTTTTTGTTATCTCGGACTAGCACTCAGGGGATGACCCAATACATATGCAGGACATTCCGCCGGAACTAGAAAAGAGAGGATCGTATTCAGGGGACAGATGAAGAAAGATGAGGAGATAGAAAATTTTTCGTAGCTATTTCAACCTATTTACTTCGCCGCCTAATTTTTTGCTACAGGACCGACGAAGGAGCATGCTGGTGTTACTCTGCATTTTAGTACATGATCGTGTCAGTCAGATTTTCTTAAATGGTAAACCCTTCACTAAATAAATAATAATTCACATGACAGATAATTAACAGCTGACCAGCCTTGCCAGATGGGTGAAATGAATAACTTGTTATTAATACGAGGGAAAATAACAAAGATTCGTGCTATATTTTTATACCCTCCAAAAAAAAAGATTTACTTTGCCATTCCGTGTATACCGCAGCGAAATATCCCTCTAAGACCCCATAAAATACATATTCTTGATCAGTGATGAAATCTAAGACGATCTGGCTATATTCGTCCGTCCCTCCGCCCATCTGTGGAATTCGCGATACAGCCCATTTGGCATTTGAAGGATAGCATAGTTCGTAAGATCGTAAATAGGCTGAATCGGGGCAGAGGGGAAAAAGTTCCCCTAAGAAAAACTAAACCAGCCTCTAAAAAACAGCTTTATTTTTAGTTTTTTTTTTGTAATTTTTTTAAGCAAACGCTATACTTTCATGTCAAAGCAGGTCCCAAGCATTGAACTTAGAGCCAGAAAATAAATTTTTACACCCCACCCTGTTTAAAGGGCGCTGAAGCAAGATATTATATGCAAAAATAGTGTAAATATTTAAAAAAATTTTATTCCTTAAGCCTATAATTAAATATTTTAAGCTGTTATGACAAAGCTGCGATGTTCTCGGAACTCCCCCTGCCCTATCACCCCCCAACCTTTGTCCCCTCAATGGCGCTATCAAACCCAAAAATTTACTTTTTGGTGTTTTATGGCAAAGGTGAGATGTATCCTAAACGGCCCTTTCCGGAGTTACCTCGACAAAATAGAATTTTTATTTACTAAATATGTGAAGGTTATTTAGGATTCGACCCGATGGAATATAAAGTTCTTAATTGTTTGTTGTGGTCCTCTAACAAATAGATTATACGAAATAGAAATACTTATTTATGAGTACTGATGGTGGGAGTGTACCTACTTCCGAGCACAGTTGATCTGCTCTGCTGTGCAAGTTGGCTAACTAAATTGATTTTGCTTCATCATGTCTTTTAAATAGACCCCCTGCTCATAAAAATTATGAGAGGCTTATAAGAGTGTAGTAGTTGCTTTATTCATTTGAAATTTTGTGTTATTACGGTGTTATTAGACTCATAATTTTTATGAATAAGGTGGCTAATATATAAAAGAAGAAAAGGAATAAAATACATAAAATGTGTTGTATGTATAGTGTTGCCAAAAAAATAAATTAAATTCTGTTGCACAGTGCCATCGCACTGTGGGATTTGTTCATACAATGTTTGGCAAAATATATAAGGAGTGCTCGTAGAATGTGGACATTTTGCTCTGAACCTTTGGTTAGCTGAATTAAAAAAATAATAAAGGTTCATTATTTTAATTGGCCACGACCACTACCCACCGCCCATAGAACCGAAAATTTATGTTTGGCCCAAAGTTTTTTAAATTTGGCACAGAGCCTTTTATTACCTCAATTAAGAGTAAAATAAAGTTTCATCAAAATTCGCCACGCCCACTACCCACCGCCCATGGAACCCAAAATTTATATTTGGCCCAAGGTTTTTGAAATTTGCCACAGAGCCTTTTGTTACCTCAATTAAGAATAAAATAAAGTTTCATCAAAATTAGCCACGCCAACTACTACCCACCGCCCATAGAAACCAAAATATATTTGTGGACCAAAGTTTTTGAAATTTGGCACAGTGCCTTTTATTGCCTCAATTAAGAATAAAATGAAGTTTCATCAATATTAGCCACGCCCACTACTACCCACCGCCCATAGGAACCAAAATTTATATATGGCCCAAAGTTTTGGAAATTTATTACCTCAATTAACGCCCACCACTCACTGTCCATATAATCCATATTATATTTTTTCACAGAACTTTTTGTTTCTTTACCAAAACTAAATATTTTATAAAAATGTCATGAATTTGGAGGCAAATTTTATGATTTTATAAAAGATTATTAATTATTTAAACTTTTTTTTTTTTTAACTGATAATATGGAGTATTACCTTTCATTTTATTATAGCGGGAGCACCTAGCACGACCGAGCAACTCTTGTTTTCTTCCAAGGAAGTTTGCAATTACGGCACTTTATGGAACAAATTTTATTCTCTCATATCTTTTAAATCATATGAGCGAACTTTATAATTTTTTTTAAATACGCCGAAAAGGCTATATTTGAAAAAATCACTATTTAAATCAGAGCAATAAAATTATTTTACGTACAAACAGTATAGAAGTGCGTAAACAGTTCTCAATATATTGGATCGAAATTTACATGTGACTTTACTTCATTATTTCAAAGACAAATAAACTTTTTTTGAGATACAATTTATGGATTCTTCATACTGAATCAATTTTCTACAAAACTGCATCATTACATTTTTAAATTTTATGTACAGAAAAAATTACTTATTGCACAAAAAATCCCACTGTGCATCGCCCTGAAACCACATTTATTAACTTGTAACACAGTGCAACAGTGGAAAAAGTGCAAGGTCGTGACTATATAGGTTCGATTCTACTATCAAATTGTAGGAAAACTCTATACTCAGTTTGGTCAATTTGGTGACCGTTTTGTTTTTATGGGCCTCCAAAGTTTCCCAATATTACCACCATGCCCAAAAAAAGTTGTCATCAGTTTTTGTCAAATAGCTAGTCAGTACTTAAAAATATCGCTTAACTATGTTCAGCAAAAATGTAGCCAAGAGTGTACTGAATATTTCTTGATTAAATTTTGTGGCAAAAATATATTTTATCCCAAAATTATTTTTAAAAAAAAGTAGACAAAAAAATTTTTTTTACAATTTTTTGATCATAACTTTTAGGAAATCCTGATTTTTCATACACTATATTCGGCAAAATTGTAGCCAAGGTAAAGCCGAACAACTTTTGTGAACATACCAATATAATCTGAACGTGTCTAGATACCCAAAATGGCTCATAAAGTCTGCCCTGTGGGTACATATTTTAATTTTTAATTCAAATTCTTATAATGAAACTAAAGTTTTTGCAGAATAATTTAATAAAGTATTGGTTTTGGTGTTTATTTGTTATATTTTATTTGTAATAATTTTAGTTTTACCAATTTTGATAGTCATATTTATGGGAATACAGATTTATTTATTTCGAAGTAATTTCAATTGAAATATTCAATTGCAGTTATATATGTGACATCATTATGCATATTCTCAATCTGAATTTTCGAAATCCTCTAATATTTGTAGATCCTCAATATCTCCATTTTCCTCTTCTCCACCGTCATCTTCCTCCTCAAGCTTTGGTACTCTTCCAAAATCAGCATCATTAAATAAATTTTTTGCGCGCCAACAAATCTCTGCCATTAGGGCATCTGGAGATTGTTTGCCTCGATATCTAGATATAAGTATGTCAAGAAGTTTTAAAATTGCATACATACAAATATAAACGGTTTTTGTTACCTTAATTCTTTCTACGGAATCGGATGAGCAAGGAGAACGTTTCCACCATAGTGTAATTTATGAGCTTTTTAAAAATATATATAATAATATTTATTATTGTTTTTTTTCAATATTTAGCCTTTAAAACATTTTCTTTATCCAAATTACATTCATTAAATACATCAAATTTTGTCTAATCACGCTGCCAGTCGTTCACGTTAACTAGCACGTTTGCTTCAAATTGGTGTTAAAATTTGTGTACAACAAATTTCTGCTCATTTTTTCGACACGAAACAATGTCTTCAGCTGAAATTGTGTGTCAGATTGTGACGCATGTTGATTTCGTATCTAGTTAAACTAAATAGTTTTCACACCTTGTTTTTGGCGATTCGTTTTTGTTACAAAAAGAAAAAAAATAAACTTTAAATATGTTAGATGACAGCGTTTAATGTCATAAGAAAATTTAAAAGAAATGTACGTGAACTGAATATGAGAAAATATAATTTTAGTCACACCATTTGCTGCAGATAAATCAACTTGTTTATAATTATCACAAAAACTGGCTCGAGCTATAACTGCATTTGATTTTTTATTTGTTTTATTTTTCATTTCAGCCGTTTTCGTAGAGGTGTTAATAACAAACGCTTGATTTAATAGTTTAATGATTTTTACTTCTTTATTTTTCAACTTAATTTATTTTTCTCTAGTAGTAGATGGTTGTATGTTGTAGGCCGCCGACTGGAGAAAGCGTTAAAAATTAATGGAAAAAGATGATTAAAATTCTTAGTCTACCAACTTTTCTGAATGCTACAATTTCAAAATCTTTCCAAAAGTCCATGTGTCTTTAAAATGTCTTAATAGTTAACTTTAGATAAAATCAGAATAACTTTATGTCCGCCGTTAAATAAAACACTGTCCCAGCCTCAGTTGCAACGACAACTACAAACGTTTGCGTGTAAATTTCTTTTAAGACTTTCTCTTAATTGACACTTTGAGCAAAACATTAGACTGCTGCACACACAGATTTGTGCCGCATTTAAAGTTAAATTAAACTTAAAGAAATGAAAAGAAAAGGCACATTAAATAAAAGATGTGGTCAATTTCTCATATTTCGCTAACAACGCCAAGCACTAAATTATTTAATAGATCAAGTCTCTTAAACATGCTGCAGGCTTAATTTATATCTTTCTGCTTTTTTTCTCTAACACATAGTATTTCCAACCAGTTGTTGGAGATGGCTCGAAGAGTAATTAAACAAGAACGAACACAAACGGCAATTAGATCGTTCCAACGACAGCTAAAAATATTTGCTTATTTTTTCGTCTTTCTTTAAAGATTAATAACAATTTAAATTAGATTATCGTAAACTGTAAATAGCATTAGAGGCACCCATCCCATCGCTACGCTACCATCATGCTGAAAGTACAGACAGAATTTTCATAGTTCTTAAAATAAGTTCTTATAATAAAAGCGCCATTAGGCGACTTGCAACATGAAAATAAAAATTATGAAATTAATCAAATGTGAAAAAAAATAAATGAAAATTGAGGAATGAAGGCCTCTTTAGTATTAAGTCCTGCCAGAGATAATCACATGCCATTTAAAGGGAAGTATAGCCAAATAAGGCGGCATGCTTTTTATACCCTCCAAAAAAGAATTCAAGGGTATATTCACTATATCATTCCGTGTGTAACGCAGCGAAATTTCCCTATATCTGATAAAGTATATATATTCTTGGTCATTGATGAACTCTCAGACGATCTAGCCATGTCCATCCGTCCGTCTGTGGAAATCACGATTCAGTCCAAACGAAAAGAGTCAGACTCTTGAAATTTAGTATAAATATATCTTGAAGGATAGCACAGGCTAAGTTCGGAGATGGGCTAAATCGGGCTAGAGGGAAAAAATTTTCCCTAAAAGGTACTAAATCAACCTCTAAAACACAACATAATTTTTAAAGTTTTTTTTTCTGCCTATTTCTCATTGTCGAATGAATTCTTTCTTTCGTACAAATATATTTAAAACAAGAACAAAATTTTATAAATTGTTTTTGTTTCAAATGTTTTTATACGAAAGAAACAATTCATTCGGCAATGAGAAATAAGCAGTTGTAATTTTGATAAGCAAATCATATATTTTTATGTCAAAGCAGGTTCAAAGTGTTGAATCAGAAAATCAGAAAAATTAATTTTTTATGACGAGCTGTTCACTGATCTTGCTCCGGCCTACCCTCCCACCATCTTTGCCCCCTAAATGACCCTTTAACAAAAATGTTTTTTTTTACACTATTAAACCCAAAAATTGACTTTTTAGTATTTTATGGCAATGGTGAGATGTCTCTCTCACTGCCCCTCCCAGAGGTACTCTGACAAAATTGAATATTTGTTTAACAAATATTTGGAAGGTTTTTAATATTAGGTCGAATTACTTGTTTATTTTTTTTTAATATGATAGTGTTTGTGAGCACAAATTTAAGTAACAAATTTGTATGATTTTTTACTCATAAGTGTGACATTCATTTTTTTGTGGTAGACTTTCAAGTATCTTAACGTCCACCAATATCGATGAAATATATATTATTCCAGAGGTATTTTAATGAACATATGCAGAATATAAATATTTATATGAAATCTTACTTTGAAAGTAATAAAAAAGCATAAGAAAGAAGCGTATAAAAAAGCATTTAATTTAATATATTTTTTTGTTATTATTAAAACACTTTTAGCTGGGGAAATAAATAATCGACAATGACTGAGTGTTTAGGACACTGGCCTACAAATAAGTGTAACAAAATAAATTTAAAAAAACATGATTGAAAACTTAAAACATATATTAAAGATAAAAACAAAATTTGTTTACTATATATCTGGATCCAATTAATATTTATAAACTAAGATTTGTAATATTAAATTCAGAAATATATGACAGATATTCAAAGGAACAAGGGAAAATCAACAGCAATTTAATTATAAAATATACAAAGCAGAAGAGATGTTTTCAGAAGCCGCTACACTCTAATTATTAGTACTCCAGTGCTTATCAACACTTATTTGGTGGCGTAGTTGAATGTGATAACAGATTTTTATTTAGACTAGTTTTATTAGGAAAGCGGAATCAGCACTCTCTGGTTATTTTCTTCATATTTTCTGAGTTTTTTTATGAAGATGTTGTACTTAAATTAAGTTTTTTTGGTTGACTTGATATTTGAAAATTATATTGATATTTTATATATATTTTGAAAGGTTATAATGGGTTACGAGTGATATGATGAGACAACGTAATCAATAATTTTAATTGTGTAAAAACCAAATAATCATAATTATTATTATTATCAACATCTTATATACATTTCGTGGCACTCCTTCTCCTTTCTATTTAATTACAGTCGTTTAATCTTGAAGTGCGTGTAAAAATGGGGACAAGAACAAATTCTTCACGCCATAATAAAATTCATTTTAAATGTTTCAAAGTAAATTATATATTTACGCATGTCTCAGTTTTTGTTAGCTGTAGCAGAAAATTAAAGACCAAGAAAAAGCCATCTTTCGCTCTCTCTAAGACACAAGGCCTTTTTACTCTGTTGCCAGTTTTTTTTTCAATATTTTTTTTTATTATGACTCTGTACCTGGTCGTAACTTCAATAAATCACTTTATGTAAAACCATAAAGAAACGCAAGAATTATTAACGAGAAAACATCTAAACGACCAGAGATTGTGGAAAAAGTCTTCTAATCAAATTCGAATATGAAGAAATATGACTATTTGGGTTAAAAATGATGATGGCAACAAAATAAAGTAAAAACTCTAACTTTCCAAATAAAGTCAGTCGTAAGGCAACTTGTTGGCCTACTTTTAGCTACGAAAGAAAAAAATTATTTGTGGTTTTTAGTAAAGAAATATGCAGTTAAAGGTAAAACGAGACATGTTGAGAATTGAATCGAATCCAATACAAATAAAATTCCTTTACATGCGAAAGAAACCTTTTCCTAATTCGCATCACTTGCACACACGTACCATATTTCAGTTAACTGAAGTTTAGCATTTGACATTTAAACCATTTGCTGTTAATGTTTTTGTGATGCTGCTATAAAATGCATATTTTATGAGACATAATAAATATCAAGTTGTATTAAACCATTCGTTCAGCCACAACTTCCAGCCGACTCAAGGCAGCTTAGCTTGCTCCTAAAGATGTTTAAAAAAAAGTCCAACATCATTGTTGTAAAAGTCTTTGTTTGTTGGCTTTTTTTCTTTTCTGTGTGCTGTTTTCCAAAGAGACATGGAAAACTCGTGGAAATAAAATTTAAAATAAAAAACATTTTGTGTAGACTGTTTTGAGAACTCCAGAACTTTGTCTGACATTTATGATGCTTAAGTCGTAAAAAAACAACTTTTGAATGTTAATGATGATAAAAACACAAAAAAAAAGACATTCGAAAAATCGCAAAGCAACGAAACAAATTTACGCCTAAAGTAATCAAATGCGAAGTGTATATTAGAGTGTGGGCTGAGTGGGTTAATCCGAAACGTATGTAAAATAAAATCTTTTTATTTCAGCCTAATCCTTTCAAGTAGAAACAGTTGCTAATAGCTTTTCCTCACAAAAATCAAGTTTTAAGTACCGTTTCCTTATAAAATCAAAGCTATCGATATCTTTTTCCATGAACATAAATTTTATATGTCGAAGTTATTGATTTTATTATTAAGATAGAAATTCCTTTATTGAACTCAATTTCATAAAAAAATAATTTGCAGATTTGAACTTGAGACCAATAAAGGAATTCTTATCTTAAATGATATATTTAGCCGAGAAAACATAAATTTTATTAAACAAAAGTAAAGCGCTAGCATAATTTTTTACATAAAAATAAATCAATCGACGACTATTCAACTTAGGAATACTGTTATCGAAGGCTATCGATAACTTTTTTGAGAAATATTTTTTTTTAAGTTTTTGTGTAGAAAATCCAAGCTGTCGACTAGTTTTTAGAAAAATGTAAGTTTTTAAATACAGATAACTATTCAAAATAACAACACTCATCGAAAACTTTTCCTTCGAAAACCAAAGTTATCGATATTTATTTTTAGAAATATACATTTTTGATAAATTCTAAGTTTTTAAATGAAAGTAAAGCACTTGAAAACTATTCAAAATAACAATGCAGTTATCGAAAAGTTTTCCTTAAAAAAACATAATTGTCGATAATATTTTGTTGGGAAATACTTTGTAAATGTGTTAATAACTTTTTTGCAAAATCTAAGTTTTTAAATAAAAGTTGAGCAAAATACTCTTACCGAAGGCTTTTCTTACGACTATCAAACCTATCGATAACTCTTATTTTTGAGAAATTATTATTTATTGAATCTTTTATTTAGAAAATCAAAGCTGTGGACATATTTTGAGAAAAATCTGAGTTTTCAAATAAAATCGATAACTATCCTAAATAATTGTTATCGGAAGGTTTTCCTTAGAAAAACAAAGTTATCGATAACTTTTTACTAGAAAAATATAGATTTTTGAAAGGAAGCAATCTTTAGCCATTCATTATAAAACTACCGATATCGAAAGATTTTCTTTAGAAACGTAAAAGTTAAAAAGAATTTGTATACCGATAACTAGTGAAAAGGAGTAATAGTAAACTTTTCTTGAGAAAAGTGAACTTGTAGAAAATATTTCTTTAAATGGACAAAGTTATCGTTTTTAATGAGACTAAAGTTAAGCACTGATTTTCTGTAAAAGTCCAAAGCTATCGATAACTGCTTTCGAAAAGTAGTCATGGAAGATATTATAAAAAAAAATTGTGACATCTGCAGAAAAGCCAGGTTAACGATAACTTTATTGCTTAAAAGAAAATTAAGCTTTTTATTATAGTGAAGCTTATGGGTTCTCTTCCGAAATTTCCAGTATTTAATGCTTGTTTTTTGAAAATGTAAAGTTATCGATAAGTTTTCTCCACCGAACTGAATTTATCGATAATTTTTCTTTGAAAAATAACTAATTTTTTTTTTAAATAAAATTATCGGAATAGTTATCGGTAGCTTTTCTTAAAGAAATGTATCGATAATATATGTCACTGAAGTTATCGGTTAGACTTCCTCTAAAACAGAAAAGCATTTTTATTTAAAGAATAAGCATTTTTTACAAAATGCTTATTCTTTACAAAAGCCATGTTATAAAGTTAGCCCTAATTTTTTATATAAGTAATTTTATCGATAACTTTTGTTACGAAAACTGTTATGAATAAAATATTTTTAGAGTTATTAGATTATCGATAATTTGAATCTAGAACTGATTTCAATCTAGAACAGAAAATCTAATTTATCAAATATTTTATTTTAGTGAACTAACACCGGCAGCATCCATTTATCGATAACATTTCTTTATAAAAATATATTTTTAAAAAATGGGTTATGGATAATATATTTTTAAAATAGTAAAGTTATCGTTAGATTTTTTTTTTGCCAAACTTAATTTTAACGATAATATTATTTGAGTAAAATACACTAATCGATAACACTTGTTCAAATAGACAACGTTATCGATAACCTTTTTTGTGCATGATAATTTTGCTTTGACTTATTGTGTGATGGATAATATTTTTATGAAAGTAAGAAATGTATCGAAATATTTTTACAGTAAAAGTAAAGTGATAAAAAATTTTAATTTGGTAAAAGTAACGTTGTCGATATGTGAACAGTTTATCGATAGTTGTTCGCTGGAAGAGTAATACTTTAGCGAACGCAACACTGGCTATAATTTTTTTCAGAAAAAAATGTTTGTAGTGAATTTTTCTTTGAAATAAAAAATTTCAAAATTTTATTTAGAAACAAGAATGTTCGTTAGTTTTTTTCTCTAGTGCAAAGTAAAATTATGCCAGAAATTGTTTAACCCATTAACGCTCACAGCGATCTAGACTAGGTAAATCAATAAAATTTTAAATAGCAAGTAATCTAACTTGCATAAACATATTTTAATAAAAACAAAACATGTATCTGCTCCAGAATAGGTCTTGGGAGCTGTTACATATACGTTACAGTGGGCAGTATCAACACTTGATTGGCCTTTTGTTGTTCAAATAAAAATCATATATTTTACAAACGAATCTTAACAAAAACTTCAATTTATTAAATGAAAGATTTCAATTTATTAAATATAAGTTTCCAGATTTTACCATCTAATTGTTGTTTTGAATTATCAATAAAATGTATGTGTCGAAATATTCCTTCAAACCGATTTCTACGCATAGAATCGGAAACTAGTTAATTTTTCAGATCGCTTTCAGTTGACCAACAATATCTCTTTGAAGAAGCTGAGGCATAACCTGTAACAATCAAGGTTCCAAAAAGAACTCGCATTCATTCACTGATATATTTGGGTTATCTTGTCCACAATATACTATACTGCATAGCTGTTACTTTCATTGCACAACATTTGTACCAACTCATCGTCGATAAACTTCTCAAATTGCACGTGCGGTGGCAAAATTAGCGCAATCAGAAAAATTATATTCAGGGAATATACGCTGACAGCATACATCATCATCTTCCATCCACTGATTCGCTTTCCTAGCTAATGTTTTGACACACTTGGGTTTTTTGGATTTCAATGTCCTTGCTGTTTTTGCAGAGCCTGAAGCCGAGTCAAACTGCTGCAAACGTGGAATCTTAGAAGGGGTCTTTAACTTATTTGCTATTGCTTTTCTCTTAGAAGGATCTACATCTGATTACACTACATGGTGTGGTTGCAATAGACCTAATATCGATATGTAAATTAGTGGAAGAGTTATTCATAACATCTTGCAATGCTCGGTCTATCAGTAAATCTTCATCATTTTCTGTATTTCGGCGTTCACCGTCCCCAAATGTTCCGGCCGTGCGAATTGTTATTTCACAAGGTTGTATAAGAAGAGCTTTTGGCAAATTGTGCGGAAGTCCAATGCCATCTTCATCTCCAAAGTCTTCATCAGACGGTAAATAGCCTGCACTGGGTGGCTCTATGACCTCTTCTGCAATCACATCTCCCTAGCTTTCTTCTGACATAAGCTCCTCAAGATATTGTTTGGCTTCTTCTAATGTCAAAAGCCCGTATATATAAAAAAATTACTCATAAATGTATATCTAATCCAAAATATGTTGATATATATTCATTTTTGTAACTGAAAAACAGTTGTTCAAAAATAGCTGTTTTCTGCCCAGTGTTACAAATACGTAACACCTGACTTTTTTCCTGTCTAGCGTACACTCTAAACCAATTTTTTTTATTCTTACACTTGAATAATAAAATGTTATATGTTTTCTATATGTTTGCATATATTAATTTTCTTTAAAACAATTTATATATAAATAGTTAAACATCTTACCTTCTTCGTGTCGTCATATCTGTTATTTTTCAAGCTTTCAAATTACACACTTTACAAAACAACCTTTTACCAACACAACAAGAGCAGAACTAACTTCTTAATGATTTGTAGCTGAAGACTCAACATAAATACACAAAATAACCGTAAATAGGCACATGTATATTGTTTAGTTATTTCAAAGTTTAGTTTGAGATTATGATATGTGATCGTTACGCATATGTAACAGTGGGCGCTAATGGGTTAATATGTATTTGTACTGGATTTTGACTTCAATTTCCTTAATTATTTGTTTCAATAAAATTATGTTATAACGAAAATATCCAGGCCAACAAGCCGAAATAAAAACTGAAACCAAAAACAAAACTTAAAAACCAGTAGCTGCCAAAGATGCTGTTGAGATATTAGCATAAAGTTTGTTATTTTGTTTTTATTCAAAACTTATAACAAAGACATACAACATTAATGAGTATCGCAGGTAAAATATCTATTGAAAGATATACGAAAAAAAAAGTTGTTTTGTTAAGTCATTCTAATACTTGGGAGTAACTAACTGGGCAAACAGTATTTCTTACTAGAGCCACATGCTGAAAAGCACAAGTTGTACGGGTCGTGTCGTTCGTTGTTGGTTTGGTTCGTTATCGAGTGGTAAAGATTTGAATGTTTGTTTGTTGTTTTTGTTGTTTTTTTTTGTAACTGTTCCTGACAGTGACTTTCATTATTAACAACTTTTATTTAACTCAACAGTTAGATGAAAAGCACTGCCACACCACTGGGTCATTTTAAGACTTTTATTTCCTCTAGCAGTTGTTTTTGAGCGAAACTATTCTGGTCGGTGTGTTTCTTAAAGATATTTTTTTTTAGATATTTGAATTATAAGGCAGTAAATGTGGCTGGCAAAAGTTGCGTACAAGTTAACAGCTTGATACTATTTTATTTGCATTTTTTTTCTTATATTTATTTTATACAATTTACTCCTCTTGTACATGCAATTTCAACAGGAAATATTGCTGAAAAAAAAACTTTTTTTTTATATCTGGTAGAATTAAAGTAAATAAAATTATTGGATTAATTGGGAATTTCATTGCTTTAATGTAGTCGTTAAAATGCAAATGTTAACTAATATATTTTACATAATATGTGGATAAGAGGGAAACATAATTTCTAACACAAGATAAAGTTCTTGAAGATAAGTTTTTGCATTTTTTATTTAATTACAAAAATTACACTTTTTTGCAAAACTGAAATATCATTGTACAAAATTGCCATATTATTATTATTTTTATGCCATTAAAAATATGATTGGCAGCAGCAAACAGCACCGTTTTTGCCAAGCTCTTCTCGTCATCATCATCATCACCAGCATCACACAACCTCTCATTATCGTGCACTTTTTTAATATGTGTGAAATTGCTTGAATGAAAACAAAACACGGCATTGTAATTTATACACAAAGAAAACCCAGTTGAGATGGCAGAAGAAGATACAAATACTAAATAAAAGATAAGGGGGAAAAAATCTTTAATTTAATTAAAATTTTTACAATTGCAAATGATAAAATCGAAGATGGCACATGCACAATTCTGCTGGTATACAAGTGAAAAAACAAAAACAAAAACAATTAAATTGTCTATAAACAGCATCATCAACGTTTAAACAATAGCAACAACAACAAAAGAAGCATTGCCAGACAGACAAATAAATACAAAACAATAATTGCTTTGGCAACACGTACACGCATAACTCTCGTTTCTGCACTCTACTTTTGAACTTTTTAACTCGTGGCATGCTGGCATGGCAAGTGGCACGGTGACCATGAAACAAGTGATGAAGATGATATTAGAAGCTGCAGTTCGGACACAGTTTTGGAAACGTTTCACTGAACATATGTTTTTATTTAAAGCATTAAGTTAACGACAGAATTATATAAAATATTATAAAAGAAACCCGCTATAGTTGAGGTTCTTTATTGTTGTGAGTTAATAGACTGGCTATACCGCTTAGAAAGCTCAAAACACACACAAAAAATTATCTAACCATTCAACCAGTGCTGCCAGAGTGTTGATTTTATCATATTATTCTTAATAATATTTTATTAAAAATATAGGGTGGAACATTTTAAAGTTTAAATTTAAAAATGCTATAAAAAAAGAGCGGTTTGAAATTTTGCCAATCTAATTTTTGTTGTTGTGAACTGCAATTGTTCCAGTTAGAGATGGATGGTCGTGCGGCAACGGTCAACTCTAAAATCAATTGAACTTTGTAAGGCGTCATACATACCTGCAATATTTGACCTTAGGCTCATTGAGCCAGGCAACTTCTAGCATGACCGTACGGGACATGGCATTATCCTACAAAAGGTAGGAGGGCAGGTCCTGGGGACACAAACTGATGAATGAAAAACTCTGCAAGTCGAAATAATGCAATCTTCGTTTTTATGGACGGCTCGAAAATGGACACTGGTACTGGTTCGGGGATATTTTCGGAGGATCTCGGCCTTTCGGTATCACCCAGGCTACCCGATAACTCAACAGTTTTCCAGGCAGAGATAAATGCCATTACCGAGGCAGCTTTAGGAATTAATGGGCTCAGTTTAAAGACCAGAACTATTGACATTAGTGTAAATAGTCTGGCAGCAATTAGGGCCCTGGGTTCGAGGATGATAAAGTCGAAATGTGTACTGCATGCATTCAATCTCTGGCTCGACTTAAAGACGTGACGTCCAAATAGTTTGGGTTCCAGGGCATGAAGGCATTCAGGGAAATGAAATGGCGGACGAATGTGTAAGAACAGGTTCGGCCTTGGATGGAGCAGTCTCACGTAGGGATATTGACATTCCCTCAGTTGAGCTGCTGAATATAATTGAGGAGTGGGCAGACAGGAAGGTGACAAGCAGGTGGTTAATAATTATCAACTGTAGGGTCTCCAAAACTATATTCAACTCACTTAGCAGAGTTAGGACTAGATAGCTGCTAACTTTTGGAAATAGGGGTCTTGACGGGGCACTGTGAAATTGGGCACATGTCAGAGCGTTTGGGCTTTCCCCATGATGGTCGCTGCTGGAGCGGTTTCCATGAAGAAGAGGAGGAGTAGCACAGCATTTCCTTTGTGACTGCCCGGCTATGCAGGAGCGTAGGCTCAGACATCTATGTAGGCTCTCGTTTCCAGCGAGATGTGGACTGCCTCAGGTATGCACCACTGGCCGCCCTGGTGGGTTTTGTGAGAAGTTCTAAGTGGTTCTCAGGTACTTCGTTTTGAAAGGATTGTGTAGTCCTCTGGGCATCTCAATGGGTCTTTATGGCCTTCACGTGCTTTCTCGCTTACTTCGGGCAGCAAACAAATGCTAACATTGCTCAAACGTAAGTCGATTCATTTCGTTTAATGGATACTGAATATACTGAATTTTGTGACAGAACAGAGTGACATCACTATTGCCAGATTCGTAATAACCGATTCCGTTTGGAAATAGAGTTGGTTCCGTATATTGATTTTTGAGGCAAATTGAAGGTACTTTTGATTGAATTGGTTACCACGAAGACGAAAATCCCGACTTCGATTCCGGACTCAGGAATGATTATAGCGTCGAATTCTTTTGACCAGCATTAGTGCATGGTTGTGTTAGTTGTTGTCGGCCTGTTTTGGTGGCGAAGCCATAGCACTGGACCCTGAACTCAACTGGCATTGATTGACACTATCATGCACTGAAGCGCAGAGGAATAGCACCCGGCTTTAGCTTCACATCTACCCTCATCTGTCCTCTCAATACTATCCCCCTTTTTTCCATTTTCGGCGCAAGGCACGTTATATGTGGGGGTCATCCCTGAGTTCTAGTCCTACTCCAAAAAAAAAAAAAAAATACTCCGGAAAAAATTTACAATTCACACTATAATATATTGCATTTTACACTTTTTTTCCATGTCTTGTAAAATTATCAAAATGTTACTTAAGGCGTTTTACGTTTCGGGTCACGAAATGTCTTATAAAATATTTTCGAAGAATGCTTTCACCACGAAGAATATTTCACTGAAATATTCGTCAGCGGACATACTGCACGATTCAGTACATACAAACTTTTCCATCCCTGACTCGTCTAATATTTTACACTAGTGGGGACTGCATTTACTTTTCGTTTCATGTCTGTAGTAGCAGCAGCCATCTTAAGCCTATTTTGCCGTCCAATCATTAAACAAAGTTGACCAACAACTAGTGTTCCTTTAAAAAAAATTAAATAAAATGAAAACACAAAAAACCCCAAGCGATCACAAGGGACGTCTTAAAAAAAGGGACAACAAACAATATAATACAATAAATTTCATTTTTTTTTACGAAACACAGAGAAGCAACGAAAAAAGAAAACTGAATACAGAAAAGCAAAAAGAAAATTATAAATAAAAGAAACAGCAACCAACATGTCCGCTGTAGCACAGAGAATGAGGGAATTGTTTTGATTACCAACTTTATGCACATTTTAACTAAAGCAAAATGTTTGTTAAACCGCTGACGGACAACACAAAAAGCATCCAACTTAGCGGCAGACGGACACAAAGTGTGCTTGTTCATGCGTGCATAAAAGATAAAACGCCAAGAGGTACAAAACAGGAAGAACTGGAGAACTGGCAAAAATCATTGAGCCGTTGGTAAACCAAAATGTTGAATTGTTAAGTTGGCGATTTAAAAAAGTCAACACTGAATAAAAATCGCAGGAAAGAGTTAAACATATAAAAAAAAAAGAATTACAGAGGTAAAACAAAATTATATGAATATAACAAATCGCAAGGAAAAATTGCGCCACACCAACAATAAAGAGAATGCATGCTTAAACATGTCTAATTTGGCATTTAGCAGATGTATAAATGTTTATGTATGCATAACAAACATTAGGCATAAAGTTAGCATAAGCAATGCAGATGGAAAAGGGATCAAGTTTTCATTAAAAATTTTCGTAGGATGTAGTCAACTGCCTGGACTGACTTCTACTTTCGAATGACGCTTGCAATGATTAACTTTAATTGGGTCTTCTTCATTGTCTGTACAGGAAATTATTGCTGGTACGTAAAGTACCCGCTAACAACACAACGCAGCGTATCATTTCATTTATATCACCTCTAGCAAATGCCACACCATTGTAACTTGACTTAAAAGACGCAAGAAAAAAAGCATGGAAAGGGCTTCCAAGAGAAAAAACTTTAAAAGAAACCAAAACTCAAGCTGTGCGCATAAATATGAAGTTTCCGTGTGTTTTCGTTTTATCTTCTCCACTACATTTTACTGACCACATTTCAAGATACTTTGTAACATTTATTTTTAGAAATTGTTTTATCAACAATGTAACTTTTTTCTCTAGTTGCTTGTTTTATTTTAAATTTCATTTTCTGTTGCTACAGTTCCATTGTAAGCGAGAAGCTACTGTTACGCTTGAGTTTAGTATGATTATTTGCCGCAGAAAGAAAATAGTTCCTTTCAGTTTAATATAAAATCTTAGCAACGCCTTATTTACTATGGATACCGGAGCTTTTGGTTTCTTAATATTAAACATATGTAACTTTAATTTAATAAAAAGAATAAAAAATAAATAAATAATTTAATAAATAAACCAGCGAAATGTTGGACCTATTGTTAGAACCTTAAGATCTGTCTAATGAATGTTATAGGGAAATTTTAATGTCCCCAGTTTAAGTAAAGCATAAAAAGTTGCAGGGAATTGTTTTCGCAATGGAAGGTATTCCAAGGAACATTTATAAGAGTAATTAAATTTTTTTTCTTGGACCAGCACTCAGGGGATGACCACTACATATGCAATGCATTGTGCCAGAACTAGGAAAATAGGTTGTGGAGAGGAGCTGGAAGTTTGTTCCACATACGAACCGAACATACATATATGGGTATCGAACTCGCCCTTGGGTTTGTGGAGAAAGAAAGAGAACGCTTTTAGGATTTGACTGGAATATGATGTGAAAATACCACACTTTCAATATGTATTGAACGCGATCCAGTATTGCGATATTTATTGAACGTGTAGCATGCAGTACTGATAGATCGCGATCCATATCGCAGAATAGAAATCCAGATCGCGGATCGCGTGATAAATATTGAACGTGTGGCATTTTCATGATATTAGATCGCGATGCGTTAACCCTTAATAGCCTAATGGTCCCGCTAGGAACCAACCTGGTATTTGTTAAATTTTTCAGGTAAATAGAAATTGCGAAGAAAGTTGTAGAGTAAAATATGTTTAGAATTGCAAGTTTTATAACACCGATTTTTTTCCGGCCAAAAGAAAAAATCAAACTATTAAGGGTCAATGAGAAGTGAAATAATAAAACTAATAAAATAAAAGACGCAGTGCAAAATATGTAACAAATAAAAAGTAAAAAAGTTTATTACATTTGCGTAAAGTTTGTTTTAAAAGGGTAATGGCAGAAGATAGCGAAAGCGAGTGGGTTCTGCCAATGGAATCGGGATTAAGGACCAAAAAAATCATTTTGAAAGACTTCATTTCTAATTTGGAGGCATTGCCGGAGTTGTGGGACTCGTCTGCTAAAGCCTTTTTTTTTTGGTTCTCTCGCGACATTTTTTTAATAAATGATCCGCACAGCACAAAAATAACGTAAATACTGACGCGATAAGTATTAATCCATTAAAATGGATCGCGTTCCAAATATCAAAATATATATTGAACGTGTAGCAGTGCCCTAAGGCATACAAAATTTTATATCACAAAGAACTGTAAAGAAAAACTCAAAAAACAATCAAGAAAAGATTTGACATGAAAAAGTAATCAACGACGTCTCGAGAATTCGAAGGTGGGCGTCTTATATCGCTTCAATATTGAAGCAGTTCTCGTATGGAAATTTCTCATGAAATTCTGTATAAATGGAAACTGTTTGCACATGCAACTACACCAGCTAAGAAGTGACAAAAAACAAATACGAATGAGTACTGATGACGACAATCTAGTGGCTTTCGAAAATAATGCTCCTCTACTCTGCTGTATGAGCAAAAAAACTTAATTAATATTTATATTTCCATTGATCCTAGGATTAAATATCATGTCTTACGAACACTAGCCCCATCAATAATAATTGAATTCAATATGGAAAAGATTCCATTTTTTAATTAAGTTGGAGGGCTCTGTTGGCTGAAGTAGTTAACATGAGACTATGAAGCGCAGAGTCCTGAGCTCAACCCCGCGCTCAGTTATGAATAGTGTGCCGAATTCGTCTGATCAGCAATAGTGTATGATGGTGTTAGTTGGTGTCACTCTGTTTCAGTGATCACTAAACATAACTGACAGCCACTGACACAATCATTTGCATACTAAAGAGCAGAGGAACAGCACTCTCCTTCGTCGGGTCTTGCAGCAAAAAATTAGCCGGCGAAGTGAAAAGGTTCAAATTCTTCTCATCTTTCTTCATCTGTCTCCTCAATACTATCCCCTCCTTTTCAGTTCCGGCGCAATGCATTGCGTATTTAGGGGCCATCCCCTAAGCGCTGGTCCTACTCCAAAAAAAAAAGAGTTATTAACAACTCCTTTAAAGATTACAAATAATAATTATGCAAATAGTTTCTCGTAGCAGTATCCCTAAGGCTCGTTGGCAAAGCCAATTTCTTTTGTGGTTTTCTTAAGAACTCAAAAACGATGCTGGGTTACACACTTCCATCATAAAGAGCTCATGTCTGCTCTGCCTGCCAGAGAAGCCAATACACGTAAATACACATGAACGATATAAGAGTGTGCATTTCCTTGTCTTCGATTACACATGTAACACAATAAACTTATAGTTATAAGAAGACATCGACATGTGTATCGATGCATGTACGAGTACATGTTTGTTGCAACATCCCGACGAAGAGGAAAAGTAAATAGAAAATAGAAAGATTTCAATTTCATACGGCTCTTGCACGACTATGAGCCAGAAATGTTTCAACTCTTGCAACGAAGTATTACAAATCTTATGTCTAGATTATGGCATTAAAGGTTTTTCTTTGAATACGTTCACGTTCAGCAGTCGTTATTATATTAAAACCGAATGAGTAAGCTAAACTGCATGGCAATTGTCTTTCAGACTTATTGTTCGTACTTTCTACATTGTTGTTGACGCGGTGTTGTGTTGCATCCAATAGATTATAGATATTTAACTAGTTACATGATGTTTTAATTAATTTCATTGCTGATTTTAATGTGAAAATCAATTTAGTATTCGTGAAATTTAATAGTGGACTAATAAAGGCACACCGTTTCACCACACAACATGTGGTGATTGTTAACGCTGAAAGAAAACTGATGTTCAAAGGAAATTACCAAGAATGAAAATATGAAACTATTGAAAGTAAATTGAATCAGATATTTTTTTATTACCAAAGAAATTCAGTGCTTGAAAAGAATTAGTGAATGTTGAAATATTTGCTAAATATCAAAAAAGTTTTATAGATACTAAGCCATTTCGCCTGATCAAAGTTACTCCGAAAACTCTATATGTGAATTACAACTTAATAATATAATAATATAGCTCCAATTTTGTTCAAATTTTTGTTTTTTTGGAATAGTTTTTAGTCCGAAGAATCGCTTGAAAAGCATTAATAAATGTTTAAATATATTTTAAATATTAAACGGAATATAGGAAACAATTTCGATTTATCAAAGTTACTCCGAAAAAACAAAATTTCTGCGAAAACTCTATATCTAAATTGTAACCATACCTGCATTAATAATATAACACCAATTTCGTTCAAATGTAGGTTTTATGAACTATATATTTTACTCCGAAAAATTTCTGGAAAAACAATAGTAATGTAAAAATCCATTCTGAATGTTATAAAATTCTGAAAATAGAAAAAAATTTCGTCTTATCGAATTTACTCCGAAAAATTTTTAATTACTCCGAAAACCCTATATATAAAATATAGCGGCAGTTGTACTAATCATATAACCCTACTATTGCTAAAACATTTATTTTTTAATAATTTTGAATTCCGAAAAATCTAAAATTTTCCGAAAATTTCTCTAAGCATTGTTTAAAGTTATTCCGAAAAACTATAAACATCTACGAAAAACAGAAATTTAATATAAATGTATGCCAAAATATTTACTAAATATCAAAAGAAGGCACTTTCGACTTAAACGAAGTTTCTCCGAAAAAAAATAAAAATTTCTCCGAAATTTCTATACTTAAAAATATATGTAAATGTACTAAAAGTTTTGTTGGTGAAAATATATTTCACTCCGAAATATGGGAAATTCCCTTTAAATTTCTTACAATTTCGCTGGAATTTTAGAAATTTTATCAAACTCCGAATAACTATAAAAATATTTTCAACTTCAATATTCAGAACTGCATCAGAAATTCGTAATTTTGTAACAGAAAACATTTTCTGCCCATCAATGTAACTCCGAAATATATATGAATTTCTCCGAAAATATAGAAACTGTAGAAACATTAAATATATTTGACAAAACTGGGGCTAGTGTTGTCAAATATATATTTTACAATAAAAAAAAATTAAAGGGCTGCCTGCAATAAGCGAGAAAAACACTCGGAGGCCATAAAGGCCCATTGTGATGTTCTAAACGTCTTACTCCGTAAGACAACGAACGTCCTTGAAAACTCGAAAAAGCAACAAAAAAAAATTTAGTTCCATTAGCAGTTTATAATTTGTCAATAGGATCTTGATCGAAGTTGCTCTGAAAAATATATAAATTTCTACGAAACTCTATAACAATTATATACGTAAAAGCACCGATTTGCTAACATTTTTGTTACTCCGACAAATCTCTAGTGATTGAATTTATTGTAACTAGTTTATCAATTTATAATTTATTTTTTATTCATGTACTGCCTTCAGTTTCCACAACAATACTCTTGTGCTACCCAGGGTGAGACAAATAATTCTTCTATGAAAATGAATACTGAAAGAAAAACTTAAAAAAAGGAAAAAATTGCTGTGTGTTTAAAAAAATCGCTTTTTTCGCAGTATTTTTTTTTTTGTTATTGTTACTGCGGCCTTAAATATACAAGTTGGTATGAGTGTCTGAGACTATGATGCCTTAATTTCTATTTTTGGCAGTCAACTTTTTTGCTGTTTGTCGGCTTTTGTGTTTGGTTGATCATGTTTAAATTTGGATTCAAAAAAACAAGGAATTGTTTCCATCCGTAGAAATCTGAACATAAAATCTAATGGACTATTTTGTCGTCTAAGCTGTATTTTCAAACCATTGAACAATCAAACGAAATACAGTACAGTTTGTATTTTGCTGCAGAAAAATAACAAATACATTTTTTAACCGTTGTGATAACAAATTTAAGAAGTTGAAATAAAATTTAAAATCAAAAACTTTTTGCCCACTTGAGTGTGGTCCTTCGAGCCAGGTGCCATTAATTTCTGTAACTTAAGCTTTAAGAATTTCATTAATTATTTTTAAAATTGCTTTAATTAATCACCTTATCTACATGATTTTTATTTTCTACAGTGCATTTTCCACATTTTCACTCCCTCCTTAAAAAAACACATTAAAGTCAGTTTTGAGAAATTTACATCATGTGTTGTGTTGAGGCTCCGGTATTAACGGTGCTAACAAATTTAACATTTTCGTACAAACCGAGATGATGTGAAATGCATGCGGTAGTAAAATAAAAAATTGCCCCATATTTATCTTCTGCCTGCGCTTGTTGAAAGTGCAAAGCAGATCTTTTTTTTATATTTTATTATTGTTTGGCTAAAAAAGAAGCATTCCAATACTCAGCAAGTAGCTCTTTTTTTTTGCCTGAATTAAGCAGCGCACGAACCAGTGCTGATAACAACCTACAAGATGCAACCAAAAGCACTTTAGATTTCTTATTAAATGCAAACTAGTTTGAACGAAGTTATTTTTATTCTTATTTGCTTTTATTCAACACAGAAAGTGCAATAAAATAATAGTGTAAAAAATTCAACATATAGAATTGAAAAGTGTAGAAATTGATATTTCAGTAATGGTATATTTTTCCTCAAATAAGCAACTCTAACATAAAAGTGGTCCTTTAAATCACCGGATCGAAATCAGTTCTTATTGTTGTTACCTTAAGCTAAACCATACACCAAGTTATCAGTAGACTTTAGGATAAAACACTTTGTTTAGTTTTAGTTTTTAAATTTAATATTAAATTATTAATATAAAATTAAAATCTAAATTGAATTGTTATCAATCAATTAAACAAATTTACCTTTCTTTTATTCATTTCAGGTATGTTCAAGTGTTTGATATAATTTTTAAAACGATTTTTTGTAATCGTACATGCAGTGGTAAGTTAACTAATAACAACCTCTAATCCACATAAATTCTTAAAAGAAAGTTGTGCAAAACTCTACTCCTAAAAAAACTACCTTTAGTTCGAAGGACCATATAGTAACATAACTTATTTTGTCGCCATCATTTTCTTAGTAAGTTATACCAGTAAAAATATACACATGTTTACCAGTTCTTAATTTTATATAAAAAATTTGTTAGAAAGTCTAAAAACATTTTATAAAAAAATGTTGCTTATTAATTTTTTCAACGGGCTTAAGTTCGAATCTGCATGACTGCAAATGATTTTTTATTATTTTATTAATAAATGAATTTGTTCAAATTCTATTTATTATTTATATCAAGATTGGAATATTAAGAATATATTTCAATAATCATCAAACCAGCAGAACGGATCAGTACTGATTTCGAGGCCGCTACGCCATCTCATCAGCGTTCTTTGTTCAATTTTTCCACTTTTTTTTATAAAATTTCTTTTTTTTTAAGTTCTAATAATATATGTTTTAAAAAGTTTTTAATAAAATATCTTTTAGAAAATTTTTTATAAAATTTCTTGTCGAAACATTTTTTACAAAATGTTTATAAAATTTTTTTAGAAAAATTCTTGTATAAAACTTTTTATAAATCTAAAAATTTTTTATAAACTAATTATGGGATTATTTTTTCAGAAAAACGTTTTAGAAAAATTTTTTTGTGAAATTCTTTTCTAAAAAAACTGTAAAACATTTCAAAGATTTTGTACAAAATTTTTCTAAGAAATATTTAAAACAAAATGCTTTTCGATTTTTTTAATACTTTTTTTGCAAAATTCATTTTTAGAGAAATTTTTTCGAAATAAATCGTTCATAAATCTTTTCAGACTTTTTGTGTTTTTTTTTTAGATTATTGGGAATATTAATCGTCAGGTTTGGGGAATTTCGTACTAACCAAAAATGTTATAACTTAAAAAATATGAATGCGATAACTTCTCATATTCAATTTTCGTTAAAAAATATTGGTTAAATAATTGATATTCCTACTAACTAGCACCACTTGCAAAAGTGGAAAAATTGAACAAAGAACGCTATGGGGATGGCGTAGCAGCCTCGAAATCAGTACTGATCCGTTCTGCTGGTTTAATGACTATGAAAAATATTCTTAATATTCCACACTCAAAAAATAATAAATAGAATGTAATCACGTTCATTTATTAAAAAAAATAAATAAAAAATAATTTGCAGTTTCGCAGATTTGTACTTATAGCCTGTTGAGAAAATTAACATCCTGCAATACAATTTACATAAATAAAGGTTCACTATTAAAATAGAAATTCATACATAAAAAAATGTATATTGTATATGAAAATTTTCCTTAAAAAATTTTTGAAGAAAAAAAAAACGCATTCGGTTTAATTATCATACTAGAATAACCTATAATTTTTTGCAGTTTTGTCGACTTTAGGCATTTTTTTTGCAAAAAAATTAAAATATTTTTGAAGGAAATTTGGGCTAAATAGAGATTTTCTAAACATATTAACAGGGAATAAAATAATAATAATTCAAAGTGGGGGTTTCAAGCTAAGGGTTCTAACTTTGGCTCGAAGGACCATATCCTGCGTATTATAAAATATAAAAATCGCTTCCTTGTGTAAAACATCTTTCGAATAATATTATATTCACCATTACGACATACAAGAGTTAAACACAGCGATAAATGTTGCATTTGCACAGCAAAAAAAAAAAAAAAAAGAAACGGAATACGCAGGAAAACGATACCCAAAGCATGTATGCATTCAACCATTTAAACAGCAAACATAACAGACAAACACACGAAAAGCTTTTGCTATGAAATTTACAAATGATTTTGCATTTATTACGGCAAAAGAACAAAATTAAAAGAGAAATTGTTAAAATAGAAATAAAAATAAATAAATTGTGTGGTACACACAAGGGTTTGTTACAAAAGCACGAAAAAAAATGTTGCAAATAAAACTACTGATAATTGCAGCAAATGTGTGCAGGGAGTGCAGAGTGCATGCTTTTAGTTTTAGTATTTTATAATTTCAGTTTTATTATTTGATCCCCCCAATACATCGCTCCCCCCTATCACAGATAAGCTGCAGTCTTTCTCTGCCTTTGCGGTAAAACGAACAATACAAATTACAATATGTTCTTTTAATCTTTTGTTTCCACAAGTCGTTTGGAAAAAACAAATAATATTTTAGCTTGAATTTTATCGCAGATTAATGTTTTAAATTTAATGATGTTTTATTTTCTTTTTTAAATATTTATAAATGGAATTTAAAGCTGACTTGCTTGTCTTTGTGATTTCAAGCCTTAAATCTTTATTAATTTGTTTAACAAATTTCAAAAACACTTTTATAAATTGTTTATTTAAGTTGTAGCAGATATCGCAGGTTACCCAGACGTTGCCATGTCGTCTTGTGTCTGTTTTAAATGCTTGCTTTGGCTATTCAACAATTATCTATTATAAATTATTAAAGTGATCATTAATATTGATTTCATGTAGTGGTTGCAAGCCAACGCAAAGGTTAATGACCTTGTCATTTATCTTTGTAAAAACAATAAATTTAATATGAAAATACCAATACATAGTCTTATTTTTTAAGGTGTTTGTGGTTGCCGTAATTTAAGATGCTGCTATAGCGTCAATGCTGCAATTGAGTTTCTGACAGCTGACATATTTAACACTAACACCATGGTACGGCTGGAAGGACCATAGACCAGTATATGGTCAAAGAAGAGATTTGCTTTATTTGTAGACAACATGCAGACTAACTGCCTTAAATATAGCGGAAGTTAATATTCACTATTCTTGTTTGTCTTCAAATGAAGTCTTACAAAAATATGAAATTTATTTATGCAAAATAAATCCAAGAAATGTTTTGTAATGTATACCCTTGTGGCTTTTTAGCACATAGATAATCCTACACCTAATGAAATAAGTTTTTAAATAGTCTGAATGAAATCAAATAGAATTTCCAAAGTGGTTGTAAAGTAAAGTACTCGCATTTTGTGTTTTTTTTCCTTTGCCACAGAAACAGTGGATGAAGAAACACAGAGTATTTGTTAGAAGTTGAAAGGTTAATATCTTGCAAGTAGAATAGGAAAGAAAACCAGAAATAATACAGTTTATTTACTTTTTGTTAAATGCTAAAATCAGGATAAAAATGCTAAGACTAAAAAGGCTTAAATTAAAAATAAAGTTTTTTGTCCTCGTTCTTAATTATGGTCTCATGCATTTAACGGTTGTGACTTCGTTTATGGTCCTTCGAGCCCTGTGGTTACTGTTTCTGCTGTTGATGAGAAGGATACAACTTAAACTTTCTTAGTCTAGTTCAGATTTTCGACTTTAGCAATTATATCGTTGCACAGTGGGACCGCATGCAATTTTTCCATAGATTAATTTATATCTTCACCACAATAATAGTGCGGCACACTAAAATTAAAGTGATTAACTGTTAAAACAAACTCCAAGCTCCAAAAAGCCTAGGAGAAATGGGAGGAGATGGACGGATGCCTCCCCCATATGAAGTAATAATTGATTTTCCGATGTCTTTACAATAGCAAAGGTTTGCTGTTGGTTAAAACCCGACATCTCAAGCTCGTATTGTCATAAGGAATTTAAGAGCAAAAAAAAAAAATAGAATCCATTAGAATCACTTAAATACTAAATGCAGAGTAATAATTATTATTATGCTCATGATAATGCCCACCTTTTGGCAGCTGGCTCGAAGGACCATTTGCTATAAGAGACTATGCGATTTTCCAATGAAGCTGAGATCACACTTTGCATTTCATTTAAGATTATGCAACGATATCATTAACTTTTCTGTACATAATACACGATTTAAATTACATTCGAAGGACCATAACTTAAAACTTCCCACTGAGCAGCATAAATGAAATTAGATAGAAAAGACCATTTACTAACGTACAATAAACGAGTCTTAATTTATAAAAAATTTTATAAATGGTTTCCGGAATACATATACATACATAAATGTTTCGCCATGCATTCATCGAAGGTAAAATGTATATTTTGGCTTTAATATTAAAGTTCTTGTGAAGAGATGCCCTGCTAAACTCAACACGGTATCATTAATATTGTCTGTGTGATTTTTTTAATTGCTTTTCTTTTAGATAAATACTCGTATTACTATCTCTTTCTAAGCCTTATTTAGAGCTCCCCCTTGGATTTTTTTTGTTTCGTAATTTCCTCTTTCATTTAAAGTATGCACTACATATTTGACTCACTTTGAAAATACCAAAAAGTGCTGCAGTTATGAAAATCTAAAATAATCTGAAATCATTTTATGCTTAAAAGGAAGAGAAACCCTCTTGGTGGTCATATCAATTTAAGGCTTGATGTGTTTTAAATACACAAAATGTAGCATTATTCGACTCATTTTCTATAAGCCAAAAATTCGTATATATGACCAAATATGTTAGTCATGGACTATGGACATTCAACTACATATAATATATTAAAAGAATATAAAACAGTTTGCTGAAAAAAACCAACAAAAAAATATATGCTGGCTATCTTGAAAAAGAAAAACTAATACGATCACACGAACAAGTTCTAATAGAGGAAAAAGTATAAATTACCAGTAAAATGTGTGTTCAAAACACATGTCCCCGACTGTTGGCAATTGCATGAGTTTCCTTATCTGCCTGTGCTGGAGTGCATACGGATACATATAAACTGTATCTGTTAAATATCTCTTAAAGATTTGTTTTTCATAGATGATTTTGAAGTATTTTCTTCCTTGTGTTTATTTACACAGCATGAGGTACTTTTTATAAAGATTTTTTATATTTACGAGTATTTATAGACAAGTTGTGTGTTTAGTTACAGCGATAAAGACTAGAAAATGTTAATAAAACTTGTGCATGAAATGCAACAAAAATAATTTCTGACAGACAAACATGATCACTATAATTATTTAAGAATTACAAGTCTGTTTATAAATGAGCACAACAGTGGCTCAAAAAATTGTTTTAGTGAAAGGACACAAATACAAAAAAATTGTTTATGTTGATTAGCTGGTTATTTGACAAATTTCTATACAAAATTTCCCATATAAAACTGTAATAAAAAAAAGTTTTTATGAGTAGGACAGTATGTCATTATAGTTTCGAAATAAATTTAATACTCAGTTTAGTTCAAAAGCTCCAACTAATTATGAAAAATTAAAATTATATTTTAAAATGTTTTTTTTGCCAATTTTAAGTGTTCGAAACGGTGAAATTCTTTTGTAAAATGTATAGGGCTTTATATTTTCTTACTAATCTACACAAAGCTGATGGTTTTTTTTTGGATATTGTTATCTTCGCAAATTCGAATTTAGTTTCGATATTCTAAGTTCACTAAGAGTTTTTTTCATAACTGAAGCATTGCATAGATTTTTACATTAAAAATATATTTTAACATATATTTTGAAAATTTTTATTGTTCGAAATTACAAAACTCTTTTCTAAAAGTTCTAAAAGTCTTTTTATTCATAGTAATATAAATAAAGCTTATGAAATTACTATATTTTGTTAAGTTCGAAAATTCGAAATTAATTTCGAAATTCCAAACTTACTAAGTTTTTTTTCCTAGTCCGAAGTATTGCAAAAAATGTTATACTTTAAGTTTTCCCTAAAAAGTGTAAATGTTTTGTAAGTTCGAAAGTGTAAAAGTACTATACAGATATATGTACATATATGAAAGTAGCAGTATTTCTTATAGATATCATTCCTAAAGTTCTGCTGAAAGCTAAATGTTCGTTATTAAATTTACAATAACTTTTTTATTCGCCCATAAAGTTATTCCTAAAGTTCAGAAATTTTCAGTACCCGAAAAAATAAAGTATACGAAAACTGAAAGACATTCGTTGTAAATTGCAACCTTCAACGCTGTTGGTGATATTTTTCAATATTTGATAAATTTAAAAATTCCGAATCGTTTTCGAAACTCCTATGCATGTTTAAACGATATTGCTGATTTTTGTTTTGGAGCCGAAATAATTGTATATCTGCGAGAACTTTGTTTTTTCGAAGATCTAAAAATTATTTTTAGATCCTAAGAACATTAAATATATTAAACAATTATTAAGAACCCTAAAACTAAATTTTAAAAATTACATTTTCATAACCCTAAATAATTAATATCAAATAATTTGTAATTTGTTTATTTTTTAATTTTAAGTGTTCGAAATTGTATCATTTTGTGTAAAAATAGTTTAACTTAATTTTAAATCGCTTATTTTGAAAAGGGTAATAAAAATTTCCACTTTTTATTAACTTCGAAAATTCGAACTAAAATTCGAAATTTAAAATTTTACACAGAAGGTTTTTGCAGCTCTTGAGTAGTGCGAATTGTACTAAATTATTGTTGATTTTTAAAATTGCTTGGTAGCAAGTGGTAAATTTATTAGAAAATATAACAATTATAACCTTCTAAAGAGAGATTAGAAATAAATAGATATTATGGCTATTTTTTTTTTTTTTTAAATTTAAAAACTATACTACCATAATACAAGAAAAACGTGTTAACTTTTCTTACTAACATACAGTTTTCGAGTGTTTAGTGTATTGCTTAACTGATGCTCTGCACAAACACAGATAAGTGCCAAAAAAAAGTTATCTCCGTAATTCGATCGTATTTTTCAATAAATATCATTCTACTAGTGTTCTTTATTATTTATTTGAATATCAAGATTGTTCTTCATGAGAATGTGTTTATATGGGATCAACGATAATTTAAAGATACATAATTGTTACAAATCAATTGATAATCCGTAAACGCTCAGACGTGGCGGGAGCAGAAATGTGAAAACAAAAATTTGATACCGTTTTTCACGTATGCACTGAGTTTTCTCTTTCCTGGATCTTGTTTGGTCATTGGTCCCATTTAAATTTTGCCAAGAATTAAGTCTTTATATACATCCTCTGTTCTTCTTACGCCAATACATACATTTCTTCTTTCTTTTGATAAATCATTTAAGTCTACCCTGGAGTATAAACTCTTGAATTTTACGTGTGGATGGCCATATACGGATTTTATTTACTAACTTGCTCTACAATTTTATTGTTAAATATTGTGGCAATAAAATTGTTCCTACAATGGCAGCTCTATAATTTCTTAATATTTTATCTCTATTTTTTCCAATAGGTTTTTATGCGTTTGCAACTTAAATACATGTTTGTGATGAATAAAACTATAGCTTCAAACATTTATATAGTGTTGACAATTGCTTAGCGATTGCTGCGAGGAGGAAATGTTTTAATAGAAGGCGTTTAATTTAGTGTTGTATAAATTTTAAAAGATTTTTCAAACATAAAAAGCAGTACAAAAACTTAGAAATAAAAGAAAAATTTAATTTTCTTATTGTTTAATTTTTAAATTCTGCTGTAAGTGAAGTCTATGATGGCACAAGATATCATTCTGTTACACAATTAAATATAACACAAAAACTAGTTCTAGGTTTGTTTTTATGAAATTGTGCAACAGCAAGTTATTTAGTGGCTTGGTGAGACAGGCAGGAACTCTTGAAATGTTAGTATAGAAATGGAAAGAAATTTAGATTTTATTTTTTTTTACAGAGCATATGGTTTCATATTTGAAAAAAGTGACATTAAAATTTATTATGAATTTTCATTAAATGTTAAGCCTTTCTTTAAGAACAAAAATCTGTTTAACTAAGAGTTACTATAGATCAAAGAAATAAACTGTTTTCAAACTTTTAAACATCTTAGAAAACATGAATTTTGGAAAGTCTTACGAAATTTGTTAGTATATTATTAAGTTCGAAAATTCGAAATTAATTTCGAAAATTCGAACATACTTCCTATTCATGTAAAAACGGATAACACTATCTTTTTGATAAAGTAAAATTGAAAAATTCAAATTTCTTGTTGGTTTTTGTTATATTTATTAGAAAGAACCAGTTTTATATTAAAAACTTGTATTGAAAATATCTTTTAGATGCCATTAGGAAGAAAGGTGAAAAATACATTCATTTTCTTTAGAATTAAGCACCCGTAGCAAAATTAGCCGTCGAAGTAAAAGATTAAAATGGCTACAAAAAATTCTCTATCCTCTCATCTGTCCTCTCAATACTATCCCCTCCCTCCTAGCTCCGGTGCAATGCGCTGCATATGTACGGGGCATACCCTGAGCAATGGTCCGAGTTACAAAAAAAAAATCATACATATTTACAACCAAACTTGTGCGACTATATTCGAATATTTAACGATTTCTATAAAATTTTAATTATGAGACGATGTTCGAAAATTGTAACAAAATTTCGAAGATGCGGTTTTTGAGCAATAGTAATCAAATGCCGCAATCTGAACTATGCTATGTACTTTTTTATCAAGATTAAATGTAAAATGTTACTTTTAACTTAATAAATTAAAATTTAAGTTTAAAAATTCATAGTTCTGATTTTTGCTACTAGTTGATATCCAGCACCTATTTGTTTTTGCAAAAATATCCTTGTGGCGAAGCTCTTCAAATTATTATTCCTTTTTCTTCTTGTAATATTTGCAGTTTTCATAGAAAAAGTTTATCTTCACTACAGATTCTTGTTTCTTTTAAGACCGACATCATTATTTAATCATTTCATAATTTAAGTACAAGCATTAATTTTAGTGCAGTAGTGTAGGACATGAAGGCCAGTAAAGTCCAACCTCCCATCATCATCATTTGTCGAAAGAGTTCAGGATAAATACAGACACACAAGCATGTATATGAAAATATTTCAGTGCCCGGTTATTTAAGTGCGTTACAAGCTGCATCTGCCTTCAGAGTGTGACTGTCTGCGTTTGTAAGTTGGACCAACCCCAAAGGCAACAATCAAATTTAGAAAGAAAAAAAGAGAGAATAAGAAATAATAAAAATTTTCATGGTTAAAACAACAACCCTTGAGAGATGTTGCAACATGTCTGTGCTGTAAGGATGTGCAAATGGGATGTAGCCAGCAAAAAGTTAACTTTCGCTTGTGTCTGCTGGATACTCAAAGGCATATCAAAAGATTCGCAGTTGCCAAAGATGATGATAATGATGTAGAGTAACTCCCCCAAGAGAGATAAAGAAGAAGCACTAAAATCAAAAGCCATTTACAAAACAAAAGAATCCTGGACAGCACTAAAGTTTTATCTTTACGATGTTATACGGCTGATGTTGCAGGCAACAAAACTCACCGTGGTTTTGTTGCTGTTGTGGTCTTTTGCAAAATAGTTTGAAGGTTGTTGGCAATTTTTATGTTTAATAAATTAAATCAGTTTAAAAAGCATAAATAAATTCTGTTGCTGCCTTGTAAGGAGGAACTGCCGAAATTATTTGAGAGTTATCATTAAAACTGAAGATGCTATAGGATGCCACACATTGTTGAAACAACAAACTATTAAAGACTAAACGTCCGGCAATCATTGTATAAAATCTATCTGAGCTTGTCGTTTAAGTGTTGGCCTTTCTCTGTATTAACAATCAGTTTAAAGTCAATATTTTTTAGAGCATCCTTCTCGGCCCGTCCATCAGTTAGTTATTCATTCATTAATTTAACATTTTGTTGCTTGCTGCCTGCCACAATGCAAAGCAACAAGAAAAAAAACACTCTTTTTATGTTGTCGGCCTTTGGGCACAATTATTTATCGTTTGGTTTTCATTTTATTTTGTTATTGTGTTTTTTTATGTTTCATTATTCTTTTTGTGGCAACAGCAACAATGGATGTTTATCTTCCATTGATGTGGTTTAAAATCGTCTGCTATTTGGTCTTGTTGTTAAAATAAAACTCTATTGTTTTGTATGCAGAAACTAAACCAAAAATTCTTGTGCTTCAAACAGAGAAACCCGCAAAAATCTTTTCATAAACTACAGAACAACTGCAATATCAAAAATGATTTAAATGCGATTTTTTTTACTCGTACAAGGCAGACTGGCCATATTTGCAAAATTTGTTATAGATGTTTCAAACTTCTGAAATGTCTTAAATAAATCGTAAAAAATGAAGCAACAGCCGTAAATGGCTTCGTTGTGGTAAATGCAACAAAATGTTTGTCTTATCAATATGATTTATTTATAAGGAAAATGAAAATTTGCTTAAGGACGCAAAGGAAATACCACAAGTACAAAAACAAAAAGCAAAGAACAAACCACTGAAAATTCGAAGAATTCAAAAGAGGTTTTATTTAATTATTTGCAGGAAAAGGAAACTTAAAGTCGTTTATAGTGGTCTACGAAGGTTATGGAATATCATGTGATGACACCCGTTTTAAAATTAATTCTTTTTGAAGTTCGAATATTTAGATATATTTTAAAATTCCATTCTATTTTGAAACTATTTTCTGTAAAAAAAAATTATGTTGCATTACAATCACAAAAGAGTGTTTAAGTTTTATAACTCCAGGCAAATAATATTTTCGAAAATTCGAACTTCAAAAATTCAAATTAAATAAAAAATAGTAAGTTATTTCATTAAATATATTTTAATAAAGGGTGTTTTTATAAGAGCTTGCTGATTTGAAATTTAAATAAAACACATGCCAAATTATGAAATGGCCAAAAAAATTTTTTTATTTGGTAGATAATTTCTTGTCATTTAACATTTAAATATAATTTCGGGCATATGGCCACCACGACTATTTTGCACAAAGGTCGTTCTGGAGGTCCAATTTTCGACCACCTTTTCAAGCATTTGAGGGCGTATTTCAGCAATGACACGTTACCAATGATTTCAGGTATCCCCACAAAAAATAATCGAGTGGCGTCAAATCACACGAACGCGGAGGCCAATTCACCGGTCCATTTCTCGAAATAATGTTGTCGTTGTTCTTTCAATAAGTCCATTGTTTCGCCCGCAGTATGAGAAGTGGCACCATCCTGTTGAAACCACATTTCGTTTACATCCATATCTTGAAGTTTTGGCACCAAAAATTCATTGATCATGATTCTGTATCGATTTCCGTTCACGGTAACGCGTCGTCCTTCCTCATTTTTAAATAAATAAGGACCGATGATTCCACCAGCCCATAGACCGCACCAAACAGTACATTTATCGGGATGCATTGGTAATTCTTGAACGGCATGTGGATTATCTCTGCTCCAAATACGGCAATTTTGCTTGTTGACATATCCATTCAACCAAAAATGCGCCTCATCACTGAAGAAAATTTTGCGATAAATAAGCGGATAAAAATTTTTAATTGAACACTGTTTTTGAAAATAAATTTCCACGATTTGGAAGCGTCGTTCTGGAGTTAACCTGTTCATGATGATTTGCCAAACAATACTGAGTAGAGACGTCACTTTAAACTGTCAAAACAGCTGTCAGACAACAGAGTGATTCGTATAAAAAAACTTCATAAAAAACACCCTTTATAAGTTGCACGTTGAATTATTTACGCCTTATTTTACAGCAAGTGTGCCTTAATTTTTTCATGCATATAATTTTCCAAGATTTCTTTCATTTTTACTAAAACTGTTGTTTTAAATTTACTACATTCCAAATTGTCTCTTCCTTTTAACACATTTCCTTTTCGTTGACCTAAATATCAGCAGCCCAGAGCCCTGTCATTACAGATTTTAATACATCATTTACTAAAACAAACAAAAAAGTGCTAAATGAAAAGCATTAACATCAGAGAAAGGAAAAGTACAGAACAAACCAAACAAATTCTAATTAAAATTTTAGTGATTAAAATAAAAAAATATTAATAATACAAAACACAACACAAGAAATTTAAATTAATGCTTAAATATTTGCAGCTACAAAAACAAATCTCGAACTCAAAGAAAGGCGCTTAAATATATTTAATTAATATTTTTAATTCTATTACGTCCTCGTAAAAATGGCAATGCTGCAGACAGTTAAATTGGGAAGAAAAATGTTGACTAGCAAAACGTTTTCTTTGCCATTTTTTGTTTGATTCTTTGATTAAATAATAAGTGGAGATTTTGTGACCGGTAGGATTTTTCAAACACATGCCTGTCCATTTGAATTTCGCAAACAACATTTTAATTTTAAGTTTGAAGAAATAAATTGTCCAAACAAAAATTCACTGTCTACCAAATTTAGCAAAAAAAAAAAAACAAATAAAATGTTTTTCAACTCTTCGTTACTTTGACTCGCTAGACAGAAAATTTTTTTGTTTAAAGTTTAAGCCCCAACTAGTTATAACGGCGTTTCATAGGCTTTAGATTACAGCCATCACACGGGTTGGCTACTAGAGAATCTCAAAAGATTTCTTGGCAGGAAAATTAAGGAAAATATTTCTATACATATGTATATGTATGTAGGTATATATCTATGTATGTACGAATATAATAAGCTTTGAACATAGACGGCTGGCCACATTTTTGGGGTGCATTCGTATGCAAAATTAAGCGTGGCTTGGCAGTTTTATATGCTTTCATGTTAATGCAGATAATGAAGTTGTTGAAGACAATGATGATGATGTTGGCTTATTATTCGCAACATGATTATATGTTTGTATGTAATACGTACATGTACATATGCGGAAACTTTGCGTGTCTTGAAATTAAATAATTTATCATTTGTTAACTTTAGAAAACAATTTGACATAATAATTTTATGTAATCTTTCTTTTCTTCTTCTTGTAGTTGTTGTTAATACAGCAAATGGAAAATGTTAACAAACCGTGCATTATTTAATCTAAAGGAATTTTTTTTATTTTTAAATCAAACAGGGAAAATTTGTAATAACAAAGAGGCATTTTGAGAGCAATAAGTGACATAGAAATGTAAAATTTATATGTTACATGAAGACCATAATTAAATATGTATGTATGTAAGTTTGTACATACACACATACATATACCCAGTCAGCATTTTATAAAATTAATGATCATATTCGAGTCTTTTTCGAGTCCTCCGCACGATTAAAATAATCATTTATGCGCTCGTTTTCGAGTCGAAAATGACTGTTCATTCGGGAGAAAATGGTACCCTAGCCGCGACTCTTCTAAGGGAGTCTTTTATGATTCGCACTTCTGATCAATTTCGACTCATTTTCGAGACAGTTTGTGGTAGTTCTTACAAGCAGTTGCGAGTCATCTTCGAGTCATTTTTGAGTCATATTACTGGTCATTTAAGAGTCTTTTTCGAATCATATTAAAAGCGAATTTCTAATTGAATTTTTGCTGTATCGATACAACCATTTATTATTGTTTTGATTTTAATATAATTTATAAATAACATAACAAAAAAAAATTTTAAAAATTATAAAATAATCTATAAAATTCAATTTCTAAGCTTTAAATTGAAATAGCAATTAGGCATCACGTCCTGAATCTCCACAACATCCGGCCACGACACAAGTTGTTTTAATTCAGCCACACTGAACCGCATTAGCCACACTGAGTTTTCTTTTTGACAACTCGTCGTCTTCACCATCGTCCTGCAACTTATTTGCTAAACTTTTCTGGTGCAATTGCATTTTTGTCTTTTTCTTAAACTGTCTATACATGGGAGCCAAATCAGCAATGGTTATCTTCTCCGGCACATATCTGTAAAGCACCAGACAATTATATTTTTTGAACTATAACGATATGAAGTCCTTACTTACTCAATGATTACATCGTTTGCAGCTCCTGACGATTTTTCTCGCGTTGTTTCATCACTTATTCATTCTGAATATCTTCATTTTCACGTTCATTCTCTTGGTTCTGCTTTAGTTTTTTATTTAACTTCTTTATAGCTGACATTACCTTTTTTTCTTTCTAATTTTTATATGAATTCACTGACAAATGAAATATGTATACTTTATATATTTTTTTGCTTTCTGTTTGTGTTTGTTTTTTTATAAATCACTTTCTAAGTATTTCTGGGAATCATTTTCGAGTCTTATTTTAAGCGCAGAACTGATTAATCAGTTTTTGATCACCTAAGGTACTCGAAAAAGACTCAGTTTGGTGACACAATCTTCCACATGCTGACTGGGTACATACATATGTATGTGTGTATACGCATGTTTTTAGGTTATGACCTGAATTCGCTAAAAAATTAACAAAGCGTTCATGATGTCATTTAATTTTCATATAAAACCTAAAGATTCAAGTTTTTAACTTAATTTGAAAATTCGAAATTATGTTCGAAAATTCGAAATTCATTTTAAATGTTTTAAAATCACGTCTGAAGTTATTATATACCATCATTTTGACATCAAGTGGAAACAACTGCTGTAGCTTAAATTCGAAAACTTCGAATTTCGAAAAAATTCAGCAGGGCGTACAAAAAATACACTTACTTTCACATAGAAACTAAATTTCCTTGTTTTAAGCTTGATTTAAAAATTCGAAATCAAGTTCGAAAATTCGAAATTGATTTCGAAGTTCTAAAATCATGTTTAAGGATACCATATATATTTGGAAAGCCACTTTTTTCATATTTATAAGGATATAAAGTTTACAAATTTCGAATTCAGTGCAAAAATCTGAAATCCATAATATAAAACTTTTTTTTGCGGATATTACTTAAGAACTTAAAATTATTCGCGAATTTGATTTAAAATGTATTAGATTAATATTTTTATTTAAACTACTTACTTGAATTTGGACTTGCTTTTAGTTTATTTCGTTTTCGCTACAAAAACAACTATCTATCCTCTCATCTTTCCTAATCTGTCTCCTCAATAATATCCCCTAGTTTTCAGTTCCGGCGCAATGCATTGCATATATAGGTGTCATCCCCTGAGTGCTGGTCCAAGATAAAAAAAAAAGATAAATCTGCTTTATTGTATTGATAAAAACTTTTTTATTTGTGCAAATTTTTATACAAATTATATTTATTTATGTTGTTATTTAGGTACCAGTACAAACTTAAAAATTCGAAATTAAGTTCGAAATCCCGTATCTACGTTGGAAAGTGTTAATTTCTTACTTTTGTCCGTGAAAATTTCTAATTTTTGTTACGTTATGGCTATATTCGAAAATTAAAAGGTGTTTCAATAATGCCATTGGATACTTTAATTTTGACAAAAAATTATTTTTTTTCTAAAATCATACGCAATATTAGAATTCGAAATTAAATTCGAAAGTTTTTAACTCTTTAAATCACCTTTGCTTACAAATACCTGAAGTTTTCTAAGAGCTTTTGAATTATATTTGACTTTGCATTATTTTTCGGACACTTTCAGTGACGCATACTCGAAACTAGTTAAACGTCCTAAAATTGTGTATTCTACAGGCTTATATCAACAGAAATTTCAAGATTATCGGGAAAAAAGGGAACGAAATTTAGCTCGAAATTTCGAATTTTGTTTCAGAATTTTGTAATAACATTTCATATTGACGTGTGTTATTTAAAATAATTTTATTGCAATTGTACGTATAAGATTACCAAACACCTTTGGCTCATAAAATAAATTTCTTTTATGCACGCATACGTGCTTGCGAATAAATGTAAATATGTCCCCGATTAACAGCATATTTTCAATGTTCGAATTGAGACATTTAAAAGCATTGTGTGCAACATGATTCGTAATAAAGTTAAGCACATACATATGTATCCATGTATGTAGGTATGTATGTATGTGGGTTATTTATTCATTCTTCGTTATAAAGCTTGCTTTCATAACCTTTTCCCTATCAAACAGCCTGCATCGCTATGATCACTTAATTAATATTTTTATTTGTTCTCCCCATAATGAAAAGCCTTATTTATTGACACTTGCTTAAAGACGATGTGCCAAAAGACACATTTGCACACTCAAACAAAAACCATATTGTTTTGTTTTAAATTTGCCAGCTATTTCCTTTTGTCACATATATTTTTTATCATAATATTTTTTTTCTTAACAAAACCTGAAATTTGGCAACATGTCGGTCGGAGCGCTTGCAACAGCAGTATAAAAATTTACCTGTTTGTTTATGTGAGTGGCGAAAAAAATAACAAAAATCAACCCTGCTTTAAGGCTTTTAATGTGGCAGCAACAAATTTTTCTTAAGCAGCACGCACGTTTAACATTCTACACATCACAATCGACAGTCGTCAAATGAAAAATCAAGAAAACAACAAGTCCCTTTGGGGACTGGAATTCCTCTTCTAGTTGTGCCTTGTTTTGTTTGGTTTTACCTTTTTTTTCTTTTCTTTAAATGCAATGCAAACAACAACAAGAACATTAAGGCAAAAATAAAAACAAGGAGCAAAAACACTAAAAACAACTTGTCAAATAAAATATACAAGCACTCACTTGTAGTCAGTTCACAAAACCAACACCACCACTAAAACAAATACAAATGCACACACACACACACACATAAAAAGCTTTAAAGGAGGTAAAACAAAAACGGAAAAAAAGAATCCAACTGCGGGGCTAAGAACAGAATGAGACCCAAAGTGATTGTTTTTAGTGCAAAAATAACAACAGCAACAATAAAGAAAAGTAAAATATTCAGGCAACATTTAAGTTTCATCGCACATCAACAAACTTGCTTTGGATTCATGCGTTTTACGAGGGCTGTAATAGATGTGATAAAACGGGGATGATAAGTGTACTGCAGATGTATTCGTGCACTTCGCATTGTGACACACTGCAGCAGTGATTACATTAAGTATTTGGTCAAAATTATAAAAATCTTCCTTTTAACTACTTGACATCGGCATCTCTTCATAAAGTTTGTCATGGCAAATTGACAGCACCAGGTCTTGACGTCACACCGATAAATGGTGATCAAATTGTTCATACTCGTATGTAACAAAATAAAAAACGAAATTTACCATAAAATGTTATTGAAACAAAAATTTAATCAAGTCACACAACTGCTCATTTTTTATATGGTGTTTTTTTTCTTAACTGCATGAGAAGTGTTAACACAAGATAAAAATGTTGTTGGAATGAATTTTTTTCGGATAATTAATTTTTTGTTATTTATTTTTTTTTTTAAGTGAGGTTTCTGTCATATAACCGCCACGGCTACAATCTGCAGAGTACACACGATCAGTCCAATTTTTGATTTTTTGAAATAAATCTGGTCGTATGACTTCAATGGTGGGTGGTTTGCCGGCGTAACGCTTATGATCTGGATTATTTGCATTAATGGCTTAATAAAAACAATCCAGAGGCCTTAAATTTCACAATCAATGGGGGCCACTTCTGAAAATAAAGTTGTCACCAAATTGATTCCACAATAAATCTATTGTTAAGCGCGCTATATATCAAATCGGGCCGTCTTGTTCGGATCAAATCCCGTAGTTTACCTGGAGGGCGCTAAATTCGATGCAAAAGAAAATGCTTTAAACTTCAATATTAATAACATAAAATTTCGAACATTCTTCTTTTCGAATTGAATTACTGATTATAATGTTTTTAAACCGAAATTCAGCCAGCAAGGCTTGATAGCCAAAGCAACGGCAGCTTCGTGCCCAGTTCGAAATAAATTAGGACCGATGATGCCGCCATTTTAATTATTATTGTTATGAAGTAATTTCACATTCCGCCATTTGAGCCTTTTTCGATTTATTACGAAGAGTATATTCACCTGTGTGAAGTTAAATTTCGAAATATAGAACCCTAGACACAAACCAAGTACGTTAACAGAGTTCTGTTAAGCCAGGATCCTGGAAAAACGGTATCATGTGGGCGACTAGAGTTTAGACCACAAGAGCTACAAAATAAAACAACTCTAGTCGCCGACATGTTACCGTTTTTCCAGGATCCTGGCTTATCCTGTCTAGAATTTGATAATTTTTGTATACAAAAAATCAAAACTTATCGGCATAGCTATACCAAAGTATTAATATATTATGAAAGCTATGGACCTGGTTGTCTGTTCCGTTAATTTTTTTTCATGGTTGGTCCAAAAGTGTGGCCAGTATTCCATTTGGAATACAAACACTCGGATTTTTCATGCTTAACAGTGCTATGTTAACAGGCTAACAGAGCTCTGTTAACGTACTTGGTTTGTGTCTAGGGTTATATATTTCGAAATATAACTTCACACAGGTGGAATATATTTTGTTTTTATTTGAGCATCACATGGTGACGGAATTGATATATTTTTACCATTTTCTTATCGAACAATTTTGATTCGGTCCGATTGATTAGACTGATATATTCCAAACATGAAATAAATTTAAAAAATATCCTTTTACCGTAATATAGAAACCTTTAATAAGCAGGTGCTCGATCCCCCGTAAATAGAACGCTATATAGGGCCTTTGAAACATTTCTGCTTCCTCATGCAAGATTTCTATATATAAAAAAAACAATTTTTAGTTTGTTAATACAAGATAATTTTTTAAACAATCAGGTACAATTATGAAAATAGTTTTTATAATGCCAGCCATATAAAAAATTTTTAAATATCACACAGTCCTTTTGAAAACCACAATTCTATATACAAAAGAATGAATCAATCATCTTTGTGAAAGTCTATAGAAATTATGCAGAACATTTGAAAACATAACTCTCCGATCTATAAAGACAATGACTACTTCTCGAACCGCCTTCATATTTAGCACTTTGCTTATTTGTTCTCTAGAGCACTTTTTCCTTCACCATTTTTGCTTTTATTTTTATGCATGTCCTCTTGTTGCTTTTTGTTTGATAGTCGAATGAATGACAACAACAGCATGCTTAAATGCATTCATGGCACTTTTAGGGTCATTATGCACTCTTGCGAAAAGAAAGTGAAAAAAGTAACAACTGCTGGCAAAAATAACAAAAATCATAAATTTACACGCTGGCAAAGTTGGCAAAAAATAAAAAAAAAATAAATAAAAAAAAAAACAACAATTTATTCTGAGGTGTCATATATTAATCAATTTACACACGCTAGTTTTAACACTTGTCTGGAAAATGTTTTCTTTTTTATACCCTTCACAAAAAAGTGAAAGGGTATATATAGGTTTGTCATTCCGTGTGTAATTTCTTCGATATGCACATGGGACCCCATAAAGTATATATATTCTGGATCCTTATGAATAGCGATGACAAATGAGCGATGTCCGTCTGTCCGTCCGTCTGTACGTGAAATCGGTTTTCCCAAGCCCCCAGAAGAGCTAGAGACTTCGTTCTTGGACCGTTGGATTGAAAATGAACTTAAACAGGCTGCTATTGAAATTCAGAAAGATCCGAAGAATGGTTCCAGAGCTGGGAAGCTTACACCTATTTCTCGACGCAAAATTTATACCAAAAATCAATTGTTTTTTTTAATGTTTGTAAATTAAACCTATTTCGTGCTTTGGGAAGTCTCAATGGTGTATTAAAAACTAAAAAAATAAAAAAAAAAATTTTCCGGGATGGGAAATTAAAAATTTTATTTTCGGCCCAGTCCGTATTTTGTAGTACATGTAGTAACTAAAATTGTTAAAAATGTTAAGTTTTTCTTTAACAAAACCTCTTTATACATCATGAAGAAATGCATTGGCCAAAAAAAAATAAAAATTTTAAATTCAAATTTTGCTTCCAGGGGTGGGTAATTGAATTTTTTTATACATGCAAGTAATCAACCAGGCAATTGATGTTTATTTTTTTTTTTTGTTTTTTGCCAACTAAAACTGTCTTATAATTTAGAAAGAACAAAATTGGTATAAAAAATTCAAAAATAAAAAATAAAATTTCGAATCCAGGGATGGACAAGTGCAATATTTTATGGTACATGAAAGTTACCAAAATGGTAAAAAATTTGCAATTTTTCGTAAATAAAACAACTTTATACCTCAAGAAGCATTGCACTGATAAAAAAAACAAACAAAAAAAATTAAAATTTCGTTTCCAGGGTTGGAAAAATTAAATTTTTTTTTTGGTACATGCAATATTTTGTAGTACATGTTATGACCAAAATGGTTGCAAAATTCGAGTTTTTCTTAAACAAAACTACTTTATACCTCATGAAGATTTGCATTGATAAAGAAAATTTTAAAAAATTTAAATTTCGCTTCCAGGGGTGGGGGAATTGAATTTTTTTTTAAACATAAAAGTAACCAAAAAGGCAATTGACGTTGTTTTTTACTAATTAAAACTTTATTTATAACCTATATGGTTATAAATATTAAGTTTTTCTTAAATAAAACTATTTTATGCCTCATTAAGAGTTGCATTGGTAAAAAAAACTTCAATATCGTTTCCAGGGTTGGGAAATTGATATATTTATTCTGCATAAAAGTAACCAAAAAGGCAATTGACGTTGTTTCTTTTTGCTAATTAAAGCTGTTTTATAATTCAGGAAGAACAAAATTGGTATTAAAATCTTAAAAAATCAAAACTTCGACTCCAGGTTTGGACAAATGATATACTTTATGGTACATGAAAGTGATCAAAAAGTTTAAAAATTTTAATTTTTTTGTCAAGTAAAACTATGTTACACCTCACTAAGAATTGGTAAAAAATTATAAATTCGTTTCCGGGGTTGGAAAATTGAAATATTTTTGGTATATAAAAGTACATACATAAATTCCAAATTTTGTTTTTTAGTGAATTAAAGCTATTATATATGTATATCAGAAAGAAGTAAACTGGTATTAAAAACCAACAACATTGAAAACCAAAGACGATTCTACGGTTGGACAATTAAAACTTTTTGGGGTACATGAAACGGATTTTTTGTTTTATTTGTAAATTAAATATATATAATATTTTCGAAAGACGTTCATAGGTATTAGATATAAGAAAAGCCAAACATTTAGCTTCCTAGCCGAAAAATTTAAACGTTTTCTTAAATATAAAAGTAACCGATAACATCATTTTGATTTTTTAGTTAAACCTACTTTCTGTTTTGGCAAGAAAGAAAGAAGAGTTATATCTGTGAAGGGTATTTAAGATTCGGCACAGCCGAATATATCACTTTTACTTGTTTAAATTGAATTGAACTTTTTTTCTTTTTTTAAGTTTAATTGTTTGTTATATTTGCCCTACTAATTATGCTGCTGCTACTGTTACATGGTTAAGGAATATCGGGAGAGAAGAAAAAGCGGAAATGTTTTAAAACGACAAGAACACACATGCCGTTTTCGATGGTCGCAGTATTCTTTATTTGTGCCCTTGTGCTTGCGTTCCGTTTTGAACTTTTTAGTTGGCTCTGGGAGTTGTTAAGAGCTTCCGCTGATGGCGATCGTTTTTGTTCTATAACTTTATATAAAAGGAATGTACCGCTGTAGCATGGCATTGGCATGTCACAAGTGTGAACTTGACAAACATCCTTATTGTCAGTTGCTAAAATTTGTTTTTATTCCTGAAAATGAAGTATTAAGAATCAAGGAGAAGATCAAAGAATAGGTTACCGTCGCACTGTTGGGTGAAAGCCCTCACAAGTGGCGATTAATTGAAAAGATTAACTTTAACTTTTGCAACCGTATTTGGTACCATATGAAAGTTGATAAAATTCTACATGACTAACTGCAAAAATAAAAGTTCTTGGTAGTTTACTTTATTTGCAGTGTGTGTTCAAAGTTCAATCATTTTTGTTATTTTTGCGCGCATTGATTAAAAGAGAAAAGTTTGCTATTTTAAGTGATTATAGTTTTTGTTAACACTTCTATAAGTGAAAGTTTTATAATGAAACCGTCAACTTCAGGTATATGAGCATTTAAAAAATTATTTTTTGTTTAGATAAATGTTTTAGAAATATTAAGAAAAAAAATTAAATGTCTCCAAAAATGTGGTATTTTTGATATATACATTGAGTTTCAACAACTTTGCGAATGAGTGCAGGAAAAAATTGGTTTATGCTCTTAAAATATAAGATTTTAGCTAGTAAATCCCAGAATACCTATTTGCGCATTTGTGCGATTTTTTAGTTATGATGGTTTTTGTGAGAGAATTCCGGTTGCTAAAAATCAATGTGAAAAAAACAAGTTGTTTTTATTATCTTTTTTTTAATTTTTCTAAAGGCCCATAAAGTATGCTCTAATTTACAATTTACTTTACTAATTTATCGTTTTTCATTCCAAAGTTACAGCAAAAATAGTCAAATAAGACCATTTTCTCCAAAATACAAAAAAGCCCATAAAAGGTTAACAATATATTATTTTCAAAATTTTTTTTTAAATGCTGGTTTTTTATGTATTTATTAATACTGATCAACAAAAAATAACAACATTTAAAAATTACGAGTTCTATGAATTAATCGCCACTTTCTCTACCATTCACCCCACTGTGCGTCGTCGTAAAATCTTATAAATTACATTTTTAACGAATGTGGACTTATAATTAAGGGTAAAAAAAAATTTTTTTTGATAAGGTCATTTGGTGGCAAAGGGGGTGGAGAGGGTAGGGAAGAGGAGGATCAGGTTACTTCTGAGCTGCGTCATAAGAACTTAAAAATTTTATGTTTAAGGAATGTAGGCTTAAGTAAAACAATTTCTTAAATTTTTACACTATTTTTGCATATAATAACGCCCACTAAATGGGGCGGAGTCCAAAAATTAAATTTATTTTTATTTTATGGCTCTAAGTTTAACGCGTTGGACTTTCTTTGACATAAAAGAAGCTATAAAAATTATGTTGTTTTCTAGCGGTTGTCTTAGTTCTTGTTAGGGGAACTTTTTTCCCTCTGGCCGGATTCAGCCCATTTACGAACTTGACCTGTGTTATGCTTCAAAATATATTTATATCAGATTTCAAGGATCGGGCTCTTTTCGTTTGGACTTAATCGTGATTTCCACAGTCGGACGGACGGATTGACGGAATTGGTTAGATCGTCTTAGATGTCATCACAGATAAATAATTTATATACTTTATGGTGTCTCAGATGGATATTTCACTGCGTTACACACGGAATGACAAAGCCAATATACCCTCCAATTCCTTTTTTGGAGTGTGTAGAAATAGATTTTATTTTCGAAGGAATAAATAAATATCGAAAAACAACTTGTTTTTGATCAATTAATAAAAATAAAAAATTATTTATTTTCTGATAAAAATACATAAATAAAATTATTCCTATTTTCTGGTAAATAAATAAAAATCGAGATCTAACGTTTATTTTTTTAAGCGACAAATAAAACTCTGGACATAATGATACAAATTTTATTTTTAAAATAAAACTTACAGCCATTACGGTCCCTGTTCAAAAGCACTTGTTCAAAAGCATATGGTGACTAGTTACTCTGAGTCAGCAAAATGTTTTTCGAATGGTGCAAGGTTTTTGCAGAAAAAGCTAATGTACGAGTATGTAGCCTGCAAAATTTATCTAATTTTTATTGAACAGACCTCGTATACCATCACTTTCACTAGTCCCAATAAAAATCGGTTTAAATAATCAATAACAGAAGAGGGCATTCGTGAATGCCTTGACTTAATTATTCAATGTTGTTGAATTCGACAAGGATGTAGATAAAATGTAAATGTAAATAAAAGGAAATCTGTCTCTTTTTAACTCACACTTTCATATATTTAAAAGCATTACTTTTTCCCTTTTATTTTCATACATATAATCTCGTTTTTGTATCACCGTGTGCATTATATTGCTGAAAACATCTTCTTTTCCTCTGTTGATTTAAAAATGAATGAGCCCTTTTTTTTCTTTTCTTTAATTTTAATGAGCTTCTTTTCTTTCCAATACTTGTTTTGCATTCTATTTTTCCTTAAGGGAGACAAAAATGTACAGAGGATTATATACATATGAATGGTTAAAACACTTGTTTACAGAGTACACTGCGTAAATGCACACTCACACACACACTTGTGTGAGTCAGAATTTTAATAATTGTAGCATACATTAAGGCATATGTATAGAATTCCATAGCAGGATGTGAATGACGGGGCTTGTAAAATTTGTTAGTGAATGATTGTGTTTTAATTCGTAGCTGCATGGGGTTGTTTTCACTTTGTTTGAAAAAGCGAAGTAAAGAAGTAATCAAAATTTAGATTATATGTATGTATTTCTTTTTCAATGCACAAAGCAAGTATTATATTCCTGTAGTTTCTTTGTGAACATAATCATTCACTACAGGAATTTGCTTAATGCGCGTAATTCAATATTATGCTTGTGTATGTGTGTATGTAAAGTATTTGTATTGTATTGCCTTATTAACTGTACGGGAATTGCTGTTAAATTATGTGTGTTTAATATTGAACACTAATAACTTTTTATTTTAATTAAGTTCGACCACTTGATATTTATATTTAAATTTTTGTACATGAAAATGTTATTTCAATACAACATAAAAATGTCGTAGCAAAGATTTTGTTATTGCTCTATAATCAAGTTTGGACAAATATTTTAAATAAATTTTATGAAAATAATTTTATATGTTTATATATATGTATATATATATATATATATATATATATATATATATACATATATATATATATATATATATATATATATATATATATATATATATATATATATAAATATATATACGTATATATATATATATATATATATATATATATATATATATATATATATATATATATATATATATATATTGTGCACATCTACAAGCAATTATATGTTAAGTGATACCTGCTTCATTCATATTGGTAGACGATAAGACACATAGAAGTGTACCACAAAAACATATGTTGCTTATTAATATATCAGATAGCAAATATCTTGCGTATCTACATAAAAATACCTTTTAAATTATTTTTATTTCTTTTATATTAGCGGAAGATAAGTGTACAAAAATATATATGTATGTAGGCTTTTACTCCCAAATTAAAAATTTTTTAGATCAAATTAAAATTTTTTGAATTCAAACTCAATTTTTTTTCAAAACAAATTAACATTTATTTCAAACAAATTAAATTATTTTTAAAATAAATTAAAATTTTTGCATATCAAATTCAACATTTTTCATATTAAAATCACTTTTTTTAATTTAAAATTAAGTATTTTCATTTTCAAATTCAATTGTTTTTAAAGTTTGTTTAATTGTTGTTTAAAACTAAGTTGTTTTATTTAAAATTTAAAGATTTTTCAAATAACTAAATTTTTATACATTAACTCGCTTTTTTTGACTTCAAACTGATTTGTTTTTTAAATTAACTTAATTTTTTATATATTTTGTTTTCTTTAATATTCTTAAAAAAAATACAACTGCCTGTCCCACTGGAATATCTTCCAATCCTGTACTGTTATACACAGTAAAAACTTTTGAATTACATTTATTACCAAATCTAAACAATAAGTTCATTCGAATGTAATGAAATTTAAAAAAAAGGAAGAAACCTTAAAAATTAAGTTAATTTATATTTTTATATTTATTCTATTAAATTTTAAAATTTAACTCAAATCTAGTTCATAGTAGTACTAATCGAAAAGTTTAAAAATTAAACTACGACCCATAGAAATACGTTAAATAAGAGCTTAATACACATAAATTATTTTTTATAAATTAGGCTTTTATTTTTTAAGCTTTTAATATTGAATTAGAAAACAAATGAATTTGTATTTTAATCATTTGAATTTGAAAAGAAAAACATTGAATTATAAATGAAAAAAAAAAATTAATTTAAAAAGGAAAATGTTTAATTCGTGTTGCAAATAATTCAAATCACTTTGAAAAAAAGTTAATTTGTTTTGAAAATAATTCAACTTTTTATACCCTCCAAAAAAGAATTTGGAGGGTATATTCACTTTGTCATTCCGTTTGTAACGCATCGAAATATACATCTCAGACCCCATAAAGTATATATATTCTTGATCAGTGATGAAATCTAAGACGAACTGAGCATGTCCGTCCGTCTGTGGAAATCACGATTCAGTCCAAACCAAAAGAGCTAGACTCTTGAATTTTGGCATAAATATATTTTAAAACTTAGAGCAGGTTAAGTTCGAAGATGGGCTAAATCGGGCAAGGGGGAAAAAAGTTCCCCTAAGAAGAACTAAACCAACCCAGAAAAAACAACATAATTTTTAAAGTTTTTTGGTTATTTTGTTAAGCAAATGATATATTTTTATGTCAAATATGGTCCAACGCCTTAAACTTGGAGCCATTAAATAAAATAAAAATATTTTTTGACCCCGCCCACTTCAGTGGGCGTTATTATAGGCAAAAATAGCATAAAAATTTAACAAATTGTTTTACTTAAGCCTACATTCCTTAAAAATAACACTTTTAAGCTTTAATGGCGAAGCTGAGACGAATCCTGGTACTACTCTGCCCCACCCCCTCCTTCCCCTTCGTCCCCTAAATGACCCTACCAAAAAAAAAAATTTTTTTTTTAAATTTTGTATATAATCAATCCAAACATTTATCTTTAGAGTTTTATGACTGCCGATTTCTGCCCTACCCCCCCCCCCCCCTCTTCCTTTGGCCCCTAAATGACCCTACCAAAAAAAATTTTTTTTTTAAATTTTGTATATAATCATGCATTTATCTTTAGAGTTTTATGACTGCCGATTTCTGCCCTACCCCCCCCCCCCCTCTTCCTTTGCCCCCTAAATGACCCTACCAAAAAAATTTTTTTTTTTAAATTTTGTATATAATCCTCCCAAGCATTTATCTTTAGAGTTTTATGACTGCCGATTTCTGCCCTACCCCCCCCCCCCCCCCCACCCTCTTCCTTTGCCCCCAAAATGACCCTACCAAAAAAAAATGTTTTATTAAATTTTGTATATAATCATCCCAAGCATTTATCTTTAGAGTTTTATGACTGCCTGTTGCTGCCCTACCCCCTCCTCCCCCTTTGCCCGCTAAATGACCCTATTAAAAATAAATAAATTTTTTTTTTAATTTTGTGCATAATCATCCCAAGCATTTATTTTTAGAGTTTTATGTCTACCTGTTTCTGCCCTACCCCCTCTCCCCCTTTGCCCTCTAAATGACCCCATCAAAAAAAACAAATTTTAATTTTGTATATAATTATCCCAAGCATTTATTTTTAGAGTTTTATGACAAAGGTGAAATGTTTCCCCCACAGCCCTTGCTAGAGCGACCCCGCCAAAATACAGTTTTTATACCCTCCAAAGAGAATTGTGATGAAGTCTAAGACGGTCTAGCAATGCCCATACGTTCGTCTGTGGAAAACATGACATTGTATATATTTCAACCCCGCCCCCTTTAATGGGCGTTGACGTACGATATTATATAAAGGAACTCTGTCCCACCAAGTTAAACATTTCAAATTCACTTACTAAATATTTGGAGGGTATTTAAGATTCGACCCGGTCGAATATAACGTTTTTACTTGTTTCAAATTAAATTACTTATTACTTATTAAATTACCCATTACTTGTTCCGAAAATGGGTTAATTTGAGAGTAAAAACCTATATACATACATATAGCTCATTATTATATACACATACTGAGAGGGACACAAGATCACACGTACACGAATGTTTACATCAGTTTTTTCATATTGCTCTTAATAAACTGATAGAAACTTCTGATGTAACTACCCATCAGCAATAACTATCAGATCGAATGACTCTCATTGTTCTTGCAGGATTTTAAATTGATTTTGTTTCACTATTTTTAATGGACGATAGAGGTTATAAAACTGTACCACAAATATATGTGTAGCATATTAATATAAAAGATGGCTCTGCCGTGCAGATCTACGCAAAAATACCTTTTAAATCGCGTTAGCTTTACTTATATTGATGAACGAAAAGGTACATAAAAAAGTACCACAAAATAATGTATATAAGATATTATAATATAAAATCGATATTAAGATTCATTTCTTTTACATAAATTTCATGAATATATCTTTTTCTGTTTACTATTTTAGGATAAACGTGATTGTGGTGCACCTTGTCATGCCATGTTTTTCCCCGAAAAAGAACGTACTGTTCTTAGATACTGGGTGGGCTCTTGGGCCGCTGTTTGTGTGGCTAGTTGTTTATTTACGGTAAGTTTTTTTTTTCATATAAAAAATAAAAACCTTAAAATAAAAATATTTGTGCTACAGCTTTCCTTTAATATCAGCTTTCGAAGCCATATTTCCTAAGCAGTAAAGTAAAGTTTTTTCCTAAATTGTAAATGTCATTTAAAAAATTTAACCAGATTATTAAAATTTATTATAAACTCATCATGTTTCCTTTTTCTAAAAGTTTCTGCAAATGACAACCACTTTTAGTTTAGATTGTTATTATTAAAATATATTCTGTTTTTTTTTTTTTTTTGCCATGTAAACATATTTGTCATACGAGCAAAAGAGTATAAAAAAATGTTGCATAACGAATATAGCATATTTTAATATTTAAATACAGAATCAAAATGCTGCACTGTACTTCAGTTCACTGACAAATAATATACATTTTACTTCTTGAAAAAAAAAACTGCAAATTCATAAGAAAAATCATGTCACAGACATGATTACAATGAACTACAGCAAAACTAAAATATGAACAAGTATTATGGCCACTTAAAGCACCATTTAAGGGAGGTGGCCTGTAAATGAAATGCTTAAAAGCTTTTAAATTGCTAAAGCAAAGGAGTACTATGACTACTTCGTCATCGTCATGTGAGTGGTGATTAATGTAAATGAAAGAAAACGTGTTTTGAATTATAATCTGTATTATTATTCTTTATGTAATTTATGAGAAATTAAATATCATGATACTTGCATATTTTAGATTTGTAAATAAAATTTTTTCCTTTTAATTACTATAGCACAAAACTTCATTCATCCAGAAAAAATATATGTATATAAGAAATTTCTTTATGTATTTGTATATTCATTATAACAAATACCAAAAACAAAACTGTTCTGTGTATTTGTATGGTTTTTCACAGCTGCAACATATCATGCCAATTTTATGACAGCTGCTGTTGTGTGTAAATATTTATTTAAAATTTTACGAATTTCAAGGAATTTTATCATTTCATACCAGCAAAAACCGCAACAGTTTAACACATCAGATCATTAAAACTTCATTTGTCAACAGCATCAATTGTTTTTTTTACACCAAAAAGTCAAACAACAGCTTTTGCAGAGCAAAAACTTTATGTTCAATTATATAGTGCATACGTAATGGCAAATATACTTATTATATAAGAGCTTTTAGCCCAGTGAAATGTAGAAAATTAAACTAGAAAATGTTTTAAAAAACATTTACTGCAAGGTTTCATTACTAAAGCTTTACTCTTGTTATTAACAACTTTTTGATTCAAAAAAGCTTTAAACTATTGATTTCACCGCATTGTTTTTGAAAGCTGCAAAAGCTTGCCAATTGAAAACCAGTTTGGCATTAGAAATAATTTTTTTATATACTAAATTTCCATATGATCACTTTTACTTTCTAAAGCCTCTTAACACATTCGATCAAAATAATTTAAAGCTTAATACACTACAAAAGTTTAATAAATCATAAAAGCTTAAAGCTGAAAGTAATTAGTAGCCGAACAGCTTTTTGATAATTCATAAACAGACAGAAATACTTAAATAAACTAAAATTTCATTACGTGGCAGTTACAAAAAAATATATATCATTCATCAAAAATAAACTTTTTCCTAAAAGCTCTTTTTTAAATAAATTTCGATTTTCTAACTTTTAGTTTCGAAAACATCTATCGTAGTAGATCAAAAATTAAAGCTGTAAAATTTTTAAGGCTGAAAATTTTGTTAAAATTTTTTACTTTTAAAGATTTTTGACTAAAGCTCTAAAACTGTGTCTGAAAAAAATTAAGAATTGTTAAGTAGAATAAAAATTAAAACACCAGCAAATCGCATTTGAAAAACAAAAATAAAAATTTTTCCCAAGAGGGTTTTTTTAAATATATTTCTATTTAAAAGCTTTAATTTCAAAAGCTTTTAAAGATAAACATTCAAAAATTAAAGCTGTTAAAGTTAAGGAATCAAAAAAGCTTTAAAGTTGAAAATATTTAATAGCTTAAAAGCTTTATAGATAAACATACACAAATAAATTAAAACTTCATGACATGACAATTATAAAAAAGATCACTCATCAAAAATATACTTTTTCCTAAAAGCTCTTTTTCAAAGTTCTATTTTCGAGCTTTCAGTCTAAAAAACAACTAACATAGTGGATTAAAAATTAAAGCTATCAAATTTTTAAGGCTGAAAATGTTACTAAAATTTTTTACTCCTAAAGATTTTTGGTTATTAAAGCTCTAAAACTCGTTTTAAAATAATTCAAAATTGTTAAGTACAAAAAAATGGCATAAGACATCATCGCATTGCAACTGCAAAAAAAATCATTCATTGCAATAAACTTTTTCCCAAAATCTTTTTTTTAATATATTTCGATTTAATAGCTTTTAGTTTCAAAACCTTTTAAACATAGAGTCAAAAATATAAGCTGTAAAACCTTAATATAACGCCAAAAAATTCGTGAATCACAAGAACGTTTCAAAGCTGAAAATTTTTATACAAAAAATTTTTACTTTTTCAAATTTTTTTGGCTGTTAAACTCCAAGATTAGTAAAATAACTTTAAAACTGTTGTAAACAGGCGCAAAATACATGAATAAATTGAGGATTGATCACATCGCAAAATAAAAATTTTTTTTCCCAAAACTCTTTTTATTATATTTTCGGAAAGATCTAATAAATTTAATAGATTAATTGCTTGTGCCACGATGTCTCTCGATATCGTTCTGTCAAATTATTATATAGGAAACTAAAAAAGTTTTAAATTTGGTTTTGTTTAAAATACAATTGCGCGATAGAAAGATATCTAACGACACCGTAAGACAGGCAGTAAAAAATTCTGACCTTATAAAGCTCAAAAGCTTCAAGGCTTTTTGTTTTAAAGCAGAAATTCGTGCTGCATCAAGCACGCGGGGGAACCTTTAAACCGTAAAGCTCATAACCATCTATTGAAAAGATGTATTGCCTGAACAACAAATACTGTAGGTACCGTTCCGTGGAACAACTATATATTAAATAAAAATTTTCAATTTTTGGTTTCTCTTGTAAGTAACAGAAGTAATAGACATCGTGGGACAGGCAATAAGATTTCAAACAGATTTATTTTTGTTTTATAAAAATAAAAGCTTTATAATATTAATGTATTTTATTTATTTTTTTCTTTATATGCATGTTAATATATAAAATGTTGCAAGTCCTCTTTACCACTTTTTAACATTTCCAAACTTCCTTCCAACACTTCTTGCTGGTTTACTTGTCATGAAGTGTTTATAGTGATTATGATGTTGTTGTTTTGGGCTGTGTGTACATTTTTCCATCTTGTACAAGTTTTAGGCTTACAATATAATTATATTGTCTAAGCAACATCAATCAGCTTTAGATTGTAGAAAATACCAGGAAGTACTCTCAGAACGAAATCAAAAATGACAACATTTTCGTTGAAATTCTATTTTTACCGTAAAAGAAAACTTTTCCTAGAGTAGAAGTTCAGGAAAGTGGTAAAGTAAATTGCTAAAGGTGTAATTTAAAATGAACTATACATTAAACTTGTTTTTTTTTAAATTCTATTTTAGGCAGCTTTAAGTAGTTTCTATTCACTATGCTTTGTTTTAAATATGGGACAATATGTTTAAGATTTCGAATTCATTTGGTGGCAATATAACGCCGACGTTAAATGAAATAAGCGTATGATAAATTTCTGTTTTAAAGCTTTTATAGAGCTTTTTGTAAAACAAATTGTTTTGCTTATGAAGCTTTCAAAAATTAATTTAATAAAATATTTAATTTAATTTTGTAATAAATCATGTAAAAATTATTGAAAAAAATATATGATTGCTTTCCAAAGCTTTCATAAGCTTTTGGTAACATATGTTGCTACTCTTAAGTTGTATGAACTGAATGTGATAGCTTTTTGCTAATATAATTTATTTGTAATTTAAACTATTTAAATGCAAATTGTATGCTGCAATATATTTCGTGTAACTTCTGTAGTTGTCAAGCGTAGGTGTTGTTTCCTTGTTAATTTATGGTTTAATGATAATTAAATCTCAAACTGTGACAGCTGTCATAACATTTCTTGAAAGCTCATTTATTTTAGCTAAAGTTTAAGTGTCTGCTTGCAGCGGGGCACCTCAGTTTTACTTCTGATGCGAAAATTATTTATATATATTTCCAACAACTTTTTCGTTGTGCATAATTTATTTAAACTACGCATTATGCAAATACTCTTTAAAAGGAAAAAAAAAGAAATAAAATCAACGCCAATGTGTACACCCACTTAGAAGAGCGCAAAAAAATTAAATTTGCATAAAAGCAATAAAAGCCACGAAAACAAACGAAAAAAGAGTTATTAAGAAATTTTTCTCAGTGATTTTGTTTTTGCAGAAAATATAGTTTATAATGCGTTAGTTGAAGTTATAACTGGGTGGGTGAGCATAAAATATTCCTTTTTTTTAAATGTTCAATTAAATGAATGAAATGATAAAAATCACCAGCACGAAAAAATATTTTAAAAGTTAAAAGCAAAAAAAAAATTGGAAATAATTAAAGACAAGAAGTTTACTAAACGCTTTTTTTATACATGCGGCGGCAACACTGGTGGGGTAAGAAATTAACCCTGCAAGGAGCTTAATGTAAATATTTGTCGCCATTCAAAAATATTTCGTACTCTAATTATTTTACCTGTGTGAAGTTAAATTTCGAAATATAAACCCTAGACACAAACCAGTTACGTTAACAGAGCTCTGTTAGCACGTTAACATAGCTCTGTTAAGTATGAAAATTCTGAGTGTTTGTATTCCAAATGGAATACTGGCCACATTTCTGGACCAACCTCGAAAAAAATTAACGGAACAGACAACCATGTCCTTAGCTTTCATTATATACTAATACTTTGGTATAAATATGCCGATAAGCTATGATTTTTCGTATACAAAAATGATAAAATTCTAGACAAGATAAGTCAGGATCCTGGAAAAACGGTGACATGTGGGCGACTAGAGTGTGTTTTGTTTTGTAGCTCTTGTGGTCCTCTATCACCTCCAATGGCCATAACCCTTAACAGTTGGATTTTTAATGGAGAGATATGGATTTTAGTGAAATTTCATACTTGGAATTTCTGTAGAGGATGAATTTCTGGAAAACGGTGACATGTGGGCGACTAGAGTTTGTTTTGTTTTGTAGCTCTTGTGGTCCTCTATCACATCAAATGGCCATAACCCTTAACAGTTGTAGTTTTAATGGAGAGATATGGATTTTAGTGAAATTTCATACTTGGAATTTCTGTAGAGGATGAATTTCTGGAAAACGGTGATATGTGGGCGACTAGAGTGTGTTTTGTTTTGTAGCTCTTGTGGTCCTCTATCACCTCCAATGGCCATAACCCTTAACAGTTGGAGTTTTAATGGAGAAATATGGATTTTAGTGAAATTTCATACTTGGAATTTCTGTAGAGGATGAATTTCTGGAAAACGGTGACATGTGGGCGACTAGAGTTTGTTTTGTTTTGTAGCTCTTGGGGTCCTCTATCACCTCCAATGGCCATAACCCTTAACAAGAGCCACAAAATAAAACAAACTCTAGTCCCCCAGATGCCACCGCTTTCCAGAAATTCATCCTCTAAAGAATTTCCAAACATGAAATTTCATTAAAAATCCATATTTCTCTATTAAAAGTCCAACTGTTAAAGGGTATGGCCATTGGAGGTGATAGAGGACCACAAGAGGTACAAAATTAAATAAACTCTAGTCACCCACATGTCACCGTTTTCCAGAAATTCATCCTCTAAAGAATTTCCAAACATGAAATTTCACTAAAAATCCATATTTCTCCATTAAAACTCCAACTGTTAAGGGTTATGGCCATTGGAGGTGATAGAGGACCACAAGAGCTACAAAACAAAACAAACTCTAGTCGCCCACTTGTCACTGTTTTCCAGAAATTCATCCTCTAAAGAAATTCCAAGTATGAAATTTCACTAAAATCCATATCTCTCCATTAAAACTCCAACTGTTAAGGGTTATGGCCATTTGATGTGATAGAGGACCACAAGAGCTACAAAACAAAACAAACTCTAGTCGCCCACATGTCACCGTTTTCCAGAAATTCATCCTCTACAGAAATTCCAAGTATGAAATTTCACTAAAATCCATATCTCTCCATTAAAACTCCACTTGTTAAGGGTTATGGCCATTGGAGGTGATAGAGGACCCCAAGAGCTACAAAACAAAACAAACTCTAGTCGCCCACATGTCACCGTTTTCCAGAAATTCATCCTCTAAAGAAATTCCAAGTATGAAATTTCAATAAAATCCATATCTCTCCATTAAAACTCCAACTGTTAAGGGTTATGGCCATTGGAGGTGATAGAGGACCACAAGAGCTACAAAACAAAACAAACTCTAGTCGCCCACATGTCACCGTTTTTCCAGGATCCTGACTTATCTTGTCTAGAATTTTATCATTTTTGTATACGAAAAATCATAGCTTATCGGCATATTTATACCAAAGTATTAGTATATAATGAAAGCTAAGGACATGGTTGTCTGTTCCGTTAATTTTTTTCGAGGTTGGTCCAGAAATGTGGCCAGTATTCCATTTGGAATACAAACACTCAGAATTTTCATACTTAACAGAGCTATGTTAACGTGCTAACAGAGCTCTGTTAACGTAACTGGTTCGTGTCTAGGGTTTATATTTCGAAATTTAACTTCACACAGGTAATTATTTTTAGTTTTTGTAGTTTTTCTACGTCTTTCTAATTTATAATAACTTCGAATATATTAATTAATAATTCTGTAATTTGTTTGTAATATTTGTTTAAATTTAAGCTTTCGTTGTTTTATGTAAAAAATATTATTTATTTTTCACACGTCACTCAAACTAAATATTGAAAAATAAATAATAGTTTTATGTAAAATTAAGAGACCCTAAACTTAAAAAAATATCAAGGACTATTCTTATTATTTGTATATACGTTCCAAAAAAGAATTGAGACCCCATAAAGTATATATGTATATATTCTTGATCAGTGATGAAATCTAAGACGAGCTGAGCATGTCCATCCGTCCGACTGTCCGTCTGTGAAAATCACGTTTCAGTCCAAACGAAAAGAGCCAGACCTTTGAAATTTGGTATAAATATAACTTGAAGGATAGCACAGGTCAGGATCGGAAATGGGTTAAATAGGGCCAGAGGAAAAAAAGTTCCCCTAAGAAGAACTAAACCAACCTCTAAACATAATTTTTAAATTTTTTTTGTAATTTTGTTAAGCAAATGATATATTTTTATGTCAAAGAAGTTCCAACGCTTAAACTTGGAGCCATAAAATCCAAAAAATAAATTTTTGGACCCCGCCCCATTTTGTGGGCGTTATTATATGCAAATAAGTGTAAAAATTTAACAAATTGTTTTACTTAAGCCTACATTCCTTAAAAATAAAATTTTTAAGCTTTAATGGCAAAGCTGAGACGTAAGCTGATACTCCTCTGCCCTACCCCCTCCTCCCCCCTTTGCCACCAAAATGACCCTATAAAAAAATTAAGTAACTTCTGTATATAATTATTCCGAACATTTATTTTAAAGTTTTATGGCAAAGGGGAAATGTTTCCTCCACGGCCCTTGCCAGAGCGACCCCGCCAAAACATACAGTTTTAGTACACTCCAAAAAGAATTGGACCCCATAAAGTATATATATTCTTGATCAGTGATGCAGTATGACCCCATCTAGCCATGCCCATACGTTCGTCTGTGGAAAACATGATGTAGTCTATAATTATTGTTGACTGAATGTCTTTAGCTAATTGCGGCCTAACTTTTTCTTTATGTCAATAAAAATTCCTTTTATTACACATATTACCCGACGTGTCGTCAATTTGTTGTTGACTTTTTCAAGGGTTTTGTAATTATTCAAAATATATTAAAAACATAAATAAAAATTAAAAATGATCAGAATCACATTTTTTAACATCTCATTTTCAATGTTAAAAAATGTAATTCTGATCATTTTTAATTTTTATTTATGTTTTTATTTATGTTTTTAATATATTTTGAATAATTACAAAACCCTTGAAAAAGTCAACAAAAATTGACGAAACGTCGGGTAATATATGTAATAAAAGGAATTTTTATTGACATAAAAGACATTTAGTCAACAATAATTATACAACGCAAACAGGGCCAAATAAAAAACAATCTCACATGTAGTCTATTTTTTTTTACATCGCCCCCTTTAGTGGGCGTTGACATACGATATTGTATGCGAAAGTGGTGTAAATATTTAACAATTTTTATTCCTTTAGCCTTTAAGAAGCTGAGATGTTCTCTGAGCTTGCGGAAGTGAAACATCTACCACACGGCCCTTTCCGGATTGACTCTCTCAAAATATTTTAAATTTACTTACTAAATATTTGGAGTGTATTTAAGATTCGACCCGGTCGAATATAACGTTTTTACTTGTTTTCATATGTGTGTTTGTGTGTGTGTGTTTTTTTAACAAATTTGTTTTAAATGTGTTTTTGGCCACCTCTTTTTAGCGTTTCTGTTCATGCCAACACGCCTCTAAGTAAATTTACACTTGCATATAACTTTTTTATTTAATTCACGCTATTCTGTCCCTCTAGTTGTCTGTCTGTCTGTCAGTTGGTTCCTCCTCTTAATAAAGTTTGCAAATCATTTCCATAATATTGAATATTTTAGTGGGAGTTTTTCCCCTGCAAAAATATTATTAAGTTAAAATTATTATATTTCTTGTGTATGTGTATGTGAAAAATATTTAACAATTTGTCAAAATTATGCTTATTGCTATTTTATTTGATGGTGCCTTTAATATTTATATGCTTCGAGGAAAATAGCAAATAGACAACAGAGAAAAAAGCTGCCTTTGCAATACACTTTAGACAACATCATTTGTCATTTGGCATAAGATTAATGAGCGGACCTAAGAAGAAATATAAAAGAAAAATAGACACAGAAAGAAAAAACCCAAAAAATCTCCCAAGGGTTGAAGGAAAGAAATATGTATGTGGTTAAATGACCTTTTAGAGAGCAAATGTACTTGTTACTATCAAAATTATAAAACAAGATTCGCAACGCTCTCAACGTTACTTGAGTTAATGTACCACAATTTCGAAGGATGTCGATACACAAGGATGTGTGGCGTATGTAGCAAAAATTATTTTATCACTTTTCCTCTCGAGATGGTCCAGTGCATTGAAATCCTCGTAGGTTTCAAGGCTCATATTGTGGCAAAAATTCTTATTTGAATTCCACGCAACTTAAAAAACCAGCATCTTATATGGAAACATTGGTTTTAAAAGCTTAAAGTATACTTTAATTCTGACTATGAAAACGGGTACTCGTTTTTTTAAAACCTTTAATAATTAATATTTTTTTTTGTTAAATTATAAATATTTTTTTGTTTGTTTTTAATAGTTTTGGATTTTCCACAGAAATCATCTTAGCCCATCTATTCTCTCTTCAGCACTTACTTCTACCACACTAAGCAAGCTTTTTCTTATTTGCTTTACTAATTTTGCAAAGAGGAAAAAAAATTAAAGGAATTTTGACGTTGTCAGAATATGTGATTTGAATATAAAAACGTGTAAATGCAGACTTAAACTTCAAGTTGTAATAAAAGAATATTTTAAAGCAAAATTTACAAAAATTTTTTGTTTGGTATGAGATAATAACATATGATAACTAGTTTTCGAGTTTGAGAAACCAAATTCAACAAAATTCATTTGTCCCAAAATATTTGGGACAGCAAACAAGTTTAAAAAATGTCATAATATAGTGTTCTAGGAGTCTCTTAGAGTTTGTTAAAAAGATTTCTACAAAATTAAATTGTCCCAAAATATTTGGGACACTAAAAGTTATTCAAATTAAATTGTCCAAACATTTTTTTTGTTGGATAAGCCAATTTCACTTGTATACAAATAATATTTTCATCATATAACATTGGTTTTAAAAGCTTAAAGTATACTTTAATTCTGCCTATGAAAATGGGTACCCGTTTTTTTTAAAACCTTTAATAATTAATATTTTTTGTTAAATTCCCTTGATTGTCTGGAGTTTGTTTTTACTAGTTTTGGATTTCCCTCAGAAAGCATCTTAGGCCATCTATTAAAGAGAGAATCTCTTCAGCGGCGGCTTATGAGACCCTATTTCTTCTTTAATCATATAAAATATTTCTTTAATTTTTTAATTGTTATTTCATTTCAGGTGCTGACCTTCCTTATTGATTCCTCACGTTTTCGTTATCCCGAAAGAGCCATTGTATTTTTGGCCGTTTGTTATTTGGTGGTTGGCTGTGCTTATGTAGCCGGTTTGGGTGCTGGTGATTCAGTATCCTGCCGTGAACCTTTTCCGCCACCTGTCAGATTAGGCAGATTGCAAATGATGTCGACTATAACACAAGTAAGTTTTAGTACCAAAAGAAAAAAGAAGAAGTAATAAATATTTCCGTGGAAAAAAAATTCGCAATAATTTTCCATTAAATTTAATTTGTTTATTACTTTTGCCATTTCCTTTTATTATTTTAGGGTCATCGCCAGTCAACAGCTTGCACAGTTCTTTTCATGGCTTTATATTTTTGTTGTATGGCTGCATTTGCTTGGTGGTCATGTTTGGCTTTTGCTTGGTTTTTGGCTGCCGGCCTGAAATGGGGTCACGAAGCCATTGAAAATAAATCACATCTATTTCATCTTGTTGCCTGGGCCATACCAGCTCTACAAACTATTTCGGTGCTGGCATTAGCTAAAGTTGAAGGTGAGTGGCAAAAAAATAAAAATAAAAAATTAAGAAAAAAAACTAAAACTCATAATTAAACATCGTGTAAATAGTAAATGAAAAACCATAAATTCTTACTGACACTTAAGCCACACAGGAAAGTGCACAACTTTTGTTTAACACTTATTTTTCTCTTGAAAACAGAAAAAATATAAAAAAACTCCTGTGTTGTTTTAAACAGACAACTAAAACCAAGTAAACGGCTTAACTACAAACATTTGAAAAACTAAAGAAAACGTGACAAGAATTTTTAAAACTCTCACGTTTATATTTTGTTTGTTTGTTGTTTTAGTTTCTATTCAAATCAAATAGTCAAATTTGCTTTAAGCCGACGTTAGAGGAAATTATTTGAAAAAGGGGAGGAGGCAAATAACTACAAAATATTTTAAGCATTTAGAAAATGACTCAGTTTGTAAATATGCTCTTGCTTGTGAAAAATACTAACGAGGGTAGTACTAAATTATTATATTACTTAGCTCGAATCGTGAGATTCGACAAAAATTCAAAATTACCACTAAAATCAGGAAAAAAAATTTAGAATGTTTCTCTAAGTTCTTGGGTTATTTGTGTTATAGCTGGTAGCGCCCACTATGACATCAGCCTCCATAAAAACTTTTTTCTTGTTAAACAAAAAAACATTAAAATATATATTTTTTCTTCTTTTATTTGCTTCGTCAACCAATCGTTCATTATTAATTCCCAATATTTCGTCTGTAAAGGCGTGACGATTTTTTTTAATATTTACTTTTCAGCCGTTACAAATTTTTTCTCTCTTCTTCTATTCCTTGTTTTAAAGACTTATTTTATACTAAAACCAACAATAAAAAATGTAAAAAAGTATTTTTGCATATATTATCACTTATTCGTGAAAACGACTTCTCCTTCCCCTCCACAAAAAAAAATCGCTTTAAAGTGGGTGTATTACAATATATTTTTGTCGGTTCAATACAATATTTTATACTTAACAAAAAACTTTTTTATGCCTACTTCTGCCACACTAAGCAAGCTTTTTCTTATTTGCTTTACTAATTTTGCAAAGAGGAAAAAAAAATTAACAAGAATTTTGACGTTGTCAGAATATGTGATTTGAATATAAAAACGTGTAAATGCAAACTTAAACTTCAAGTTGTAATAAAAGAATATTTTAAAGCAAAATTTACAAAAATTTTTTGTTTGGTATGAGATAATAACATATGATAGCTAGTTTTCGAGTTTGAGAAACCAAATTCAACAACATTCATTTGTCCCAAAATATTTGGGACACCAAAAAAGTTTTAAAAAATGTCATAATACAGTGTTCTAGGGGTCTCTTAGAGTTTGTTAAAAAGATGTCTACAAAATTAAATTGTCCCAAAATATTTGGGACACCAAAAGTTATTCAAAATTCAAATTAAATAGTCCAAAAAAAAATTTTTTTTTTTTTGGCTAAGCCAATTTCACTTGTATACAAATAATATTTTCATCATATATTATTAAATTGCGCATTGTGTAATAAAAGCGGTTTGCAATGGTACTAAAATTTGTTTCAAAACTTTAGTTTTGTACACTAAGAAGGTAATTAGAATAGGTATCAACTTGCAAATGCTATTCAATAGCAGTATGTAAATTTAAAAAAAAACAAATTAAATTGTCCCAAATTTTTTTTTTCGGTCAAGCAATTACATTTGTCTGCAATTAATTTTGATATCTCATATCTTTAAAATGCACGTTCATTTATTAAAACAGTTTTCGAAGCTTTGAAATTTGTCCCAAAATTTTAGTTTTATGCACTTTATTGATTTTATTGAAAATTTTTTTTATTAAAATATGTAAAAACTTGCAAATGTTATTCAAAATCGGTATTTTTAAATTGTCCCAAAATGGTTGGATCAATGAAATGGCTTAACATGGAAATAATATTAGTATTATATTATCAAACTATCTTTAAAACATACAATTAGTATAAAAATCAGTTATCAAAGTCTTTCAATTTTGTCCCAAAATTTTAGTTTGAAAAATACTTGCCTTATGCTATATACATATATTTGTCAAAGTTTCTTGGCACACTAAGTTTTTAAGTTTTAAAAATTATTTGGGACACCGATTTGTTAAAAAAATTTTTAAATTTACTTTTTTAGACCCCAAAATATTTATATTTAAATATTTTGTCAAAAAATATTTAAACAGAAGTGTTATATTTTGGGACAAAAGAGTTATTTCAATAAAAAAAAAAATTATTACTTTTGTAAATGCTTCATAATTTTGTCACAATATGCTGTTTATAATGTACATATTTAACTCTTGCTGTTACAGTTACCATTTTGTGACAACAGTCTACATGAGATAGTTTAATAGTTTATAAAGCAATCCTGCACACGTTGCCACTATCGTGTATGCTTTCGATGTCAAAAAATAGCTTAATGTGTGCGAAGCTTAAGATAAATAAAAATAAAACGAAATGTTAATATTACAACTTCAGGGGTTAACATTGCAAATCTCAGTCCTTTTTCCAAATACTTTTCTTTTGGGCTACAATTATAGTTTATTACATTCCATTTAATAAAATTTTATTTTATTAATTTTAACATCATGATTGGAAAATATTTGTGTTTTATATTTCCAACCACCATCTTTGTAGGCAATCACACACAGACTGTAAAACATTCCCCCAATTTTAACAAGTTCTTTTCAAAGATTACAGGGAAAATTTCTTACTGCTTCATGTACGAATCAGTTTAAGAAAAATAAAATGAAATCTGTCGGTCGATTTTTTATACTTTAATAAAATTTCTACCGGAAGCTTGACAAAAGACTTGTATTAATAAATTTTATTGAGCCTAAAAGATTATTAGATAAATTTTTATGTTTAGCAAGGAATCAGTACGAAATGGAGGGGCGGGGAGAAGTGCAAGGGAGTAACTGCTATGAATTCAAGCTTTAAAAATGTATGTGCAGCACTTTTGCAAAACATGAAAATCGTTTGAAGTAGAAAGTGAATTGATAAGAAAAAATAAAATTTGCTGCAATTGATTTTACTGGAAATAAGGGCATTGATTTTTTTTTTTTGTTTCTAATGGAGAAGAAAAATGTTTAGACAGAAATATTAAGTGGTTTTGCCAATAAATAAGAAAACTGCTGCAAGTTTAATAGCCTGAATGCTCTTAAATGAATGAGGGGAGACAAAAAGAAAAATGTTGTTTAAAACTTCTTTAAAATACAAAATGATCATTATTTTGTAAAGATAATACAGCCCGAGGGCTAATAAAATTTTTGAAACCAAATGTTGCGAAAAAAAACGCATAAACGTTGCGTAACTGTAAGGAAATAATAAGAGTTTCAAGTAAAATTGTTCACAGCTGTATTTTAGCGTTTATTATTTCTCGAGTTAAAGTGCTTAACAAAAGTTTGTAGACATTACAAGTATTTTAAAAAAAAAATTATAAAAAGTTATTACAAAAAATAAAAGTTTAAGAAATATAATTAGACACAATGCCATTAAGCCTCAAATTTGCATATCCAAACTTTTGTTAACGACTGTACTGCTTTGTAGCATTTTCCATGTGTGAGAGTTTTCCTCATTCTACACATGAAGTTTTATATCTGCTTTCATCGTAGGCGTTACCTAAATAAGAAGTGTATAAAATATCATAAATATTATTTTTCAAAGCTGTTTTCTTTTCAATGGCACACACACATTTTCTTAAAGTTAATAAAATTTTACGGTATGGAAAAAAGCCATAATTTTCAGGCAAAAGATATGTTTTATAATCGTCTCATGTGTGCAGGTTTGTTTTATATGTTTGTTTCCTTTGAGGTTTGTTTTCCTTTCCTTAATATTTTCTTTGAGATAAAATGAATATGTTTAGCATGAGGGTGAGTTTCAGATAATAAGCTTTTCATATTTTGTTGGCAACATGTGCCAGACTAATGCTTAGTGTGTTATTTAATGGGAAAAACATCGCCATAGTATTTAAAGGAAGTTAATTTAATGATAACAACTGCCAAGACAATAATAAACAAAAAAACAGCAAAAGGAAATTAAACGCAAATAGAAAATAAAAGTAAATATTTAAATAATGAAGGAACAGAACTCATTTTGAAGGCAAATAAAAGGGATATTAATTATTGTAATACTAAAAACACGTACTTAAAGTGTTTATTGCAGTTAATAACAGACAAAAGCATGAGTTTTATTTTTATTGTAAAATAAAATAAATGTCACAACATCTTTGGGATTAAATAGGGCACCTAAAAGTCTTATATAATAACATATTTTTTTTAGAAGCAGTAGTCAGGATATGGCCGCTCTTCTTTCTTATATTTTGTCACAAATTTAAAATAAGAATTTGCCACGAAAAATATTTTTAAGCAAAATTTAGACATATTATTTGGTATCTTTAAAGTTCGAGAAAACCAAATTTAACATATTACTCTTGTCCCAAAAATTTTGGGACAAGAAAAAAAGTGTGAAAATTTTTACATTAACTTGTTAAAGGTCTACTTTAAAAAAATGTAGTTGTCCCAAAATGTTTAGGACACTTAAAAGGACTAAAACAAATTTTCGAAAATATATAAAATATTGGAAAAACGTTTTTAAGGTTTACAAAGGTCACATTAAATTGTCCAAAGTTTTTTGACTCAGTACAATACCAAAAATTCCTATAAAGAATGCTTTTTTTAAATTATTTATGACAACATTTTTTGTCACAAAAAAGAAAATTAAACTAAATTTTTTTTTATTTGGCAATGTTTTTATACCCTCCAAAATTTTTTGATAAATTTCATATTTTAGCATTTTTCAATTATGAAATAAGTCATATTTGTGCAAAATTTTTTTTATATATATTTAAAAATCATAAGCTTTTAAGAGAAAAATATTTAACATTAATGCTGAGCTAATAAGTTGCGTCATTCGCAAATTCGTTTCCCATTTTTCTATTATTAATGAAAATATCTGTAAGAAAATTTATGTCAAAGCACTTGGAGGTATGGACTATTGTATTGGTGTCCCAAAAATTTTTGGGACAACATGAATTTTTTTTCTGAACTTTCACTATACGCACACATGTATTTAATTTACTACCACAACAACAAAATAACACTTAATAAAAAAAATAAATAAAATCGCAGATTTGAACTTGAGCCTGAATAAAAACTCCTATGTTAATAATTAAATTAATAATTTCAAATAATAAAATATACATTTATGTTTAAATAATATTTTTCTAAGACTTAAGAGTGAGCCTCTGAAATCTACCGCTAAATGTCTTTGAATAAACAAAATTTAAATATGTATCATGCATCTAGCTAAAGATAATTGGTTGCTTGTAGTGAATGTTTAAGCTTTATTGGCATTAAAACACTTAAATACCAGTTTAGTATTTATTTTTATTTTTTCCATAAAATTTTCGTTTAATTACAGCCTTCAGTTCGAAACATGCTTAAATACTTCTGGTATTATTAAGTTTCTAAATAATATTTTCGATTAATATTTTCATAATATTTTAAAAAAGTCATATTTTGCTTAAAAACCTAAAACAACCACAATTATCTGTAAATACAAATATAAAAAAAATTTATTGACTTGAAAGACACAATTAATGTCTTAATAAAGTCTTTATATGGGTGTTGATTTAATGTTATTGCTTGGCTTCAAATATTTCTATCAAATCTTTTTCCAACACTTTTGCTTGTTGCTTTTAGTTAATTTGTTGTGTATTTTATACATTTTATGACTTTAAGTCATAATTTTGTCACAAAGTTGTTATTTGCAAAAAAAATGTTTTTTCTTATTCAGCAATTTGCAAAGTCTTTCGTTTCGACATTTAATTGAGCATGAAAATAAAATCTTTTTTCATTTTTTGCAGGTAGAAAAAGATTGTAAAAAATTAATTACTTTAAAGCCAACTTGCTTCAAAATTGTATAGCGATTTGGTTGAAAGCTTTTTGTATATTTTTAATTCACAGCTTATTTTTTTAATTATGTGGAAAAAATATGCTGATAATAATCTAAGTAGTTTTTAAAAGGCAACAACGAGAATCAATTATTCTTTTGGAGTGAGAAAAACAATAATTAACTTTTGATTTTAAAAAATGAAACCGTTGATATGAGCTTAATGCAAAAATAAGTGATAATGAAATTATTTAATTAATCAAAAATAGATGTTAGGACTATTTTGGCACAAAATAATATTTTTTAATTGCTGTTTTTTTGGCACAAATATTTTCAAAATTTTAAAAAAATCAATATTTTAGATCCCATTTCAATAAAAGTTTCGTTTAAGGCGAAATTTTCGTTTGTCCCCAAATTTTGGGACAAATTTTTTTTAAATATTTTATGGGAAAATTAGCATTTTGGGTTAAATATTAGAAAAATTTCATCGACAACAAAAACTTTACTTATCTTAAGCGTTTTGGAACAGATATTATTTTAAATATTTTCAAGGAAAAATTTAATTTCTTACATTTACGATTTTCTCCCATGACATAAAATTTTGGGATAACTATTTTTGATTGATGCTGCTATTCCTTTGTGACTTGGATTATTTAGTATGTCTGTGTTAATTTTAAAAGAAATGTTTGTATAATTAGAAAGCCTATCAGTCTTAATTGAATTTAATATAGCAATAGAAATAGTTCGATACAAAATACTTGCATTTTAAAAATATTTTGTTTAAAATGCCTAATATTTTAAATTAAATTTTTATAAAATATTCCCTTACATATGCTTTTTCAGATGTGTAACATTTTTATGGACATATATGATCTCTTTGGAAAAAATATTTTTTTTAAATTGTCCCTTGTGCATGCACACAATTGCCCTGATTAAATTCTTCGGTATTTCTTCATAACTTTTAGTATTGGCTTCTTACAACAAACTATTTCTATTTGTCTCAAATTATGGTTGAGTAGCAGTTTTCAAATCTTCATTTATCTTAGACAATAATGCCAATCAGTTTTATTTATTTTATGTATTTTCTTGCACAATGGGTGGTCTACGGTTATGAAAAAAAATAATTATAGGCTAAAGTTTTATATGTGCATGAAATCAATACTTGTGATAAAGAGAATGAATAACAATAATCATAATAATAATAATATAACGATGATGATGATGAAAACAAAAATCCTCCCCTGGTGGTTGGAAAATTTAATAATTATAAGATTTATGCGATTGCATTCGAATGATACACTTTGGTTACAATTCTATTGGTAAGATATCCAAATATTTTTGTAAATAATTGTTGAATTATTTCAATGTAAAACTGCAAGTGTATAGAATTTTCAAGGGATGTTGTTTTACACAATTTGGTTTGTTTCTGTTGAAGGGCAGATAGTTTTCTTTTAAATACGTTTAATGCCTTCCAGCAAACTCCTGAGCCGATAAAATATAATAAGGTGGGTAGATGCTACTTATGTTGATTTCTTTTCTGGAAAAGAATGCTAAATTTTTTACACTTTTTAATGAAAAACTGCACCATCATGCCGTTTCGAAATAGTAAATCTATTACAAATTAATCTACTATTGCTGAGGCAAATATATTATTGTTTTAAATGAAAATGTTTGGACTAGAAGTTAAAAAATGTTACATTTTTTCTAGAACAGAAAACGCTATTAATAGACATAAAGTGACGCTAAATCTTAGGTTCTGCGTTAACAATAACTAGATCGGTTTCTCATGAGGGGAAGTTTCTCATTCATTTTTCAACTGGTATAAAAAAAAATTATAGCCGATTTTGAGAAAATCCAACATAATTTTTGCGCCTTTGAATAGTATTTGCAAGCGGCTCATTCAATTTGTTTCATGCGTTCCGACTATTATTTCTAAAAGCACTTACAAAAAATCCTCCCTTAAATTTGTTTGCTTTAAAGTCACGTAAATTTGAAAACTTTATTCTGCTTTCAACAGTATAAGTTAGGAAAGTTCAAGCCAAAATTGTTTTTGTTATTTGAATATTCCCAAATGAGGCATCATTTTTAGAGTACGCAGACATAACAATGATTTCTCAAATACTTGGAAATTTTTGGTTTTTTGTTTTGCCTTAAGGATGCAGTTTTTCCCTTAAATATTCTTCTGCAACTTCTTCGTGAGCATCGTCGTTGAAAAAAGAAACCCCCTTTTATTCTGTTGTGTGACAATGTTGTTTTCCGAAGAAATCTTTTTGGCGTCAGACGTCTGCCAGACATAAAATTTAACAGACCATCAAGGATGACGGCTAAAGGATATTGTTTATTTTCCTATGAAATTGTCATGTTTTACAAAAACAAAAAAAAATTAGAAAATAAATGTTAAAAATTTTATCACGGAGTGATGAAAGGATAAACTCATACATCTATACTCGTACATGTCTAACTAACGTTAGTCATATGTGCTTGTGTAAATGTGGTACGTGAGTGTGTTTGGCTTTTTCCCTAAGTGCATTAAAAAGAATCCCTGCAGTTTGGAAAGTGTCTACTTAATATCTTCAAATTTGTGTTTTCTTAGACAAGTGGAAACAAATTTCCTCGTTGCAGAGAACTCATTGACTAAGCAAATTGACTACTCAAACCAGTTAGCAAATTAACACTTTGTCGCCTATAGGTGGCCAATTAAAAGTTTTATAACCTTATAAAATTAATATGCAGTATTTATACAAATTAATGAAGACTAGAAGTGTACTTTAAATAATAATTTAAGGCACTCAGAAAACTGTAAATGTCTAATACACCAATACATCGGTTTGCGTCGCTTCGTTTTACGTTTCTTTGAATTTGCAGCTAAATTAGTACTAATTTGCACTGTGCGTCGTTAGATTTTTAAAGTTGCATTGTTTTGGGTTCGAGTCCTTATTTCTTTTTTTATCTTATTTTTATAAAGATGGTAACGACTTTAGCTTCTACATAATTGTGCCATGCCATCAAAACTCGGAAATTCTCTCTCTAACTGAAAATCAACGCAATTTAAAGAAAACTGTATTTCTTTTCATTTTACAAAATTCTTTTGGTTTTTTGACCTCTTTTTAATTATTATTATACAGTCGAATCCGCTTAAGCGCAACACGCTTTATTGAAAAAAATCGAATTATTGAAAGCGATACAAATCGCCGCACTGATTTTAAACGCAGCTAATCTTATTCACTTCGCTTTAGTGAAACATCGCTTAAGTGAAAATATCGTATTATTGAAAACCAAAAGCAAGCCCACAACTGCGTTTTGCATGAAACTTACTTCGCTTAAGTGAACAAATAAACAATGACATCGAATCGATTGCATAACTTAAGGCTGAAAAAGTTGTGCATGTTTTGTCCGTTAAAAAATTAAATGGTAAAATATATTTGTCCTTTTCGCTCTTAAGTACTTTATTGTATTTTTCTATTATATTGTCAATGCAAGTGGCTAGACATTTGATATAAAAAATATTGTTTTACTGACTTTAAGCAGTTTAACTGCAACAAATTTCAGTAATCCGAACTACGTTTTAGAGAAAAAATCGGATAACTGAAAAAATTGGGTTTTGGTTATTTCCAGTAAAGCGGAGTCGACTGTACTCTAATATTTTTAAGCCTTAAGGTCCTTTTATTTTTATTTAAAATGTATAAATTTTCAACATTTCGTCACTCATTTATGTGACTTCTTCAGGAAATTAATTATATATTTTTATTATAATTAATTTCCTGAAGAAGTCACACAAAGGAGTGACGAAATATTGAAAATTAATATATTTTAAATAAAAATAAAGAGACCTTAAGCTTAAAAATATTTGAGTATAATAATTTTCACTTTATATATTAAAAAACGATCCTGACAGCTGAAGGAGTTTTAAAGTATCCCAGGCGGTAGCTACGAATATCAATTGCTACAAGGAAATTTATTTTACATTGGAAAAAAGCTATTTACCAAACATTGGACATGTATGTAATAAAATTTTATATTATTTTGGTTTTTTAAATTTTACTTTTTTCAATTTTCTTTTTAAAGAGTTGTATTTTCGTAACCCTGGAGCTATCTGCGATCTATACATAGAAAATCATAATTCCCTTTGCGTCGCGTGTTTTAGGAACGTAACGACGACGCAAAGTGAGGTATTGGTGTAGTTGGATTTATAAACATAATATACATACATATATTTGTGGAACACTTTTCAGTCCCTTCTCGTCTTCTAATACAAATAAAATGTATGCGTTTTAAAAGATATCTTAGTGTAGATATGCCCAACAGATTGTATTTTAATACGCCACTCACATTTTTGCGGTACACTTTTAAGTGCCTTATCGCCCATCAATGTCTATGAAGTATATGCGATTTAAAACGTATTTTTACGTAGATATGCATAGCAACACTATCTTATATATTAATACGTTTCATATATTTTTGTGGTACACTTTTATGTGCCTTGTCATCTACATATATGAATGAAACATGTATGGCTTGAAAGGTAGTTTTGTGTAGCTGTGCATAATATAAAAATATTTTACAAATTGTTAGTATAAAATTTATAAAAAAAGTCGTTTATATATTATTAGATTATGCAGATCTTGCTACTTTTTGTTAGGCCAATCTGAAAATAATATATCAATTGTTATAGTATGAAACCATTTGAAAAACACTAAAAAAGAAGTATGAAAAATTCAAAAATTTAATCTTATTTTTACTGTGTTAAACAGAATGACGATGGTGATGTAGCAAAAATTCGCAGGCGACAAAAAAATCACCATCTTTTTTCTTTCCTTATTTCCTATTCTTATTTTTTCACAAGAGCAGAATTCAGAATTACAGGGGAGCTAATATTCTTCTATCCTCATTTGAGTGCATCAGTGTGTACTTGTTTTTGTTTACGTATTTACACTAAAGTAACAAGTTTAAATTGATGACAATTGTTGTGTGTGTGTGTCGTGTCATTTTAAGAAATCTTTATTTATTTATAAAACTTATCTCTGTCAAGCAGTGAGATAAAATTTTTTATTGGACTAGATTATGTTGACAATTCAATTAGATAAAATATTTTGACTGAAATTGAATACCATCAGCATCATTTATCATCGGACACTTGTTTACCTCGTATAAATGGGTTAACAATAAGATAATAAATATGTTTGTATGAATATGTAAGTACCAGCATAAAAAGCCTCTAGAGGGTTTCATTAACTTTAATGTGTTTCATAATAGTAAATTTTTTTATATCTTTCACCAAGAAAAAAAGGTATTACAGGCCCACCTTAAGATCATCTTTCAACAGCAACGGATGTATGCTGCTAACGCTGTAGATTATAATTTCCCTTGTAAATAAATTTTTCATTTAACACCAACCAAAAGAGAAAACTTTAAGCCAGTATTTTCGATACCGACAAAAATTTAAAAGTGAATAACATCCCTCTAAGTAAAACACACAAAAAAAGTAAAAACGTTATATTCGACCGCGTCGAATCTTAAATACCCTCCAAATATTTAAAATGTTTAACTTGGTGAGACAGAGTTCCTTTATATAATATCGTACGTCAACGCCCACTAAAGGGGTCGGGGTTCAAAAATAGACAATATCATGTTTTTCACAGACGTGCGTATGGACATTGCTAGACCGTCTTACACTTCATCACTGATCAAGAATATATTTACTTTATGGGGTCCAATTCTTCTTGGAGGGTATTAAAACTGTACTTTGGCGGGGTCGCTCTGGCAAGGACTGTGGGCTAGACATTTCACCTTTGCCATAAAACTCTAAAAATAAATGCTTGGGATAATTATATACAAAATTTGATTTTTTTCTTATAGGGTCATTTAGGGAACAAAGGGGGAGGAGGGGGTGGGGCAAAAATAGGCTTGGGATGGTTATATACAAAATTTAAAATATTTTTTTTCTTTTTGTAGCATCATTTAGTGCATGTAGGGCAGAGTAGTACCAGGTTACGTCTCAGCTTCGTCATTAAAGCTTAAAAATGTTATTTTGAAGGAATGTAGCCTTAAGTAAAACAATTCGTTAAATTTTTACATTATTTTTGCATATAATAACGCCCAATATAGAGGGCGGGGTCCAAAAACTATTTTTTTTTCTTTTATGGCTCCAAGTTTAACGCGTTGGACATTCTTTAATATAAAAATATATCATTTGATTAACAAATTACAAAAAGATGTTGTTTTTTACAGGTTGGTTTAGTTCTTCTTAGGGGGACTTTTTTCCCCCTTGCCCGATTTAGCCCATCTCCGAACTTAACCTGTGCTATCCTTCAAGATATATGTGTACCAAAATTCAAGAGTCTAGATCTTTTCGTTTGGGCTGAATCATGATTTCCACAAGCGGACGTACTGACGTATGGACATGCTCAGATCGTCTTAGATTTCATCACTGATCAAGAATGTATATATATTTTATGGGGTGTCAGATGGATTTAGCGCTGCGTTACAAACGGAATGACGAAGTGAATATACCCTCCAAATACTTTTTGAAGGGCATAAAAAGAAAGACCAAAAACTTTTAGAATTTACAACACAAAATAAGTCTTGTCAATAAACAACGTTATTAGAAACTGTCTTAAGTGCGAAGAGTCTATGAAGATAAAATTAAGTTCCATTTTTTTCTTTTTTTAAATTCTCTTCCATTGAGTATTAAAAGTGTGTAAAAATAATGTTGATAAGGATGATGATGGCCAATAATACTTGCTCAAATACCGGAGGGCATTAAGGCGTGTTTTTTTTTAAGAACAACTTTATGAGGTTGATTGTCTTAATGCTCTCGGTAAAATCTACTGCTTAAAATTTTAAGTTAATTTTACAATTATTTTTTTTTTTTTATAATTAATGATGTGAATTGTTTATGTAGTTGTACCACAGCGCTGTAACGCTGTTGGAAAACCAGAGATTAATGATACTCGTAACCTGTTGGCAAAATTTCGAAAGTATGTTGTTGTGCTGTGTTTGATTTCAGTCTGCTGTCATTTGTCAAAAAAAAAAAAATTAGTATTTTTTTGGTTTATTTTGATAAATAAAAATTATTATTGATTTGTGGCAGCCAGTACGTTGTCTACTGGTAAAAATTTTTATTTATTTTTCTTTACCACAAACAAACATTTTCTGAAGGTGTCATTTAATTATGTTGTTTGCAAGAGTTGTGTTACATGTCAAATATCCCCTCCCCTCCTCGGCACAATGGAGCTTTACAGTTTTCTCAACTGGTGAAATAATTGTAGACTAATTAAAAAAATTGTGTGTTGTAAGGCAATAAACATAAATATTTATATTTCAGTTATATAGATTGTGACTATCAGTGCACCACAATTGGTTTGGGCAAAATAATTGGAAATCTAAAAAAATTTTTAAATTATTTCTCAAAAGTCGAAAATTAATTAGTCTTAAGATTTTGTATATCAATAGTTGTGTTATGTAATTTTTAATACAGGGTGGCGCAAATTTAATTATCCACATAAGTTTTAGAAAAAAATTTTAAATAAACTAAAAAATATTTATATATAGTCGACTCCGCTTTACTGGAACTAACCAAAACCCAATTTTTTTCAGTTATCCGATTTTTCTCTAAAACGTAGTTCGGATTACTGAAATTTGTTACAGTTAAGCGTACTGTTTAAAATCAGATAGTTTTCATAACAGAAAAATACAATAAAATACGTAAGAGCGAAAGGGACAAATACATTTCCCATTTAATTTTTTAACGGACAAAACATGCACAATTTTTCAGCCTTAAGTTATGCAATCGATTTCTAATAAATAAATTTGTCATCATTTATTTTTTCACTAAAGCGAAGTAAGTTTCATACAAAACGTAGTTGTGGGCTTGCTTTTGGTTTTCAGTAATACGATATTTTCAATAAGGCGATGAGTCGCTAAAGCGAAGTGAATAAGACTAGCTGCGTTTAAAATCAGTGCGGGACTTGTATCGCTTTCAGTAATCTGATTTTTGGCAATAAAGCGTGTTGCGCTAAAGCGGACTCGACTGTATTTTGCCTAAAAGAAGTCCTTTAATATTTTTTTGGTGAATGGGAAAGAAGATCTCCAGTTCTATGACATTTTCCATCACTTATCTCGCTTCACAAATAATGCAAAACAAAATTTGTTTAATAAAATGATTCAAACAAAAATTATTGCCTAAAGATTATGGCACAGAAACTATTAAACTATTCGACAGTCTATGACATGAAATTAGTGTTTAAACATTTCTGAACATCATTTGAAAAGCTGTTTTAAACATTTTTCAATTTTCTTTTACTTAAACTATTTTTCTCCTTTTAATACTTATCACACCAACAGTAAAGAAATGTTGGCAGTTTTTTAAGCCATTAAATATTTTGTTGGCTGCAGAAGAAGTTCCAACCCCACAGACAACGAATTAAAAACAGACGGATAAAATCCAATTACTTATTTTTAAACAAAATTTAAACATTTTTGTGTGAAAGCATTTCTGTGTAAGAAAATTACTTAAAAAGATTAAAACAATATTCGAACATAATTAACAAATTTGAGCAAAAGAAAGCTTAGCAGTAACAATCTGCTGAAAGCAGCTTTCGCAAAGTTGTGCGAGTAATTAAAAAGTTTAACCAGGCAACATTATTTATTTTAAACTCTAGATTGCTTCAACAATTTCTAATTTATTATTTAAACAAAAACGGATTTTCTAACTCTTTGTTAGTTAAATGGCAGCTTTTCACTGTTACACAAATTATATTGCCAAACATTTAAAGCCAATTACATTTGGACAAATGTACTTGGCTCCCAGTTTATAAAACAGCCACTTGAGTTTCCTTTTCAATGTTAAGAAGGCCATTATAAATTTATGAAGCCAACACGCAAAATTGGAGAAAAAAACTGCAAACAAAGTTTTAAATTACTTGAAGCTCATAATCACAACATAATGGCTGGAAATAATAATTATTGATTCCAATAGAAAAGAATAATAAACCACACTCAGCTGGAAAATACACAGTGTTACAAATGGACTAAAAAAGTGGCACAAAAGGCTTTTAAATACCTTGATCTTTTCAATAAAAGTTACATAACACTTTTTAAAGGATCACTGCACTTAAATATAAGCAATTTGTATAACATATATTTTTTTTAAATGTATTTTGTTTTTTCAAAGTAACTTTTTTAAGACACTTCTTTGGTTCATAGTTTTTCTCCAAAATCCGCTTCTTTGAATATTAATATTTTAAAAATTTTCTTTCTGAAACATTTTTGAACACATTTTTGAAGTTAGTTCTTTAAAAAGAGCCTTTTTTAAAATTTTAAGCATATACATATTAACTTATTTTTTATATGCGGCTTGAATAACGTACTTTATTTTAAAAGGTACTTAAATCTTTAAAAGGTACCCCTTTTATAAAGTAATTTTTTATAATTATAAAAGTATATATGAACATATTAAGACATACGTTATTTTTTAATTCAATTAATTTTTCTGCATATATTATGGGTTCACTTCCCAAAAGGTATTTTTTGTTTTAATATTACACTTTTTTTTTTAAATGTACCTTTTTTAAAAAAGGTACTTTTTTTGAAGAGGTATTTTTTTTGTATTTTTTCTTAAAAGTGCTTTTTTTACAAAAAAGGTACTTTTTAATAAAAAAGTTACTTTTTCAATAAAAAAAGGTACTTTTTAAAACAAAATAGTTTTTCTAAAATTTGTTTTTTTCCTATAAAAATTTCCCTTTTCTGAAAAGTGTATTTTTTCTATAAAAATTTCCCTTTTCTGAAAAGTGTATTTTTTCTACAACAATTTCCCTTTTCTGAAAAGTGTATTTTTTCTATAAAAATTTCCCTTTTCGGAAAGGTGTATTTTTTCTATAAAAATTTCCCTTTTCTGAAAAGTGTATTTTTCTATTAAAATTTCCCTTTTCTGAAAAGTGTATTTTTTCTATAAAAATGTCCCTTTTCTGAAAAGTGTATTTTTTCTATAAAAATTTCCCTTTTCTGAAAAGTGTATTTTTTCTATAAAAATTTCTCTTTTCTGAAAAGTGTATTTATTCTATAAAAATTTACCTTTCCTGAAAAGTATATTTTTTCTTTAAAAATTTCGCTTTTCTGAAAAGTGTATTTTTTCAAAAAAAAAATTCCCTTTTCTGAAAAGTGTATTTTTTTTATAAAAGTTTCCCTTGTCTGAAAAGAGTATTTTTTCCATAAAAATTTCCCTTTTTTACTTTTTCTATAACAAAAGGTACCTGTTTTAAGAAGATACTTTTTCCAAAAAAAAGGTACTTATTCCAAAAAGGGAACTTTTTTTAAAAACAGTGCTTTTTCTTAAAATATAATTCTTCGAGAAAGTTTATTTCTTTACTGGTACAACTTTAAGGTACTTTATAAAATTGTAATTTTTTAAAAAGGTAATGTTAGTAAAAAGGCAATTTTTTAAGAAGAATTTTTAAGAAAAAACACCACTTGTTTTAAAAATGTGCTTAAATAAGTACTTGTTTAATAAGGCACCTGTTTAAAGCTAATTTTTCACGAAGGTTCTTTTTTAGAAAAGTTTGGTTTGGAATAGGTATATTTTCTTTGAAGAAAAAGGTACTTTTTTAAAAGATACTTTTTTAAGAGAAATATTTTAAAGTTACTGCTTTTAAAAAGATACTTCTTTAAAGACGGTGCTTTCTTTTAGATGTTTTCTTAAGAGGGTATTTCAAAAAGGTATTTGTTTTAAAAGGCACTTTTTTAGAATGTTTATTTTTTTAAAAATATATTTTTTTAGGAGGACAGATTTATTAAAAAGTACTCCTTTTAATAGGCAATTCTTTTTTAGGAAAATAGTTATATTTTTAAATTTTATTTTTAAATTTTAAGAAGGTACTTTTTCTTTGAAAAATTTTGATTTTCAATAGATATTTTTTTCTTGAAGAAAAATTTTATAACTATTTTAAAAGACTAACTTTTTAAAAGGTACATACTTTATTTAAGGAATTTTTTAGGAGACTTTTTTGAAAAAGTTACGTCTTTAAAGATGTCTTTTAAAAGTGTTTTCTTAAATAGGTATTTTTTTTTTTGAAAAGCTAGCTGTTTAAAAATATACTTTTTTCAACTGTTACTATTTTTAAAAAACTACTTTTTGCAAAAGGTACTTTTTTTTAAAGTACTATTTATATATAGGGTTTTTCTTTAAGAAAAAAGTATTCATTATTAAACTTTACTTTTTTAAAGGGGATTTTTAAAGTTACTTCTTTTCAAAAGGCATTTCTTTAAATAGGTTCATTTTTCAAAAAGTGCCTGTTTTAAAAGGTACGTTTTGAAAATGGTACGGCTTTTTTAAAAAGAATGTATGTTGTTTTTTTAAAGAGTCTGAATAGGTAGTTTATTGAAAGAATATTTTTTAAATAGGTTTTTCGTTTTTTTAGGAGTAGGACCAGCACTGAGGGGATCACATAAGCTGTGCATTGCATTTTTAATAATAAATTTTGTTAAAAATATTTTTATTTTCGTAAAGATACTTTTTTTAAAAGCTATTATATGAAAATGTGACTTTTATAAAAATAGTCTAGTTTTCAAATACATATTAGGAAATCTACATTTTTAGCGACCTATTTATTTTAATTTTATATGAAAATAAGCCTCTATGTTTTAAAAGGTATTATATATTGTTGTTGAAGCTAATTTAATTAAGTTTTTTTTTCTTATAAAAATATTTTTTAATAACTGCTAATTTTAAAAGACACTTTTGTGTGAATATTTCTGGTTAATGTGCTCTATTATAAATAGATATTCATTCAATTCGCTTATTAATATTTAGCAACTTTGTTTTTGCATGAATTTATTCCAAGTTTCTTAATGCATAATTAATAACACACAAGCGATAAATCGCTAAACTTATCATATACCCCCGCGTTATCATATACACACATCCAAGCGTACGTAAATGTATCTCCTGTATAACTGCCATTTGAAGAACTTTTTCAACAAACTTTAGAATTTATGATGCCAGTCTTTTGTCGTGCCTGTCGTTAGAATAAATAAATAAATAAATATTTCATAGATTTTATTTAAGTTTTATTATAATGGACGTTATTGTTTTCAATTTGTTTTTGATTAAAAGTTTTCGAACACTTTAGTACAATATCAGCAACAACCAAACAGAAAAAGCAATATCAATAAATAGTTTTATGGTTGTTTGCACTAAACAAAATCGCATTGAAAAATGTGCAGAAGAAATTTTCTTCTATAACAACAACAACAAATAAAAATAATAAAAAATAAATTACAGAAATTTGCATAGCAATCTTTCAGCCAACCAGCAAAACACCATGAATTATTCAAAATTGTTTAAATGTAAATATAAAAAAAGTTGAGATCAAAAAGTTTTATTCAATCACTTAAAGAGGGCGTGTGTATGCGTGTGTGTGGATAGATGCTTTTAGTATTTGTGCCCGGTATATGTGAGAAACGGTGTAATGCTGTAACTAATTTTAAAGGATTTCTGAAAATTTAAAATAAAATACGAATTTATTGCCTGTTACTCGTTGTCACTAGATAATCGTTCTGTCAAAAAAAGAAAAATCTGTTTAAACACGGAAACGAAATATAATTTGTTTTTTTTTTTTGTTATGAAAATACTTTTATAAATACTTTTCTTGTTATCCAATGGATTTCTGATTGTATAAAGGTGTAGAAAAATAAAATAGATTCGTATCGAACATACTTTATTTGTTGGTTTAGTTTTGTATGAGTTGCAAGCCTATGTTCTTGTTCTGTTGTTATTTTTGAAAATAGTTTGTAATTTACAAGTTGTGAATTCTCAGATGGTTTTCGGAAGTATATGCATAAGATAAGAGGTTTTTAGCTTTTCAAAACTGTGGTTAAAGTCTACTGACGATTTGGTAAAGCACCAATGAAATGCATATAGACATTGCTTAACCACCAACAAATAAATTTCATTTTTTTTTTGTGGTATAATTACAGTCGACTCCGCTTTTCTAGAAATAACCAAAACTAAATGTTTTCAGTTATCCGATTTTTTTCTCTAAAACGTAGTTCGGATTACTAAAATTTGTTACAGTTAAGCGTACTGCTTAAAAGCAGTAAAACATGCACATGCATATGTGCACATTTTGTTGTTGAAATTTTTCACGAATTCCTCGAAAATGTCTAGCCACTTGCATTGTCAATATAATAGAAAAATACAATAAAATACATAAGAGCGAAATGGACAAATACATTTTCCATTTAATTTTTTAACGGACAAAACATGCACAACTTTTTTAAACTTAAGTTATGCAATCGGTTTCTAATAAATAAATTTGTCATCATTTATTTTTTCACTAAAGCGAAGTAAGTTTCATACAAAAGGTAGTTGTGGGCTTGCTTTTGGTTTTCAGTAATACGATATATTCAGTAAAGCGATGTTTCGCTAAAGCGAAGTGAACAAGACTAGCTGCGCTTAAAATCAGTGCGGGAATTTGCATCGCTTTCACTAATCCGATTTTTTTCAGTTAAGCGTGTTGCGCTAAAGCGGATTCGACTGTAATCGTGTCATCGTGGTACCAACAAGTAATTACCGATACGGGTAAGACTTTAAACAGCATATGTTTTAAACCTGCTTTAAATCTATAACCATTTAGGGAACAACCCTCCGAACTACAGGGTATGCTGGCTAAGATTTATTTAGTTTATTTTAAAGAAATTTATTTTTGTTTCGCTTTATGAGGGTGTTATTAATATCGTAGTAATACGCTCCCATACTCAACTAAAGTTTTATTTTTATGACGATGAAGACCAATAAAATACTCGACTGTAAACTAATCCAGAACCTTAATGAAGATTTTAACGCAGAAATTTGTGTGTTTGTTGTTTTTTCTTATTTCATTTATTTTTATTTTATGATTTTGTACTATTTACGAGTAGTTTGTCAGATGATTTTATTTTATTGTACCGAAAACTAACAAAAGTTTTTGTAATAGTTCCCTTTTCAAATATAATATTTTTAAGCTAAATTTATGGCAGCAGATCCGAGAGATAGATGTTGTTTTTAAACAATAAAAATACATTTGAATAGTAAATCTCATGATAGAATTTTGACCACCCAGTGTTCGATATTTCGTATAGAGCTTTTATTATCCACATATGCGAGATCTGTTCAAAATATAAAAGCAATTTTCAAATATCACGTACTAAGAAAGCGTTTTTATGTTAGTACACTCGTCTCGAACATACGACTTGTTCACAGTTTCAGCTATTTAGCCAAATGAGGTTTTTTTCGTGGGAGTCATAAAATTTAGAAGTGCTTTGCGTGTTTGACGATTCTTAGCTGTTGAACAAAATGGCCCAACGAATATCCGTATCATTTTGTGTAAAAAAATGGAGTTAAGTGCCCAAAGGCATTTGAAATGTTCACAATGGCATACAGGGATTGTAGTCTGAGTTAGGAATATGTTTACAGGTGGTACACAGCACATCAACAGCCCATGAAAATGTTGAGAGAATAAAGAAAATCATTATAGAGAATCGTCGAATAACTGTAAGAGAAATTTGCTGAGAAGTTTTTCTTTTGTGGTAATTTTTGGCATGAAGTATATGGCCGTGAAAAATAATTGAACTTTGATCAAAAATATTTTTAATAGTAGTTATTCTTCAGCCTCCGTATTTACCAGATTTGGCTCCACCCATCTTTTTCCGGTGCCCTAGACTAAAGAAGCCACTGGAAGGACTGCATTTTGCAACAAGAAGGGAAGAAACAGACCGAACTACTGAGGCAGCTCAAGGACATACTAAAAATTGGAAATAAATATTATCTCGAGGCTGGGGAGAAAAGCTGGCAACAGTAAATTATATAACAACAACAATTTATTTCAAAAAACAAAACAAATTAATGAAGAAATGAAAATTCTCATATTATATTTGGAACACACCGCATATTATTGGATATATTTTAAAATCATTTAAACGATTATTAGCTAAATATTATTTTTTACTATAATAAAAATTTTTTATTCACACTCAAGTTCAAATCTGCAAATAATTTTTATACCCTTCAAAAAAGAATTGGAGGGTATATTCACTTTTTGTCATTCCGCTTGCAGAGCAGCGAAATATCCATCTTAGACCCCATAAAGTATATAAAGGGTGTTTTTTATGACGTTTTTTTTTTATACGAGTCACTCTGTTGTCTGACAGCTGTTTTGACAGCTTAAAGTGACGTCTCTACTCAGTATTGTTTGGCAAATCATCATGAACAGGTTAACTCCAGAACAACGCTTCCAAATCGTGGAAATTTATTTTCAAAAACAGTGTTCAATTAAAAATGTTTTTCCGCTTTTTTACCGCAAAATTCTCTTCAGTGATGAGACGCATTTTTGGTTGAATGGATATGTCAACAAGCAAAATTGCCGTATTTGGAGCGAAGATAATCCACACGCCGTTCAAGAATTACCAATGCATCCCGATAAATGTACTGTTTGGTGCGGTCTGTGGGCTGGTGGAATCATCGGTCCTTATTTCTTTAGAAATGAGGAAGGACGACGCGTTACCGTGAATGGAAATCGATACAGAATCATGATCAATGAATTTTTGGTGCCAAAACTTCAAGATATGGATGTAAACGAAATGTGGTTTCAACAGGATGGTGCCACTTGTCACACTGCGGGCGAAACAATGGACTTATTGAAAGAACATTTCAACGACAACATTATTTCGAGAAATGGACCGGTGAATTGGCCTCCGCGTTCATCTGATTTGACGCCACTCGATTATTTTTTGTGGGGATACCTGAAGTCATTGGTTTACGTGGATAAACCAGCAACGATTGACGCTTTGGAAACCAGTACTTAACGTGTCATTGCTGAAATGCGCCCTCAAATGCTTGAAAAGGTGGTCGAAAATTGGACGTCCAGAATGACCTTTGTGCAAAATAGTCGTGGTGGCCATATGCCCGAAATTATATTTAAATGTTAAATGACAAGAAATTATCTACCAAATAAAAAATTTTTTTTGGCCATTTCATAATTTGGCATGTGTTTTATTTAAATTTCAAGTCAGCAAGCTCTTATAAAAACACCCTTTATATACTTGATCAGTCATGAAATCTAAGACGATCTCTTACACCCCGCCCCCTTTAGTAGGCATTATTATATGCAAATATAGTGTAAAAATTTAACAACTTGTTTTACTTAAGCCTATATCCCTTTAAAATAACATTTTTAAGCCTTAATGACGAAGCTGAGAAGTAACCTGGTACAATTCTGCCCTAACCCCTCCTCCCCCTTTGCCCCCTAAATGACCCTATAAAAAAAATTTAAATAAATTTCACATTTAATTATTTCGAACATTTATTTTTGGAGTTTTATGGGAAAGGTGAAATGTCTACCCCACGGCCCTTCCCAGAGACCCCGACGAAATACAGTTTTAATACCCTCCAAAAAGAATTGAACCCCATAAAGTATATAGTATATTCTTGATCAGTGATGAAGTCTAAGACGATCTAGCAATGCCCATACATTCGTCTGTTGAAAACATCATACAGTCTATTTTTGGACCGCGCCCTCTTTAGTAGGCGTGAACGTACGATATTATATGCAAAAAAAGTAAATATTGAACAATTTGTACTCATTAATCCTATAGGCAGCTGAGATGTTCTCTTATCTTGCAGAAGTGAAACCTCTCCCTCACGGCTCTTCCCGGAATGACTCTGTCAAAATGGGTACAGAGATGTCTTAAAGGAACTCTGTGCCACCAAATTAAACATTTTAAATTTACTTTCTAAATATTTGGAGGGTATTTAAGATTCGACCTGGTCGAATATAACGTTTTAACGTTTAAGATCATACAAAATAACGTTTTAACTTTTTTTGTTCAAAAAATATTTTTGCTTTCGATGGTGTTTTTGTTGGTAAAAGAGTTTTATATTATAGACTTTTTCCACTAGGCAACATCTGACATCTACCGTCAATTTGCGAAAATGTTCACATGTTCCCATAAGAAATACACGGTACTAAAATACAACATACAGTCGACTCTTGATAATTTGAAACTCGTTAATTTGAATCTCGCGGTAATTTGAACTGTTTTCCAAGTCCCTTGAAAAACACTCAATAAATTGAAAAATATCTACGTTATTTGGTCCCCTCAATAATTTGAAATTATTTGAATGGCATTTTGATCGCCGACTCGCTATAATTGGATTTTTTTGGCTCTACGCTCTATAATTTGAATTATTTTAATTGCTGTGTTTTATGCAAAATATAAAATAAATAAAACAACCATTTATTTTAGTTTTTTGCGATGTGCTACAAAAATGATATCTTGCTCTTGCTCTTAGTGCGTGCTTTTTTTATTAAAACTATTGTTAATTTGATTTTTTTCTGTCTGTCTTTCGATATTTTAAAGTCTCGTTAAAATGAAAACTTGATTATTTGAACTTTTTCTCTGGTCCCTTCAGTTTCAAATTATCAAGAGTCGACTGTATTTCTACATCTTTTAAAGATGTTCCTTTCTCATTTTATTCCATTCTACATCTTTCGATTATTTTAGTGTCCTCACTAGAAAAATGACAATTAAATACGATAATTTTTTTGTCATCACTAATAAAATGGCGGAAACATAAACAAATGTATTTTACTTAAACAAAATGCCATCAATAATTGGGTTTGGTCTTGCAAAGCAACAGCTATTCCAATTATTAACGTTTCATTTAAATCCATTTTTTTTATATATTTTAACAAAGAATTTGTGGGGGTGACTTTTTATATTTTGACAGCTAAGAAGATGGTAGATGCTAGATGTTGTTAATGGAAAACCTTTTTTCACATTTTCAACATCTTCCACACGTTCCTCTAAGATGTGAACAAGTGGAAAAAGGCTATTATCGATAATTGATAATTTTGTTTAAAAAAAATTGTGTTTCATAAAGTCAAAGCTTTTTCAGGAAATTTTTCATATCGATAAATTTTTTCAAATAATTTTTTTTTATGTATGAATTTCTATTTTTAATAATGAACCTTTATTTATGTAAATTGTATTACAGGATGTTAATTTTCTCAACAGGCTATAAGTTCAAATCTGCGAAACTGCAAATTATTTTTTTATTTTTTTAATAAATGAACGTGATTACATTCTATTTATTATCTTTGAGAGTGGAATATTACGAATATTTTTCATAATCATTAAACCAGCAGAACGGATCAGTACTGATTTCGAGGCCGCTACGCCATCTCATCAGCGTTCTTTGTTCAATTTTTCCACTGTTTCAAGTGGTGCTAGTTAGTAGGAATATCAACTATTTAGCCAATGTTTTTAACGAAAATTTTTCGTTTTCATAAAAACTTGCAAAGCCTTCAATGCAATTTTTAATTAACTAACTCTCATTTAGTTTTGCAAGTTTTTGTATAAGGCAAGAGGTTGTGCAATTGTTCGAAATAAGATTGAAGTCGATCGAGAAGATGCTAATAAGATAAATATTTGTAAATAATTCAAAATTGCTGCTTTGCGACTATTTTATATTATTGATAAAAATTTTTACCAGGCCTGATGAGGAAAAAGCTTTTAATAGAAATATTTTTAAAGTTTGTTTAATGTGATTTATGTTTAAATAAAATTTATAAGGAACAGACAAAAAATCTCTAACCCATAGCATATTTTATGAAAATGTCTTTATTTATAAATTATTTGAAAATAAATTTCAATGCAGAGTGTTTGGTTATTCATTTTGATTTCTGTTGCTTTACCCGCATGTGACATTGAAATTCTTTGATTTGATGTTTGACCATCTTTTTAAATTTTTCTTATATTTTCTACTTGAGTTTTACTTGTAATGCCGTTTAATTTGAGGCTAATTGATGATGATGACGATTTGCTTTGTGGACCAAGTGTGCCAGAACTGTAAAACGAGAATATAAAAATGCTATAAAAAGAATCAAACAAAAATTATAATTTTTAACGATTCCAAGACGAAAATATGATATTAAATGTTAAAAAGATAAAATATTTTATACGGGCACTTTATGTTTAAAATAAATTTCTGTGACAGGAAAACAATTACAAAAAATTCCACAAGATCAGATTTTATTTTTTTCGAATTCATAAAAAGTGTGGTGTCATATTTTTCTTCCCACATTTAAGTTCTGGCTGTTTATAATAATTTGTTTTGTAAACAAAATATTTTTATTTGTTAAAAAACATTTTTTTTAAATGGGAAACTGAAACCTTTTGTTTATGGCGGTTTGGTCTCAAAGCAATATTTTTATAACACAATATAATAAATTTTCTTGTAGTTTGTGTTGTTCTTTCATGATTGGCTATTTAAGTTTATTTTGTGTGTATTTTTTTCTATTTATTTATATTTTGCTCTTGATCTTGTTTGATCTTTTTTTTATCACTTTTAACTCTTTTGTAAATTTTTTATATATTTTTGTTTATTTTTCCTGTGTTCAAACCATTAAGCATTCGATTTTTTTTTTCTTGTGCTGTAAACATGAAAACTGTGCGTTGCGTGTTGGGGCATAATTTTAGTTGGGCACTATTTTTTAATTAATGGTCGTTTCTGCTTGATCTGTTGTTTTTACAAGATCAAATAGGTTTAAAAGACTTCTGGTATTCAGTTTTTATATGCGATTTTTTTTATTGTTGGCTTGAAAAAAATTTCTTATCATTAAAAACTCATAAATTTTTATTATAGTTTTTTGTTTTAATTTTTTTTGATGTTGTAAAAAATAATTTCCTTACAGCGCTTAAAGCTAAACAAATCAAAAGTTTTTAGTGTAAAGAAAATACAAGCAAATTGCTTAGCAACTCTCAAAAAATCTACTATTTTAATTTGATATCTTTTTAATTGCACGTAAAAATGTTTTCATAAAATGTGTGTTGTGAGGAGAGGAGGGTGGGTGAGTAAAATGTTAAAAAACACATGATGCATTTTTTTGAAGAGTCTTTGAAATTTCTAGAGGTAAGTTTAAAAATAAAATGAAAACTTCATGCAGAAAATAGCCTGAAATACAAAATCTTATTAACTGAACCAGTTTAGCTGCTGACTACGAGGTCGCAAATCGTGGGTTTGATTCCTTACTTAGCCAAGTCATGAACATGGAATTGAAATTTAGTGATCTGTCTGTTTAAGCGATGGGTTATCACTATATACTGAATAGATTTATCCACTATTTATGCAATCACGTAGTAAAAGCCGCCAGTTTTTTGTCGCTATTGTGGCGAATTCCTTGGCTAAGTAAATTTTAAATAAAATTTGTTCAAGCAAATTCTATAACCACAATGCACTCAATGAGTAGAGGCCAACAACTGCGTTACTGTAAGAAAAAAATGTTGAAAAAGTTTGTTTAATGTTATGATTTAAAGTAGGCGCCAAAAACTGAGCACCAAAACGAAAAAATAAATAATTTTGCTTTGAAGTAGGGCCCAGCAACAGGGCGCCGGACACAAAAACAAAATAATTTTGACTGAAAATAGGTGCCGTAGATGGTAAAGTTTTGATAAAAAAAATTCATAACAAATTTTGCTTAGAAGTGGGGCTGTCAACAAGGCGACGGGCATAAGTAATTTTAACTGCAAGTGGGCGACGTAAATGAGTATCAGTAAACAAAAAAATTATAATAAAGTTTTGATTTAAGGAAGGGATCATCGACTGCGTGCCAGTCCACAAAAAAAAAAAAAAAACGGGAAAAGTTTTGATTTAAAGTAGAGGCCAATAACTGAGTACAGAAACAAAAAAATTATAGTTTTACGTAGGGGCCTTATAACTATGATTGAAAGTAGGTATCATCAACTGTGTTATAATAAAAACAAAACTCATATAAATATTTTGATTTAAAGTAATCGCCGACAACTGAGCACCCAATCAACAAAAAAAAATATATTAGTAAATTAAAAATTTGGGCCGGTCACAAAAAATAAATAATTTTAACTGAAAGTGGACGACCTAAATTAGTCCCACTAAACAAAAATTATAATAAAATTTTGATTTAAAGCAGGGATCATCGGCTGCGTGCCAGTCCACAAAAAAAATACATTAAAACAAAACAAATTTTGCTTTGACGTAGGTCCCTTTACTAGGGCGCCGGGCACAAAAATTAAGTAAATTAAATAATCATGTTAGACAGTAGGGATCCTTAGCTGTGTTCCAACAAACAAAAAAATAATAATAAATTAGAAATTTTGCTTAAAAATATGGGCCATTAAAAGGGCGCCGGTCGCAAAAAATAATATTTTGATCGAAAGTATGCGCCATCAACTGTTTTCCGATAAACAAAAAATAATAATTAAGCTTTGATTTAAAGCAGGGATCATCAATTGCATGCCAGAACAACAAAAAAAAAATTGTATTACAAGAAAAAATTTTGAGCGCCAATAACTAAGAGAAATAAATCTGTTGAGTGCTGGTCAAAAAAAAAAATTAAATAAATAAATAATTTTGAATCAACTGAGAGCTGGGCCAAAAATTTTTTTTTAATTTAAGGTGGGGTCCTTTAACTAAGCACCAATTACAAAGATAAAAATAAATAAGTAAATAAAAATTTCGCTTGTGCCGGGCGCTGCACAGTGGGGTGAATGGTAGAGAAAGTGGCGATTAATTCATAGAACTCGTAATTTTAAAATGTTGTTATTTTTTTATTGATGAGTATTAATAAATACATAGAAAACCAGCATTTAAAAAAAAATTTTAAAACAATTCTTAAACTTTTATGGGATTTTTTGTATTTTGGAGAAAATGGTCTTATTTGACTATTTTTCTTTTTTATTGATGAGTATTAATAAATTCATAAAAAACCAGCATTTAAAAAAAAAATTTTTGAAAAAAAAATTCTTAACCTTTTATGGGCTTTTTTGTATTTTGGAGAAAATGCCCTAATATGACTATTTTTGCTGTAACTTCAAATCAAACCAGGGCTAATCTGATAAAGATAAATAATAAAAAAAAGTTGATTTAAAGTAGGCGCCATCAACTAAGTGCCGACCCAAAATTAAAAATAAAACTACACGTTTTAGCTTAAAGCAGGGATCATCTACTGCGTCGAAAAGAAGTTTTTCTTTATTTAAATTAGAGGCCTTCAAATGAGTGCCGGTCCAACAAATTTAATTGTTTTTATCCAAAAGATGACTTGCAAAAGTATTGATTTAAAATAATTAAAGTGATTACAGGTTGTCGTCGATTACCCCCGATTTAAAAAAAATTGTTTTCGTTTCATATGATTTTTCAACACTTGGTTTTCTTGCAAAAAAAAACTTTTTTACTTCTAATGACGTTTTTACTTCTCATGCAACATGTGTGTGCGTTGAAACAATAAAGCCATAAATCTTAAACATATTTTTTCCATCTAAAAAGCCGATTTAAAGCACAAACTCTTTTGTCATCATATCCAACAAAAAGACAAAAAACAAAGCACCAATTTAGATCTCAAAAAAGAAAAAAAAATTAGTTTAAATCTTGCACACATTATTTCAGTTACGCGCTTTGACTTTAACTTATTTTGTTGTTAATAATGCCAAATTTTTGTTTCTCTCTAACGTCGTTAAAATTCTTTAACGAAACTGCAAAAAAAAGATGAAAACTTAAAAGAAGAATACCATTTTAATGCCTTTGTTTGCACAAGAAAATGGGCCTGTTTCTGAGGAAGAGATTTCAGCTCCTATAAATATGTGTGTGTGTGAAAAACATTATGAAAATATGCAAAATTCTAGTCAACAATGAAAAAATAATGTTGGCATTTTTTTATTTTAAAATAAAAGAACTCATTTCAGACACAATACCAGAGTTTAATGTACGATTTATTCCATGGCTGATACCAAAAAGAAATACAGAAAATAAAATCATGCGAACGAAATATTTACTTAAACAGGCTACAATATATTTTCAGAAACTAACGATATGGTAAAATTAAAATAAGTTTATAAATAGCAAAGCAGAGTTGGTTTTAAGAAAAACCTACTTTAAGTAACTAAAAATAATTCTAAAGATGAATCATATTTTCTGAAGCATATTTTAAGGAGTGAAGAGTTTTAACCTATAAGACCCAGTCAATTAATCACCCTTATGGTGGTGGTTGGCGTTTTTGGCCTACAAATTCGCCAATTTGTAATAGCTTAAAGACAAAAAGCCAAATTTTTCTTTAATCTATTACAAATTGTCGAATGTGAAAGCGAAAGACGCCAACCACGATAAGGGTGATTTATTATAGATAGATTTCAATTGTTAAGAAATATTATCAGAAAATTGCAAATAATTTTAAATGTTGTAAAACGTTAAAGAACTCTGATTAAAAATATCCTTTAGCACTAACAGAAATCTTTTTTAAACAACAATAATTAATAAAATTATAAATTATATTATAATTTTGCTACACAAACTGAAATGCAGAGTATTCGAAATTCTTTGCTGCTCTACCCGCCAAAATTCCCGCAAGATTCTCTTTTGTCTTAAGGTCATTATTTATATAATTTTTTACCTTTTATTTATACTAAAAATAAGGCCTCCTTTGAAAAGCAAAGCCAAACAATGAAAATTGCATTAACACAAATACAAACAAACGGAGTTTTATTTAAAATTTGGCTCAAGCACCAGTCGCAGCAGCAACACCAGTGAAAATTGTAGCTTGCCTCATGCAAATTATTTAGTTGTTTGTTTCATTTCTTTTTATAGTTGCTGCCATCATTCTTTTCTTATCACTTTAGGCTCAAAGAGTTTGCCGTATAGAAAATATGTACACAAGTTTGTATTCCATTCTTTCTTGGACACCAGAACGCAATGCGACATTATTTTGGCTGCATTAAAAAACAACGACTACGATCAAATAAAATGTAAATGGAACTTGTTGTCGTGTATTTAACAACAATATTTAAAAGCAGCAGCCATAATAGTCAGCCTGGCAGGCAAGCAGGCTGCCAGCCAGTAGTATTTAAAGTAATTTGGGAAAAGTGTTAAGAAAACGTTTAAAAAGCTTTTAACGGTTGAGAGCATTTTGGAAGCAGGCATATATTTATAGCGTCAAGATGCTTTTGTTGAAAGACATTTTCTTTTTTTTTTTTGCAAAAACAGACGGCACTGCAGCAAAACACAATAAATGGGAAGCAACAGAAATTCCTGGTATTCGTTTGCATCAAATATTTAATTGATATTTTTAAAAAAGTGGGAGCAAAACAATTGCCTTGTTTCAAATTGGTTTTTTTTAAATACTAGTTTAAATTAATAATTTCAATTAATAAACCCGCCAGCAATAATTTAAAAAACCAAAAATATTTTTAAAATAAATATGCAATTTTCTTGTTGAATAACGTTTTCTTTTCTAAAACGAGGGTACATATTTTGCACTTATTAATAAATAATTCTGGAATAGGAAATTTCTTACAAATTAAACAATAAATTTTTCTTTCAGAAGAACTATTAACAAAATTTTTTTTTTACGAGCTAGAAACTTTTCCATCTGTTCTAGGAAAGAAAACATCATAGCTTGGGGAGAAAATTTCTCTACCGGGATCAGAAGTGTAATATTTTCACACTTTTCTTGGACTTCATATATTTTTCTCAACAAAATTCCAACAACTTTTGCGTACTAATTTTAGAAGTGTATAATTAATAAAATATAAATAAAACCACTCCCTAGTGTTTAAAGTGAAATTACGAAAACACAATTTTCTCCCCGTTTTTTTTTTGCAAAAAAAAATTAATTATTCGCTACTTTAAAAAAAAATTGCAACGAAACTTATTCCATATTTATATATCTTCTAAGGCCACTGCTATAAGCCGTAATAGTAAATATATATTATAAGGAAATTTTCGTTGGTCTGGCAAGTATAAGTTTTCAAAATAGACGTTTTGTTATTGCTAATATCAATCTAGCGGCCTATTTGCTCAAATCGCAAGATTGTAATAAACAAATTTTCCTAAACAACTTAAAGTATAAGGTGTCTTTTCCTATTAAAAGCAAGTTATGTGCCTCTGGCGAAAAATAGTAAAAAACCGGCGAAAGTACTGAAAATCCCAATTTTGGGATTTTCGAAATTTTTTTTGGGAATTGTTAGTAGTAGAAAAATATTTTATCTTGTTGTTTACTTTGAAAAATAATATTTACCAGAAAAAAAAGAGAATCCCCACTTTGGGACTTTGTAGTTTTTTTTTGGGAATTGTATATATAATAGAATAATAACCCATATTGTTGCTTATTTACTTTGAAAGACAATAACTATCACAAAAATCTCTAATTTAAGATTTTTGAAAAGTTCCTTTGGGCATTGTGTAAATCTCATCTGGTTGCGTAATTAGCTAGGAAAATAATACAGTCGAACTTCTCTAATTTGAACTTCTATTACTTGAATTTTCCATAAGTTGAAGCAAATTCCGTGGCAACAGCATCTAGGAGAGAAATTCCACTAGACTTTAGTTCTATACCTTGAACTTCTATAACATGAATTCCTCCATAATTTGAAGAAAAATTGGAGCACAAAGCTTCCGTAATTTGAATTTTTTCAGGAAATTTCTCTTTTTTGCTTACAAAAGTTGCAAATTAGTCGCTAATTGTGAATAAAGATTCTTTTTACTTTAATATGATTTAAAAATCGCTAAATTTAATTCGATGCTTGAAAGTTGATTATAGAACTAGAATTTTAAAAGAAGCTATAGTTCGTATTGAAAAGAATTGTAAACACGATATTAATGTACTAGAATGCATTCACCATTTATCAAGAGCTTGGGATATCGATGTTACTAGCCAGACAATATCAAACTGCTTTACAAATTGTGGATTTGGTCAACATTCAATGTGGGACGAAGAGGATGACATTCCTTTAGCATTATTAAATGATTTTGATGACAACGCAAATATTTTAAATGATAACAATGAAGTTTGGCTAAACTTAAATGGCATAGAATCCACAAGTTGTACTGTTCAAGAGTTTCTGGACATTGATAGTGAGTTGATAACTTCTGATGAAGATATTATTGAAGAATGTACCGCCGAATCTGAAACGCAGTCTGGAGAAATAATAGATAGCGATGAGCACGAAGTTGAGGAAACAATTAAGCAACTATCCAAACAAATTATAAAAGATTCATATGAAAATTTTAAATGCATTCTTAAACACAAATGAAAAATCATGAGATGACCACTATAAAGCACTGCACAAATTAGAATGACTTTTTGCTCAAAGTAAAAAAAATCGGTCAAAAATTACTCAATATATCAGTATAAGTATATTAAGATACATTAAAAACTGCTGCTGTTAAACACAAAAATAAATTTCTGTTAGAAATAATTGTTTTTTCTTACTATTTGGAACGTTTTTAAATGTGATTCTCAAAGTTGAAGTCTCCGTAAGTTGAAGTTTTTTTTCGGGATAATGGTGATTCAATTTATAGAAGTTCGACTGTAATTAACAAAAAAAAATTCCCATTAGGGATTTTGAAAAATTTCTTTATAAAAAAATATTTTATCATGTTGCTTAATTACTTTGAAAAAGAATTATTAACAACAAATAAAATATTGCCCACTTTGGGATTTTGAAAAATTTCTTTGGGAATTGCACAGACAATAGTAAAATATTTAATGTGGCTACTTAATTACTTTGAAAAATAATAGATAAAAAAAGAAGAAGAAGACATGTTGTTGCTTAATTACTTTGAAATATAATAATTTATAAAAAAAAAATACCCATTTGGGATTTCGAAAATTTTCTTTGGGAATTACAAAGATCAAATAAATAACTTATCTTGTTAATTACTTTGAAAAATATTAATAAAAAAGAATACCCATTTTCGGGGTTTTAAAAATTTCTTTGGGAAAACAGAAAAATATCTATCTTAATTACTTTGAAAAATATTAATAAAAAAAAAGAATTCCTATTTTGGGAATTTTCTTTGGGAGCTGTTGCATTTTTTTTCTAACTTATTCTGAAACTCAAAATGTTTAGCCGAAAATATTGAGATATTTTTAAGACTTTATGCTTTTTTTTTCTTTTACATAAATTTCCAAATCCTCATTTGGGACGTTGAAAAATGTCATTGGAATCTATGGGTATTCCGCAAAGAAATCCTTTTTGTATTTAACTATACAATTTTCTAAGTAACTGTTTTTCAGCCGAAAATATTGATAAATAAAAATTTTATACCATAAATTTATGAAAAAAAAAATTTTTTTTACATAAAAAATATGAAATAAATAAAATTTAATTTCTCCATATTTTCGAGTCAAATTTTTACTTGAAAAGATAATGATGCAGTTAATATTTGCTATTCCCAAAATAATTTTTAAAATCCCAAATTTTCAATATTTTCTGCATAGTTTGCTGATTTTTCTTAAGGGTCAAATAACTTTTTTTTTAATAATTAACAGCTCATTGGGCCTTACAGTGGTTTGAAAAGCACTATTTCTTAATCCCAAGGTGACCCTTCTTGGGATTTCCGCCTCTTTTGGAGATATAAAACTTATACTTAGAAAGTACGGGTTAAAATTGTGCATCAAGCGGTCTGACCATTTAGAAACTAAAACATAATTCCCAGTTGTCTTTCAAAATTCCCCATTGAGTTTTATGTAGCTTGCTTAAGGTAATGAGCCCACATTACCTGGTAATGTGTTATACAGCAAAGATTTGTGACTGCGATTTCTTTCTGTTTATTTACTTATTTGCATAATTCCGTTCTTTTCATCAGAGCTGACATTTCATTACTTGTGTAAAGGTGAAATTAATGATTTGTATCTGGACTTTAGTTTTTTTTTTTAATTTTATTGTTTTTCTTAATTAAATTAAAGCAGAGTTGCCTTTACGTTGCACCTAAATTAAAATAAACTTTCATTTTCCTTTTTAGTTTCTCTTGTTGCCCGTAATTTTCTTGTTGGCTTATTGAAACATTTCCTTTATGATTTCCTCCTCTTTGTCGCAATTTCCATTTCATTAGCAGTTTTACTTCAACACCTACACAGAGTTTTCACAGAGACCAGCCGTAGTTTTCTTTTCTTTTGCGCTCTTTTTTTTTTCTTGAATTCATTTACTCGTACATTAATATTTGTTGAAAGGCATTTTTTGCAGTTCATTGTTTTTATTGAAACCGTATTAAATGGCTGAGAGTGACTGACTGACTGACTCAGCCAGCCAGCCAGCCAGTCAGTCAGTTTGTCATTCAGTCAGTCACTCATTCATTTGTAGTCTAAAGTTCACTACAGTGTGTCGTCAATTATGCACATAAATACCAGCAAAATAAATAAAAACATTTATATTTTCTGTTTATAATGATTTCTTCGTTTCATTGTTGCCATACAGCATGTTTGTGTGTACGTGTGTGTGTGTGTGCGTGTGTGTATTACGTGCAACCAGGCCACTTTTAATGGAAATTGAAGAAAAAATAATTTACATATTTTTCATTTCAGTTGGAAATAAAAGTTATATGCTGGCAATAAAGTTTTCTTTTTCACTGATTGTTTTCCATATTTCAGTCGATTTCCATTCCCATTAATTATTTTACAATAATTTGACATGCCACCGTGGTGCGGGTATTTATGAAAGTTCATTGATTGATTGCTGGGGTTAAAAACAGCTAAAAAATTGTTTGCAAGTCGCGATCTATATATACGAGTACTTTTCTTTTAATAATTTTTCTTTATTTATATTTTCATTATAAAATTTTAATCAAAATTAAAAATGAAAGTTGGTTAATTGAAATAAGTTTTTGCCAGCATAATGATGGTAATAAATTACACAAACCGTCAAAGAAAAAAGTTTAGATAAAAAAAAAAATTTTTTTTTTGCTTAAGATACGGATGATGGATATGCTGGAATTGCCGAAAATTTGGTATTGTTTTGCTCTATTGCGAAAGGCTCTCTAACTGCTGGAGCCATGAGAGCTTGTCAAACACTGGCCATAGAAATTTTAATTGTACTCTTACCCATTAAAAGTTTTAGAAAATCAGCTGCTCAGAATCTTGTGTTATACTCCCACAGAGGACATCCATGGATCCTGTATTCTCTGTTTAACAGAGAAGTGGTGGTTCTCTGCTTTTAAGAGAGTTTCATTCTAAGGCAGTTTTTGTAATATCTTTGGTTCTATGAAAACGAAATCGAATGAAGCGAACACTGGCCGCTTACTCTGGATATGAGGCAAGGCTGAAAGTTCATCCAAGGCTTTTCTTGTCTCTAGCAAGTGCAACCTTTGGCGGGTATCGGAATGTTGTCTGGTCATCTTGAGATAAACTATCCCTTGTGGAAAAATAAGCTAGTGGATTCAATTGCATGTAACTTTTGGGTGGCCCACATTTATCTGAATGTATTGCCTGTGGACCTCTCAGTGGTTTCGAATAACATCAGATGGGCTTCTTCAAAGTCTCTGCTGGCACGTACAAGAAACCTTGTGTAATACAACGATTAATTAGTGATCCATGGCTCAAAAGATTCGCTGTTTCTAAGGCTTTAATCTTTAATTATTATCTGAATTTTTTCAAATTTTGAAAATTTACAGAGATTTTTGTAAATATTTTTAGTGTCTACTTAATGCACATCATTAATGTCTCAACTAGGAAAATTTCCTTTCCACTAATTCTTGAAATTCCTTGAATTATTAAAGAAATGATGTTTCTTTCTTTGCTACTCTTTCCATATGATTGAAAAGTTCTCCCTCTCAAAAAATGAATTTTCCACTGAAACACTTTTCCAACATCAAAGCGTTTTCTTTTTTGTGTATCGTCGTCATGTGTCATTAAAACTTCTGTAAATGGCTGCATTATACCCTCCCCATTGTCTAGCGCAAATCATTTCATTCTTGTAAATTATCCCAAGAAAGGAATTGTTGCCTTTTTTTCGGTTGTTCTTTTTTTTAAAGCATCTGTGTTACATGAAATGCTGCGCGCATCTAGTTGGAGAAAACTAGACACAGCAAAGCAGCGTAATGCATAAATGCTGTTGTAATTAAATTTAATTACTTTTTAAAACAGATTTTCCTTTTTGCATCTTTTAATTACTCGTCTATTTAAAACTCAAACGAATAGTTTAGTTGTGCAACTGCAACTCAAGAAAAGAACATCAAAGAAAATGGAAATAATTGGTGGCTTTGTTTGAGTGAAATGATGAAACATTTTTCCTAAAACTTTAAACGATTTCACTGAAAACGGGGTGGCAAGTCTGTGCATGAAAACTTTTCCATGTAGAATTTCTAGGCAACCCTATGAAATATTTTGTTACCCTTTTTTATATAAAGAAAAATGAATTCAAAAAATTTATTTGTTATAGCGGAGACATAGAGTAATTTTATACGTGTGTACTAAAGGCTTAGCTTCTGATTATGTAAATCACTTGGCGTTAGGGAAATTAATATGAAAATCAAAAACAGATTTTTTGACTAAGAGTAGTGGGACCGGGGATACCCTTACAGCGTGGATATTATGGCGGACTTAGAAAAATGGGAGTAGTATTGAAAGGGCAATTGACAAAATATGAAAGTATAAAGAATTTGTTGTAGATATTTTATTCTTTTGATTTGGTGGCCAACTTTTGCTATAGGGCTTTTTATATATTCTTTTGTTTGTTGGTTTTTAAATAATTAATATATTGCATTTCTACACAAAAACACCTTTTGGAAAATATCTACTTTATCAATATTAATGGAAGATGGGGAAGCCAAAAGTGTTCCACAAAAATATGTTTCGCATATTCAAGGTTCAGATTTCACTTTAGTGATGTGATTTATACAATATGGGACTTAGTTTTAACTACTTCGATATATCTTCGGTAAATTCTAATCATTTACAAACCCTTCGTGTGTTTTTGTTTTTCCCATCAGGTTTAAAAATTTATTGGTCGAATTGCGGCTTTTTTCTTTAATTTAAAGAAAGCTGGAGGCGAAGTGTGGTCTACTCTCTTTTTGTCCGCTGGCATGACAACAATTTAATGTGATAACTTTTAAAGCATTTTATAAAAGTTTATATATTTGGGGGATTCACACTGTAGTCATAAAGTCATAAGTCATAAAATAATAGCACGAAATATATGAACATTGATCAGCTGCTGCCTTAATATGAGCTGAATACGTTTTTTTGCGGAGGCATACGGAAAAACGTTCAGTGGCTGCCAGCTACATAAGTTAAACGAGAAAAATTTTCCACTTGTAGATACATAGATATTTAGTTTTTGCGATTTAGTTCTCTTTTAGTTTTTTTTTATGTAATGAAAATATAATTTAATGTACAAACGTTTAGGTGTGAACAATTTTTTAGTCGTGAATTATATATGTATAAGTATATTCTCGCCGTCTCTGCTAAAGATTTTCAGCCGTTCGACTCAGATCTCTAGAGCTATTTTATGACAAAACAAAAACATACCTAAAAGAGTGCTTTTATTTTATGATTTTTTTTGTATGCAGCACAACAACAACTTTTTTTAAACTGGTCAAAAATATTGTGACTTTATGACAATATGACTAAATAGCACACAGTGTGCATACCCCAATTATTTAAATTTTTTACAATTTTTCATTGGAAATAATTCACAACATTTAACCAAAATATTGGCGTCTGGTGCTTTTAATAATTCAACACCAAGTTTATTTTTACAACAATTAGCATCCGTTTGGTTGCACATCACTTCATTTATTTTTCTTAAAAAAAAAAATTTAATAATAAAAAAAAATCCAGTCATAATCAATCACAGATTGTTTATAAATTTATGGTGTTCATACATATTTATAATGACAATAGTCGTATAAAAATCTGATGATTTGCAATTGTGTATTGCCACAGTTTGCACGAAGTACAATTTTACAATCTGCAATTCATCAGGAGCACACAATGAAGAGATGAACAGCGAAAAAAAAGGAAAAAGCTTAAAGTAAATAAAAATCAACACAAATTTGCTTTCAATGTATGATTTAATTGCAAGATTGAATTTCGTTGTTGATGCAACAACCCAGCATGTTTTCCATTCGAAGTCATGCATAACAACTATTCAATACAATTCTCTTTTTCTTTTGTTTTTATGCGAACAACAATTGCTTTTTTTTTTTTTGGTACAGCAGACATTGAGTGCTAGATTTGTGGCAGATTTTCGTTAAATTTATTTACAATTTTTATTTATATTTTTCTCATTTTTCCTACAAACTATTAAATAATAAATCATCATCATAAATTTTTATGTGTGAATGGCAGTTGTTCAGCAACAATAACAATAACAACAACAACAGCGAAATATATTATTATTTAGTATTGTGTTCTCGTTTCATTTGTACTCGTATTGCTGTATGCCATTTTATTTATATATTTCAGAATGCTTTTCATTCTTTATTTTTAGTTTTGCAATTTTGTAAAACTATACACATTCATACCCATGCCGACGACATCCATACAATTCAGCTCCATAACAGATCTGGTTTTCAATTTCAAGTAAAAAAATACTTATGGCAAGCAGCTATAAACGATTTTGATATGATGAGAATTTTAAATTTGCTGTAGAATTAAACCTTAAACGCTAAGAAATATAAAAACAAAAGTTTAATTGAAAAAAAAAAAATCACTTAAATCCTTGAACAATTTAATATAAAATATGACTTTAAGCGCAACACGATTACTCGAATGAAAATATGTTCTAAGAAATAAAAATAAAAATTAGGTCAAAAATACGTTAGCAGCTTGTATAACGAAAATTATTTCGATTTAATTGTCTGCCTTAACTCTAATGGAATAAAGAAGATTGATAATATGGCGTTCAGAGATTATCGCAGTTAATGGCATTATTAAGCTCAATTAACCACACAAAATTTGAATTAAATGTGTGCTCAATTAACACTTAATTGGTATACTATGGAGTAGAATTACAAATGCAGCACTGCTAAAAAGTATGTTTAGTGAGCAAAACCCAACTCACTGAACAAACTTAGTCGAGACTTGGCACCAAAAACGTGAAAAAAGTAAAACAAACAAGTAAAAACGTTATATTCGACCGAATCGAATCTTAAATACCCTCTAATTATTTAGTAAGTAAATTTAAAATGTTTCCCTTGGTGGGACAGAGTTTCTTTAAGACATCTCTGGACCCAATTTTAAATTTCTATTTTGACTGAGTCATTCCGCCCAGGGCCTTGGGGAAACGTTTCACCTCTACAAGATTAGAGAACATCTCAGGTTCTTATAGGCTTATGGAGTACAATTTGTTAGATCTTTTCACTATTTTTGCATATAATATCGTACGCCAACGCCCACTAAAGGGGGCGGGGTTCAAAAATAGACAACATTATGTTTTCCACAGACGAACGTATGGGCATTGCCAGATCGTCTTACACTTCATCACTGATCCAGAATATATATACTTTATGGGGTCCAATTCTCTTTGGAGGGTATTAAACTGAATTTTAGCGAGGTCGCTCTGGCAAGAGGTGTGGAGGAGACACTTTTGCCACAAAACCTTAAAAATAAATGTTTGGCATAATAATATAAAAAAATTAAAAATAAATTTTTTTTTATATGGTCATTTAAGCGGCAAATGGTGAGGAGGGGGTAGGGCAGAGTAGTACCAGGTTACGCCTCAGCTTCGTCATTAAAACTTAAAAATGTTATTTTTAAGGAATGTAGGCTTAAGTAAAATAATTTGTTAAATTTTTACACTATTTTTGCATATAATAACGCCCACTAAAGGGAGCGGGGCTGAAAAATAATTTTTTTTTATTTTATGGCTCCAAGTTCAGCACGGTGGACCTTCTCTGACATATATATCATTTACTTAACAAAATTACAAAAAAAGGCTTTAAAAATGATGTTGTTTTTAGAGGTTTGTTTAGTTCTTCTTAGGGGAACTTTTTTCCCTCTTACCCGATTCAGCCCATGTACGAACTTAAGCTGCTCTATCTTTCAGCATATATTTATACTAAATTTCAAGAGTATGGCTCCTTTCGTTTGGACTGAATCGTGCTTTAAACAGACGAACTGACGGACATGCTCAGATCGTTTTAGATTTCATCACTGATCAAGAATATATATACTTTATGGGGTCTCAGTTGGATATTTCGCTGCGTTACAAACGGAATGACAAAGTGAATATACAATTTTCTAATATTTTTAAGCTTAAGAGGTCTCTTAATTTTTATTTGACGAAATAGTGAAAAATAATATTTTATCATGCAAAAATAAAGAGACCTGAAGTTTAAAAATATTATAGAATAATAATAATTAAAAAGAGGTGAAAAAACCAGAAGAAACTATTTGTAAAACAAAAATCCTAACCAAATATGTCGAGCCATGCTGGAGTTAAATTTTTAATATTAAATTTATTTATTTAAATTTATTTTAAAGAAAATTAAAAAAAAAGGATTCCAGATTTGAACTTGAGGTCCTCATGTATATGAAACATTTTTGCTTCTAGTTGTTATGCGTTAATTGAATTGACTAAATTTTGTTTACGTGAAAGGGAAAATAATTCTGGCAATAAAATGAATATTGACGCGATTAAAAATGCATGTCTGAACACCGTATAAGACGAGTGCGGCTCGCGTCGGCTCTTAGTCGGCCGCAATGTGAGGATGCATACACATGTAATTTTCATGAAAAACAAAAATTCAAGAATGAGCCCATGAAATGCTGTCTCAGCCTTTCTATTCTCAAGATTTACTTTCAGGTGTTCATTTCCTTCTTCCATATCTGAAAAAAATAATTGGCGTTAAGAGATTTGACTGTAACGATGAAGTGATTTCACAAAATAAGACATAATCCCCCTTATTCTGTAACTATTTCTTAACGTCACGTCAAGACAATATAAAAAATAGGACACTTTGTCTAAAAATTAACAATATCTGACAGCCTATATCATCAACTCTATAAGGCCTTGGATGTAGTAGCAATAGGCTTTCAAAAACTGTCAATTGCTGAGTAGAAGGAGTACAGACGTGTTCTATAATTCTTGATATTGTCTTGACGTGACGTTGACAAATAGTTATAGAATAAGGGCAAATATTATGATATCATACGAGGATAGTTCAACAGCTATTGAATCACACTCGTATCATATCATTTATTCAAATAACTGAATAATTAATTGAATAAATAGTCCAGCTAATTTAATCTACCAATTGATTAATTTCATGGATTAAATCAATATTTTAGGTGAACAAATAATTTTTTAAAATTAAAAAATATAAAATTTTTTTTTCAAAATTTAATTTAAATGCTTTCAGATTTCTTATACAATTTTATTTTTTGCCATATGCCGGGATATTTTATTTCACTTTCCTCTTAGAGGGTTAATTGTGTTTGTTATTTAATATGTTTTCTTTATATTATTCCGAATGCGGTCTTTTTATTTAATCTTTTTATTTAATATTCTTGCTAGAGTTTTTCGTTCAGAAGTTCAAATTTGTTTTTTTGTTAAAGCAAAATTCATTCATTGATAATAAACTGAAGGATGATGGTGATTTACGATTGTCATGCAATTTAAACATTATAAATAAGTTTGAAATGGTTCTCGCCTTTTTTCAAACCTAACGAAAAGTTTAAACGCTTAATTTACAAATAAAAATAATGATGATAATAATAATGAAAGGTTCTTGAAAAATTTTGCAAGAAAAAAACAAAATTAACAATTAACTTTTGAAAAATATGAAATATTTGCCATTTATATGATTTCATTTAAAGGTGTTACTGTGATGTTTGTGTTCCCCCAAAAGAACACCACAATGTCATTTGAAACAGAAAACGCATAAAAATCAAACTTTAAGTCATAAATCATTTAAATGCTTGTTTTCTGGGTTTATCCAACTTTCCTCTTAATGGCCAGCATCCTCCGAAACTTGCAAAAAAAAAACTAAGGGAAACAAGTAGAGCCTTAACCATTTTGTACTAAAAGATTCAAATTAAATATACAAAAATAAAATGAAATATTATTTAAAAAAAGTAAATAAGACTTTTGTCCCTTCCATTCACTTCGTTAAAGATATTCATACAACTCAACCGACAGACGGACAGACAGACATTTATGCCGATAAACCATAAAACATTAAATGCACTTCTCCTGTTATTTTTCATCGTCCGTTTCTTCCATTGGAATTTTTAATTCACAAATGAAAGAAGAAAACATATAAGAGAAAAAAACGATAGTGAATTAAACTCCAACCAGTAGAAGATGCTATCTGGCCATGACTTATTAAAAAGAAAAAAAAGAAACCTATCGAAAGATAAAAAAGTAAAAATCCAAACCGTACCAGAGAAATAATAATAAAAATCCATAACATCTGCAATAAAATCATAAATCTGTAGGAAAATATTATAAAAAAAAATAGCTGGCAAAAAGCAAAATCAAAAGTGAAGACATAACCATACATCATTATTTTATGAGATACAATATCAATGAGCAACAAATTGTTAACGAATAAGTATCAAATTGATTAACCCAGTGAACAATTTGTGTAAAATTAATAAGGAAAGTACCTACACTGGCTTTTTATCTAACATGCTTTCAAAACACACTATGTTTTGAAATCTCATGGTTTCAATACACTCAAAATGACTCAAAGTCACATGCTTTTATTTCAAATGCGATTTTAGAATAACAAGTTTTAAAATCACATCTTTGAAATTGAGTGGTTTTAAATCACATGTGATTTAACAATCACATGCATTTAAACGACATGTGGCTTTAATAAGACATGTAGGGTGGCAAATTTATATTTTTAAATACGATTATTTCAAAAAGTAATAAACAGTGCGGAGGGAGGGTGGTGCCATTGGAATTATCGATTGTACGGATTTGTCAATCACGATGTTGCACAGTGGTCGAGTGAGCATCGCGCATTCTCTGTGGAGGCATTTTTTGAGAGTAATCATTCTTACGTAATGGCTCGTCGACAATTTTGTTCAAAGTTCGATATTCGGCCGATGGACCGAGTGTAAATTTAATTTGTTCGTGGGTGCAGAGATTCCGCGCAACTGCTTCGGCTATGAATGTCCCACAGCCAGGGCCCAGTCGATCTTCAAGAACTCCCGAAAAAATTGAACTGCTGGAAACCAGTTTTGGGTGAAAATCCTCGGCTTTCAATACGGAAAAGAGCAGCCTCACTGGGAATTCCAAGAGCGATTACTCATGAAAAGAGGATCTGAAGTTCCATTATTTTAAAACTCAAATCATTCAAGAACTGAAAGAAATTGACTTTAATTTACGCAACAGTTTTTGTACGTTTTCACACTGTAAATCCTATTTTTTTGAGCGAAGAGGCTCATTTTCACTTAAACGGCCACATCAACAAGCAAAACTGCCGCGCCGGTCTCCAAGAACCTGCAACCCTCGATTGAAACATCAAAACCATCATTGCATTGGCCCAGTGTAAATATTTGGTGTGCCTTATTATCCACGCATCAGATAATTGGACCATTTTTTTCGTAAATTCTCGAGCCCAGGCGACAAATGTCAACAATGAAAATTATCGACGCATGATTACGAAATTCTTTTTGGCAAACCTCCGAACTCATCCATCGATCGTACTCTTCACACACGTGGTTTCAACAGGATGGGGAGGAGGGGCGACTGCACATACACCCACAGCTTCGATGGATTTTACTTCGGGAAAATTTCCCCAAAAACTGATCAGTCACTTTGGGGACATCACATTGCCACCGAGGTCGCCCGATCTAACTCCCTAAGATATTTTTTTATGGGTCTACCTCAAAGAGAGGGTTTATAATGACAATCCCCAATCTCTTGTGGCTTTAAAGGAAAATATTCGTGCAGAAATCAGCTCAATTGAACCAAGTTTACAAGGCTTCGTTTTAAACTGTGTGTTCAACTCCACGAAAGACATCTGGATGAAATAATCTTTAAAAACTAAAATCCGCATTTCCATTCTATCGTTCAATGCTCTTAATAAAAATTTGTGTCCATTTTTTGTGTCCATTTTTGTTTGATTTTGAAGTTATAAATCTGCTAGCAGACAGCAGGATGAAAATTTCGAATGCTATATAATTTTCACTGCTGTTTCTTTGTTAACACAACGATTGAAACAATCGGCTGGTTATACCCACGACTGCACAAAGATCTCTTAATGCATATCACGAAAAGGTTTGCTGGTCTATTTTTAATACTAAAAAGAAACTGCAGTAAATTTTCAATCAACTCTTTAGAGTTTCCTTTTATTATTTTACATTATAGTTTTTGCTTATTTTTTTAAATGTAATTTTAATAAGCGGCGTATCCAATTCCTTATATTATTCTCCTTCTATTTATGCTTGTAAAAATGGATAATACAAAAATCTCATCAGCACTGGATAAATATATCACACCTGATATGCAGTATCCCTTTTATTTCACTTATTAAAGTGAAATCAAGCATAGAAAATTAATTCGTAAAGCTTAAGGAAAAATAATTGAAAAATGAATATTTGTCGATTCAGGGGTATTGAAATTAAATTGGAAGCTAAAAATGCTGCATAAAAAGGTTGAATGAAAAAAGTTTGTAAAACAAATTTTAAATAAAATGTTTTGTATATCATTCGTAGCGTTTCAGTACCATTCAAAACTATTAACCGATTCACGTGAACCCACAGGTTAGCTAAAAAATACAGAATAAAAAATATATTTTCAAAAGTAATAATTATTCTTTAGAGTATTCGACTTGTGTGTGGAACTCCCGACAATCGAACTCACAACCCAGCCTTCTTTCTTGTATAAAAATGTTTCTTATAAGAAAAATACACAAATTTATTATAAAAGTACTTGTTTCTAATTCAACGACGCTTTACTGCTTTTGCATATTATCAGTCGATTACTTTTTATTCGTTTATTCGAATAATAAAATAGCATTTAAAAATCTATAAATGGTAATCGCACAACTCTTGAATAAAACTAGGAATGGAACAATTATACGACTAGTAGATTAATCGAACTGTATTTCAATATATTTTAATAGAATATTTTATTAATCGATTATTCCATTAATCGAACGCTGTTTTAGAGAACTACACCCATCCTGATGCTTTTACTTTATTTTAAAATATAGTTTAGCCGGTTATTTCGTAACCGATTATTCGATTAGTCTAGAGATTGTAATATATTAAAACTAACAGATAAATTGCTAGCAGATTAATTTCACTATTTCAACTTTATTTTGATATTTTTAATCGAATATTTTCATAGTCGATTATTCGAATAATTAAATAATCGTTTAAATCACTAATAATAGAAATCGCAAATTAAAACTTAAGTCATTAGTATGTTAATAATAGTATTTTCTTAACCTTATTTTGACATGTTTTAAACCAATATTTTATTAATCGATTTAATCAACTATCCTACTAAATGATTAAACCACTAGTAGATTAATCGCACTACCTTAACATTATTTATTCATTTCCTAAACGAATGCTTTGTTAATCGATTATTCGAAGAATCAAACACATCAGCTACAGTAATCGCCTAGCAGCTCAGTGAAATTGCTGATTGAACATTTCATTCCGATTACTTTTTAATCGAATATTATAATATTACATAAATCGAATCAGCTATTAGCCAATTAGTTCCATCAAAAATCAATTTTTCGGTTGAAACACAATTTTACGCAAAACTTGTTTATTTCTAATAAATACGTTTTGAAAGGAGTTTTATAAGTAAAGAAGTTTTCGAAAAAAGCTTAAATAGCATGCATTTAAGCAAAAATAATTTTTTGCTATTATTTAATTTAATTTTTTTTTGTAGACCTTTGCAAAAATCAATTTTTTTATTGAAAAACAATTTTACCCAAAACGTGTTTATTTTTTACAAAATACGTAAACCATGGAACTTCAAAGGTGAAGAACTTTTCGAAAAAGCTTAAATGGCATGCATTTAACCACAAAAAATTGTTTTACTTTTATTTAATTTTTTTTTTTTTTTGAAAGGGTTACCCCTTTGCAAAAATCAATTGTTTGTTTGAAACTAAATAATTTTACCCAAAACGAGTTTATTTTTAATAAATGCGCATTGAAAAGAGATTCAACCGTAACGAAGCTTTTGAAATAGCATAAATCGCATGCATTTAAACAAACACATTTTTTTTTACTAATTTTTAATCGAATATCTATAGCACGATTAGTTATTATAATTTTTTAGAGTAACCGATTGTGGAATAAGTTATACTATTAGTTAGCACTTAAAGTCAAGCATATTATCGGTAATTACAGTGTTGCCATTAACAATCAATTGTACTGCTCCAGAACATACACTAAGAAATCACTACAAAATAATTTTAATAAAATAATATATATATATATATATATATATATATATATATATATATATATATATATCATAAAGACCTTAAGCTTGAAAAATATTGTATTATTATATAAAAAATAGGTCGAAAAAATTAGCAAAAAAAAAAGTTTAATTAAATGTAGAATTAACAAAACAATCTATAGCAATAGCTTAAGCGTTACCATTATGGTAAAAATAATTTTTTTAGTGTTACCACCGCCATATAAAAATTTTGAAAAATTTATTGAAATGTATAGAGCATTTTTTAAAAACAAACCTTACGAATTCGTTGGAGTGATAACAACGTTTATTAGCTCAGAAATTTCATGGCATTTAAGGTTTAAAATAATTTCTAATATGTGACGTGCGCAACAGCGTCTTATCATCACCATCCTGTCGTTGAAGTTATGCAACAAAATTTCGGTCATACCCTGTAGTGTTTTGTCAGTATTGCGTCATGTATTCCATTCTAAATGATCAACCGTTTGATTTTTTTATCACAATAGGCCAGTACCTCTAGAAACAGTAATACAAAGGTGGCACATCACATGACGCAAATGTTCATTGTACAGGTCCATTCTCCTCTCCGCAGCTCTACACAGTAAAAAAAAAACATTATTTAATTTATCTAATATCTGGAATTTAAAACTGTTAAAGTAGGCATGTATTCTTCAATTTATATTATTAACTAAAAAATTTTATAGAAGAGAATACAGGAACAGTGCACTAAATTTGTTCATGTGTTGCATTTTATTGCACTCAATAACTTGGCAATTAATTATTCAATAACAATTTTTTTATCCAAACTCTAACAGAAATGGTTTTCGAAGGCCGCTACAACCTCTCGTGTTTGTTCGTGTGTTGCAATTTATTGCACTCAATAAATTGGCTATTAATTATTCAATAAGAATTTTTTTAAGCCAAATCGAACAGAAATGGTTTTCGAATGCCGCTTGAACCTCTCGTCTTTGTTCGTGTGTTCAATTCAATAAGAATTTTACATCTTGATATTCCTCCATAACCGAATACAGGAAGTACCCGAAAAGTGTACGTACATAGAAGTTAAGCACAAATAATTGTGGTTGACCAGCTTCAATAACTTTATACGTGAGCTACAAATTGATTGAGGACACATTTTCATACGTGTTCAACAATAACGACCATCAGCAGGATGAGGATGATGACGATGACAATGATGATGATGATTATTTCCATGATGTTAACGTCAGGTTATTTGATGGAAGGCTTAGAAATTGTGTACTTAAATTACCTGAGACATGTGGAGAAGCTGTTAAAGAAGTTGTACTAGTTGTTGTTAGTTGAACAATAATTTTGCTGCTACTCTGTTCTGGGTTGGCTGCATTCAGCATGAACATTAAGCTGCTGTGTTATTTTTTTCCTTGCTCTGCATTTGGCCAACATTGAAACGGCCAACGAGGAGATACCGACAGCAACAATTGAACCTGAAAAACTTGTTTAAGGCTGATTGCTTAGATGGCAGCATTTATTTTCTATCATTTATTTATGTATTTCTATATTGTTTGGGATATTTGTTTTCGACGATACACCGCCATGTTGGTGTTGCATTTTTGCTTACTAGAATTGTGGTATGGAAGCGCTTAGAGAAGAAGTGGAAGGTGGCACTGAATTGAACGATAAAATTGAAAATAGCAAGAAGTACTTTTGTGAGAAGAAAATGTATCAAATTACTCATACTCTAAAAGATGTTAAAGTACTATTTTGCCAAAAAAGTACCTATTGTACAAAAGATCTAATGTTTTGTTTATTTTTGCTGATATTTTCTACGTGTTTAGTAATGGATGTCTTTTTTCCTTTTTTTATACGGATTAAAATTTATTTTGTATTCGCTGCTGCTTTCAAGTTTTCGTTTATTATTTTATTCCTGCTGATATTTAATTAAAAATGATTGATTGTCAATTGATTAAAAAAACGCTTCATCAATATACCAAAATTAATTTTTAATTAAAACTGATGAAAGAAAAACAGACGCTGAAAGACAAAATACTCATATAAAATTAAATGGAAAATTAAAACAGTCTTTTAAAAAAAATCTCAATTTCCATATTAAATGTTGTGCTGTTTGTGTTGGTTGTTTTAGATAAAATGCTGCCTCTGTTGTTTCATTTCATCAGGCCTGCCATCGTGAATTTGTTATTTGAATGGGCGATTTCCATTCATTTATTAAAGCAATTACCGGTAATTTATTGTCACATGCACATGCAAATTCTCTCATAATCCAGCACACGCACATTAACACATACAATTCATGCATTAAACTTTCATATACTCGAAATTATTGTCAATAGTCAGAAAATAGGTCAATGATGGCATTAAAAATTGAAAATTTTTATATGCCCAGATAAAGTAGAAATCAAACAAAATATTCGCTTAAAATATAAAATACTTGGAAAGTTCATTAGCAAAATGAGCGCTAAGTTCGTAAGACTTTAGACTTTAGACTTTTGAAATCACAGCTATAGCAATCAATGATTGATAAAGGGAAAAGGGGAAAAATTATATTTATATGTTAGTTCTAGTAAATTATTACCTTTTGGTTATGTGACATTTTGCGTATGTGAACACAAAATTACTGGAAAGCTCCGCCATTTAAACCATTAATTCTTAGTTTATTTAACTAAAATGTTTAATAAAACTCAAAAAAATTTTGGTAAATCACATACCATTTGTAAACTGGGATTTTGGGGATTTTTTTTAATTTAACTGGGAATTCAGCAGAATGAGCACTTTTAAAGTTTTGTAGTTTCAATAAATATTATAAATATTAATATATTACAAAAGCAGAATTTTAAAAAATGGATTTTCTGGGATTTTAATAAAAGGTTACGATTTTAATATAAAATATTTGGAAACTTGATTAACTAAACGAGTTTAAAGTTTGTAGCAACTTAAATGAAATGAAAAGAAACAGAAATTCTCATGGCTTTAGATAACATATTAAAAATATTAGTTCTGGAGAAAATTGCCTGTTGTGTATGTGACTGTTTGTGTATATGAATGTAGAATTTCATCAAGTTTATTTTTCTTAAAAATCACACCATATTGCGTTTTTAGCTGAATCATGCAACGCAAAATATCGTAACTCCACGTTATATATAGAATGGGATTTTGGGGATTTTTTAAATATTACTGGGAATTTAGCAGAATGTGCAGTTTTGAAGCAATAATTTATTGTTTAACTTGTTAATGCTTTTTAAACCCTTAAAACGGTTCAATTTGATGTCTTTTCTATTTAATTTTTATTCGCTTGAATTAATTTTTTTATTCAGGTATATTTTGAATTAAGTTTAAAATATTTTTAATAACTTTTAAGAAAGCAAATGAAGGATTCCTATAAACAAATAGCCGGCTTTAAATTTTCGACTAAGACGTGGAAAGTCCCACCTGCTTAAGGGCATGACTGGGTTAATTGTTACCGGTCTTCTATGGTTTTATTAATTGGATGTTATAAAAAGTTTTATTATGAGGAAAGTCAATGTTAGAAACCCTATTTTAAGAAAGAGAACTTTTTTTTATTTTTATATCGGAGAAAGGAACCCTTAAAAGGTGTTTTATTTTTTGTTGGATATTCTAAAATAATTAAACAACAACTTTTTAATATGATTTAAAAAAAAGTGGGAGTTTTCGGGGATTTTATATATCCGAGTAAGACTCCAATTTTTTCTACATACACGCGGTTAATATAATTGGAGCTTATTTTATTGAAAGACATCTCTTAATGTTCAGTAATTGCAAAAGGGGGAATTTTCTGGGATTTTAGTGTTCAAATTGGGAATTATTTTTTTATTATAGGAATTTGTTTTTTCCATTTGCAAGCATGCAATTGCGTTTTGTGAATAAGTATTTTATAAATCACTTTTAACTTATTTTGCTTTCTATTATTGTTTTCCCCTTTATTAAAAGATTTATACACTTTCCCGTTTGATTATTAAAATTATTTTTGTTTAATAACAAAATCTGATAAAAAAAACTTTTTTAAGCTTTGCTAAGACATTTTTCATGTTACACTTAAGGCAAACTGAAACAATATTTCTTGCAATAAATACTCGTACATAAGGAAAAAGAAAAAAACACCAAGCCAAGGACAGCTTGGCACAGCAGCATTAGAGTTAATGGATGATCCGCATGTTATTTGAACATTTAATTATTAATCATTTTATTATGAAAAGTCATGTTCAAACACTAAAACAAACGCTAAAAGAAAATCGTAAGAGGTGGAAGCAAAAAAAAAATTTTTTTAACGTGTTCTGGAATATTTTTTCTTTGTGCTTTTTCGCACGCCAACTTTCATTAGATTTGATTCATTGAAATAGATTTGTTTCAGTCTCACAAGCACCATGATAACATCCCACCAGTTGAACTAAAAAATACAATAAAAATATAGAGTATCATCATGCTGATAATATGGTGCTTTTGTTGTTATCTTAAGCTTTTCTAATGTTCAATTTATCTGCTTGATTTTCTAAGACTGTATGTAAACGCGTGTTGGGCTTCCTTTTTTTGCTGCGATTTTTCACATGATTGAAATAAATTAGTTCAAGTTGGGTTTAATTTTTAGGTCTTACTGTGCTATGAATGCTTCAGATTGCCAATGAAACAAACAAACCGGTAAGAAATATTTGAAAGCCTTAAGAGCAGCAGATGCCGTGTACGTGTTGTTGAAATGCAGAAGAAGTATTAGCAATTGGTTACAAGTTTTCTAACATTCCCAATATTCATTCGTATGTAAAATTTTAATAGTTAGAAGAAGTGAAAAGCAGCACTTTAAAAGAATGCATTGGTAAATACAAACTGTATGATTAAAATCGTACTGTTGCACAACGTCGCAATTTATTCTTTTATAACACAAACAAATATTTAAAACAAAATTAGGAAACAAAGTTGAAAACAGAAATAATTATTAAATATTTTTTTAAAAACGATGCCTTGTGGTCCGTGCAGGAGGTTAATGTGATTCAAGAAGTGTATCTTTATTATATATTAATTTTTCATGCATAAAATTTATTGTTATTTGAACCTATTTATTTATCTTATTTTATTTTCTTTTTCTTTTCAGGTGAGTCTATTTTCTTCTTAAATTTCTTTTATAATGCTGGTAAGTTTTCTGAAGGGGGAATTTTTCTGTGCTATACCTCAGGTTGCGTTGTAGCAACAACGAACCTAGTGCTAACAATTTAGTATGTATCGCCGCATCTTGTGCGGTTTTCAAAATTAGGGTTCTCATGTCCAAAAATGGGGTTTTTGATTTGACAAATATTTTCCATCATGGTGAATATTTTTCTAAAAGCATGCGCACTCTTTAGTTTTTAAAAGCATGCGCAGTTCTAGTTTTTGTTGGTATAAAACAGCAATTTCAAGTTGCCTCAAGAAATAACTCTAGGATGATTAAATCGTTCCATGTGGCAAATCGCCCGAAGGAAACATTACACTTCCTTGTTGAACTCGCATGTTCACCATACCGTATTGCCTATGACGTCCTCAAAAAAAAAAAAAAAATATGATGTAAATGCCTGAATCACACAGTGGCTGGGAGTGGATGTGATGGTTCTTCGTGCTTCACACGCTGATTTTAAGTGCCCCAGAAACTAAGTTTTTGTTTATTGACGTAAACGCTTAAATGGAAATGCTGTTCTTAACTTACAATTGTTGTCGACTTAAAATCGCTTAGTTCATGGTTGAGTTTAGAAACGGGATCGCTGGCAATCCACACGCGTCTAACGGCCAGCAAACATTAACAGATGCTCTGTTTGTAAGTTGTACGGGGGCATGTGTAAAACCCGATTCATACGATGATTTAAAAGCGCGACTAAACATTTTGTCGTTTTGTTTTTTGGTTGTTTTTTTTTTAAATCTTTATAAAAATGCAAACATTTTTTAAAAGCTACTTTTAAAATTAAATTAAAAATATCAAGATTTAAAATCATCATGTGAATTGGGTATACGATTTTCACCCAAATTCACTGCAGCGTCCATTTAAAAGATATCATCTAACTGGTTGCTGTTTGTTCGTTATCAGCCTCATAGTCATCCACCGCTGTGTTATTCTAAACCGCTGGGGTGGCGGTCACCCTCTGGCCCTCTGTGTTCTTGCCGAGCAACTAAGCGGCGGAATGTTGTGCCAAATGGCACGACACGTTTAGGAAATCGATTTAGATATTCACCAATTTTTTATAAAAAAAAAGTTTTTTTCACGCTTTTGAAGGAATATAACAACGCATTAAGAAAGCGACGTCAAAATTCTGATTACACCATGCCCATCTACCGACTTTTTGTAAAAAAAAATCCGCAAAATTATTCTAGACTCTGGTATTCACTGAACGATTATTAGGCAAAAAAATGAAAAACTTAAAATAAAATCGTGTCTGTTTTGATACTGCAGCTGTCAAATATGATTGATATTTCAGGTCATTTTCCGATAGGCTGATTAATTTTGCGTCACCCTGTATTAACTTCTTTCCCTTAAAAATATTTACCAAAAGAAAGTGAATATTTTTGAAAAACTATCTCAAAAATTCTAAAACCACATTTTACTTGAATGTAAAGTATCTTTCTTCGAAAACACAACAACTACTTTTTACAATGTGGCTTAAGACCGGCTGGCAGGCCGACAGACAGACACACAGCCATCTTTAACATGAACATATTAATTATACCAAGAATCTAATGAAAACTATGCTGGCAAGAAAGGCCAAAGAATGGTGGGTAAGAACGAGAGAGAGAGGGAGAGCAAGATGACAAAGTATTCCGTTACCTGAACAGATAGACAGACTTACGAGTGAAAATGACGTTGAAAGTTCCACATGCATCATCATTTACACCAAGACTTTGAATACGTTTACAACTGCGAAAGCAACATGGAATAATTAGTGTTTCAATATTTCACTGCAAGTGTTTGTTTGTAGGCTTGTCAAGTAGAAAATCAAGACAAATTATCGAATGTTGAACACATGTATTGTGTGTATGTATATGTATGTATATGCCACTATGCACCCGTATGTTATTTATAAGAATAGAGATGTAAAATAAGGAAATACGTTTTTTTTGTTTTATGTTTATAAAGAAGAAAAAAAAAGTCATTTTCCAAATGCTCATTCAAGTTGAATTTATTTTCTTGGACCTACAAAAAGTTGTCACTTGGTTTTTTCTTTATTTTTTTGTTTTTGTTGCCAAGCTTGTATTTATTTGTCTGTAAGACTTATTTATGATGCAATCATTTATTAAATCGTATGTTAAGTTATGTATGTCCGTCCGTCCGTCCGTCCCTCTGTCCGGCTGATTGTCTCTGTTCATCCATGTATGAGCTGTCCGTCTTGGTATGTCTCCATTTGTCTAACACTCTGTCACTTTATAAGCTTCTTAGCCAATTTAAGTCATATGTGACCTGATTTTATGGCTATAATATGTGACTGAGTAGTTGAATGGCTGGCCAATGGACTGGCTGCCTGCCGGAATGGCCTGTTTGCTTAACTAGTTGGCCTGCCTTTAGCTTTTGTCAACACAAGCGTTTAATTGAAAATCCTTAAACTCTTACATTTATGGTATTGTAAATTGCCTCAGCCGTACCTCTACAGCATAAAAATTTCTATTAAACATGATGAGGTGGTTTTTTTTTCAAATTTATTTTTGGGTGCTTGCACGTTTCGTTGTGCTTAAGTCAGCATAAAATGTTTGTCCAAAGCACAAATATTAAATTACTTTTAAGCTTATTATTGGAAACAGCTGCCAACTACTTCCTAATGTTAAAAAAATATATAAAAATAATAATATTAATACATAAATCTGAAAAAGCAACAAATTAAATATTGCACTACAATGAAATTTTAATTAAAAAAATTAATTGGGAAAAATCGAGAATACAAAAAAATATATATTTTTTATGGAAAATTTTTCTATTAAAAGTAAAACGTTGTAAAATACATAAATAATTAATTGTAATGGATTTTGCTTTAAAAATCAAAGCTTGCAATAAAAGCTCGAGAAATAGAATAATATTGAAATTCAAATAATTAACAGTGAAGTGCTTAAAAAAAACGAAAAAAAAGTTTAATAATGGGTGACTTTTTAACAGCTTTCGGATTTGATTAAAAACACACATGTTGTCCTCGGCTACACTGGGTCCAATATTGGCGTACTTTCTCCAAAATATCGGCCGTTATGTTGCGAATAATTTCTTCAGTGCGTTCATCTTTCCGGGCTTATCCCTTCCTACATGAGTCTTAACATAGTCCCACAAAAAATAGTGTTAAGGCGTAAAATCGCACTATCCAGGCAGCCGTGAAATGGACTGTTCCTGGAAGTCGCCTCGCAATTGGGCTTTTGTTTCGCGTACTGTATGGCATGTAGCAGCGTTTTCGTGCCATACAGTACGCGAAACAATGGCCCAATTGCGAGGCGACTTACATAAACAGTCGTCGTATTAGCTACTTGGACCACACGTTGCCCGGCTTCCCCAACTATTCGACTTTGTACAAAAGGTTTTCATTTAGTGCTTTGCATTCACCTTCTAGAAAATTAAAAACTGTTTTGATGTATTCTCAGTATAAATATTTTTATTTCTTTACTTAAACATTTTCGGATTATATGGACGCGGTGCGATGGACGTGGCCTATTTTCTACGATACTTTCCTGATATAGTTAACTTCATAATACTGATAACTTGTGCCAAGTTTCGTAACTTTTGGTGAAGAAACAAACATTTGGGGAGGAAAAATATTTTCAGGTTATATGGGCGGGATGCCGTGTTTTATCATCTCTGATAAAACTTAAAATATTTCTTGACTGAGTTGATCAAAGGATCTGTGCAAAATTTCAGCGTTCTACGACCTCTCGTTATACTTTTTTCCATGAAATGCCATGGGATGTATGACGAAATCAACACTGTGTGCCACACCTACTTGAGATAACAAAAATAAAATTAGCCTATTTTACAACAGAAGATATCCCGTAATTAGTAGGATGTTAAAATATATTATTTTTCAATATTTCGTCACTCTTTTGTGTGACTTCTTCAGTAAATTAATTAATTTCCTGAAAAGGACTTCTTCATAAAAATATTATTATTTTTATTTATTTTATTTTTAACGAGCACGATAGAGTTTCTGAGCCGATAATGAATTTTGATATTAAAATTCCGTAATCGGCAAGCGTTGTTCTTTTGTAAGTCGATTTATTAAAACTTATTAAACTAAAGACCAAACTGAACATGTTTAACAGTAACATATTACCCGAAAACAGCTGAGCTGCCAAAAACAGTGTTGTTAGAAAATCTCCCAAACAGTTGTCTGAAGTTCATTAGGTTTTTTTAGCGCTTAATTTTTATCCGGAAAAAATTATTGTGTCTCTTCTGGTAAAGGAAAAAAAGGAGTTGCCAAACTTCTTAAAAAAATTGATTTTCTGTAGACAAAAATTTTGTCCCTAACCAAATTAAAGTAAAATGCAAATTTCTTTCTATTTTTAAAATAAAACTGTACACTTTATTTCAAATTCAGCTGATTTTTTTATTCTAAACTATTTAAAAAAATGAAAATAAATTGAGGCATTTTCAGTGAAAACCCCGTATATACCCCACACATATTTTTGTGGTACACTTTTAAATATCTTAACGTGCACCAATATTGATGAAACATTGTATTTTAAAAGGTATTGTTGTCTAGATGTGCACAATATAAATAATATGTCTTACTTCGTGGCATAAAAGATATAAAAAGCTAATTGAAGTTTGCTTGAAAAGTAACAACAAACGTTTTCTATAACCTTTTTGTTTGGACATACACATTTTTATAGCTAGTGGAAAGAAAAACAAGGGCATTTAGTTAAAAATATGAAAATCTTTTTGTTACCTTTCTCAAATATCAGTAACTGTGGAGGGGTTGTATTTGGAAGCCCCTAGACGATCCTAGTACATATATTTTAAATTATAATTTTTCTAGCATAAATTTTCTTTGGTATTTAGGCAAACATACAGTTAATTTATTTTCTTTTTATATAAATTAACAAACTTGTCATGAGACTTCGTTCACAGTTACCGAAGTTTTCCATTTGGCAGATAAACCTTTATCACTTCACGTAGCACAATTTATTTCTTAAACTACAAACATTTAGAATTTATTTTCTTGAAACGGAAAAACTGCCACCAGATACATCTAAACGAAAAGTAAATAATCTCTTAAACACAAAAATGATTTATGGTCATTTAAGGCGACACTTTAAAGTTCATTTCAATTAAAATAAAATTGTAATTTATTTAGGTGATGATAGAAATCTTCCGCCAAACTTAAAATCCCGACCAGTTTACCAGCAAAATGTGTTGTGCATGCAACATGCAAAATAATTGGAGCGCTTCAAAAGTATCCCCAAAAGAAATGACATAATTTTCCATAAATGTTTTTCTAAATGCTTTAAGTTCCTGTCCGCCATTTGATACTTTGCTCAAAACCGTTAAAGTGTTTTCCAGCAATTTGCTAAAAAGTCGAATAAAAATATTCATACACATAATAAATTTAACACATTAAATATTCCAAAATTATCTATTTTTAAACTCAGAAATCTTTTAAAAGTTTTATTTATTAACGGGTTTTTCTTAGTTTGTTTGCAAACAAAAAACCATAAATAAGCAACAGTACAACAAAAAGGATTTATGGCCAAGTTGGAATACAGGAGAAAAAAAAACAAAAAAAGTTGGCAGAAAATGTTGCTAAACATTTCCACCTTTTATTAACATTGACACGCACTCACGCATGCGATATTTGTTGGACGCAGATAGAAATCAGTTTCTCGGGAGATGCAAATTATAGCAACGAGCAACAAGAGGATAGAAACTAACAGTCGTGTAACTGATCTGGAGTGTGTGTGCAAGTGTGTCTATTTCGTATGTGATCAGTTTTTAGTTTATTCCATTTTTGTACCCCTCCAAAAAAAAAAGAATTGGAGGGTATATTCACTTAGTCATTCCGTTTGTAACGCAGAGAAATATCCACCTGAGACCTCATAAAGTATATATATTCTTGATCAGTGATGAAATCTAAGACGATCCTAGCATGTCCGTCCGTCCGTCAGTCTATGGAAATCACGATTCAGTCCAAACGAAAAGAGCCAGACTCTTTAAATTTGGTATAAATATATCTTGAAAGATAGCACAGGTCAAGTTCGGAAATGAGCTATATCGGGCAAGAGGGAAAAAAGTTCCCCTAAGAAGAACTAAACCAACCTCTAAAAAACAACATAGTTTTTAAAGTTTTTTTGTAACTTTGTTAAGCAAATCATATATTTTTATGTCAAAGAAGGTCCAACGCTTTAAACTTGGAAACATAAAATAAATAAAAAATAATTTTTCCACCCCTCCCCCTTTTGTGGGCGTTACTATATGCAAAAATAGTGTAAAATTTTAAGAAATTGTTTTACTTAAGCCGACGTTCCTTAAAAATAAAATTTTCAAGCTTTAATGACGAAGCTGAGTCGTAACCTGGTACTTCTCTGCCCTGCCCCCTCCTCCCCCTTTGCCCCCTAAGTGACCCTACCAAAAAAAAATTAAAAATAAATTTTACATTTAATTATCACAAACATTTATTTTTAGAGTTTTATGGCAAAGGTGAAATGTCTCCCCCACAGCCCTTGCCAGAGAGACCCCACCAAATTCAGTTTTAATGCCCTCCAAAAAGAATTGGAGCCCATAAATTAAATATATTCTTGATCAGTGATGAAGTCTAAGACGGTCAAGCAATGCCCATACGTTCGTCTGTGAAAATCATGATATGGTCAATTTTTGGACCCCGCCCCCTTTAGTGGGCGTTGACGTACGATATCATATGCAAAAATAGTGGACATATTGAACAATTTTTATTCCTTAAGCCTATAAGAAGCTGAGATGTTCTCTGATCTTGCAGAGGTGAAACGTCTCTCCCACGGCCTTTCCCGGAATGACTCTGTCAAAATAGAGATTTAAAATTAGGTACAGAGATGTCTTGAAGGAACTCTGTCCCACCACGTTAAACATTTTAAAATTACTTGCAAAATATTTGGAGGGTATTTAAGATTCGACCTGGTCGAATATAACGTTTTTACTTGTTTTTTTTTGCCTCTAAACTGTCAGGCATTAAAGTTATTTAAACATTTATTTTCGAAAGCCGTATCAATTGGCAAGAATAATATTACAAACAGAAAATCTATTACACTTTGTGATTGTTATACAGTCGGGGGTCAGGCTATTGGAACATTTACATATGTGGCAATAAGCAATAAGTGTTGAAGTCGACTTAAGCACATTTTGATTTAAAACAGTTGGAATTCTCGGTGGCTATAATCGGACGTGAAGTAGGAGGGATACTTACACTTTTAGTTGAAAATATTATCTCACTATGCTTTTTAGATATAAAATTTGTTTATGATTTTAGTCATAAAACTTCCCCACACAAAAATTTTTTAATCATTAAATATGACCTAAATACAATATTCTTTAAATTATACGCATTGATTTTACCATCAAACTTTGCTATTTACAACTTTACAACGGAAGTAGTAAAATACTAAATTTTATCACGATGTAACATATTGAAATTGGTTTGTATATTTTAGTGTTCTTATGTCTCTTTCCTCTACTATTAACAACTTTATTTACGTTTGCTGACCGTCTGTCCTTGTGTATTCAATTCCTAAGATGTATATTTCGTATGCACAATTTATATTTTTTATCAAACATTTTCTACAAGTTTATTAATTCTTAAGATACAATTTAAACTTTGTAAATATAAAAAATATCTAAATGTCAGTCTGTGTGTGTGTGTGTTTTATAGAGCTGTAATAGTTTTACGTACAAATCAAATGACAGCAATAATTTAAGAGTTTAAGACCTCAAACCCCCCCCAAAAAAAAACACCAAATAAATAATCGTAAAATTTTAAAACACTGATTTATGTGCTGGAAATAAAAGTAGTTTTAAGAGTTACAAATTTATATAAATATTTCTTTTTTTTTGTGAAAATTTGAAATTTATTTTATATATTATATTCCAACTTTAATTGCAGTTGCCTGAATGGGTTTTTCCTGTAGATTTGTTACGAGTTTTTTTATAAATCATTAAAAATGAGTTATTAATAAAATATCATGTTTTCTGTTTATAAATTGAAAGAAATATAGAAAAACTAAACTACAAATACAATTTTGCATATTAAAATATTGCCAAGAAACATGTACAATTTGATTTCTGTTTTATGATAATAGTTGAATAATGGCGGCGGTCTTGGAAAACTGAAATCTATGCCACTGTGTAGTTGTTATAAAAAACAAACCTTTAACGAAGGTGGGCTTTAGTTAATTAGTTGATTTATTCAAATTACAAATTCCAACTAACATCAGCAGCCAATGAACGACATGGTATTGTGCAATAGTTTCAATAATTTAATACTCACGCCAGCCATGCGTGAGAAAAGGAAATCTAGTTAAATCAAGCTGCAATCAGGTGTCAATAAAGCAACATTTGTTAAAGTTGACTAGCATTTGTTAAAGTTGACTAGCATTTCTTACACACATGTAAGAATATAAGTATATACAGACTAACCTAAATCAGACCAATTTACATTGAAAGTATATTATTGTCTTGAAATGTACTGTAAATACGTTAGCGTACGATTAACGCTCTCATTTAGGACGGTTTAGTAACTAAACTTTAGTTTAAACATTTTCAAAATATATCGATAAATGTAGTGAAACGGCCAATTTTCTCAATAACTTTTTTAGCTTATTTTAAAACAACAAATTGTAATAAAATTTAAGCAAAAAACTGTAAATCCTTTGTATTTGCACTAAAATTCATGTTGGGGAATTTTGGGCATTTTTGAAATTTTTCTAGGAATTCAGCAAAAAAATTAGTTTTTAATATTTTAAGCTTCAACATGCTGGATAAAAGCATTAATTTTGCTTAAAAGCTCAAATTTTTAAAAAGTTATTTTCTGGGATTTAATAAAAAAAAAAGAAAAAACGAGTGCGCAAACTGTTGCCTTAACCTTTTAAAGCCTTAATATATGTATGATATAAAACGTTAATATTACATCAAGACTTTAGTTTCAATAGGGGATTCTCTGGGATTTTATAAAAAAATACAATTGTAATGAATTGTTACACTTTATCTATTTCGAAAGATATTAGTTGTAACTTTTTTTAAAAACAATTTTTTAAATTAAAAAAAGAGAAAACTCCCATATATTTGATGTCAGGGATTTTGGTGATGTTTGAAATTTTACTGGGAATTTCACGTGCAAGTTAGCTTCAAAGTTTTGTTGTTTTAATAAGCATTAATTTCCATTAATGTTTCATGAATCTCAATTTTGTAAAATTGTATATTTTAGGAGTTTATAAAAAATACAAAATACATATTTAAAAAATATATTAAAAAAAATTAGAAAAATCGCACTTCTTTCCTTTCCTTTATATAATTAAGAAAATTAGTTGATCAAAATAAATAAATAACATCAAAACGACTTATAAATCCCATATATTTACACACCAACAGCAGTTTATGGACTTTTGAAATTTCCTTGGGAGTTTTACAGAAAACGCAGTCTTCAAGTTTTGAAGTCCTGTATAAAATAATATCTTTTAAAAGTTTCAGTTTAAGAAAAGGAATTATCTGGAAATTTTTTAAGAGATACAAAATCTTTAAAAAATATTATTATTAAGTGTGGTAACATTGTACTTTTATTAAAACGCTTGGGTTTGTAAACAAAATTAGTACTTTGCTTATTATAATCGATTACAAATAATCTGTAAGAGCTATATATTTATATGTGGGCATTTTGGGGATTTCTTAAATTTTACTGGGAATTCAGCAGAAAATGCAGTTTTCAACTTTTATAGACAAAAAATAATCTGTAAAAGCTATATATTTATAAGTGGGCATTTTGGGGATTTTTTTAAATGTTACTGGGAATTCAGCAGAAAATGCAGCTTTCAACTTTTAAAGTACTAATATGCAGTATAAACTATTAATCTTTTATTAAAGCTTAAGTTTGAACAAAAAATGTAATCTAGGATTTTATAAAAAAGTACAAAATATAGGAAAAAGAATACAGAAAAGATAATATAAAATTTTAAACCCCTAATATTTGTTACAATAATAATATAAAATTTTAAACCCCTAATATTTGTTACAAAACGGGCTTATCGGAGATTTTATCCAAAGAAATTAATTTTAATCATTATTATTTTCTTTATTAGTTTTTTTTATAAAATCTTATGAGAGTTGTAACTAATTATTTCAGTCTATTGCTTCGTACAATCTTTTCTAGATTATCAACGTTAGTTTCTTCTTCTTCAAAACTACTTTAATTATTAGTATTTTTTTTTTTTAATTAAAAAAGGTATCAAATTACTATATTTACAAAGCACTGAAAAAGGGGAGTTAAACAATTATTTTGCTTTACGGACGATACCATAGATTATTGCAGCAAAAGGAAATTGTGTTTTGCAGGAGAAAAAATTTCATGTTTAATTAAACTGTAGTTATAAGGGTTTTCAGTCAGCCAAAGCGCGTTCAGTAATATGACAAAAAAGAAAAATAAAGAAATATTAATTTATAAAAAACAACCAACATTGAAAGTTATTTCAAAGGCTTGACAAAACTGCAAAGAAAAACCTGCACAACAAGTTTGAAATTGTAATAAAACAATTTTGTAGTTTCTCTTCTACCGTGTCTTTTATTAGGTTTTGCAACCTCAAAAGGACGTTTATTTCTTCTTGACGGCTGTCTCCTTCTGTCTATTTTCGTTGCTACTTACAGCCTTAAACAGCAAGCCTGCCTTGCGCTGTGCCTTGACTTTTTTGCTTCAAATGCAATTGTATTCTCTTCTGTCATTCTTATCGTCTCTGTTGATATAAATCTTTGAAAACATGATAAAATTTATTTTAACCAGAACTGCAAATACGAGCAACAGAATGAGTTTGCTGCTGACACACACACACACACATACCAGTAGCAGCATCTTCCTTTATTTACTTTGAATTAAAAATGTAAGTTTATTTCTTTTAAAGATAAACATCTTTTAATGTTTTGCTAAAAATGCTGCCGGAAAAAAGGGAAAATTTTTCTTTAATGCTGTTTTATAATAAATTTTCATTAAAACGTGGTCATAAATTATGGATTTGTTTGATAAACTTTGTCATTGTTATGCTGTGATTTATAAAAATAAATCTTTAAATGAAATTTTTAATAAATTTTAATGATTTCGTATTGTTTGCTGCGGCATTATACAAGAAAACCCACACAACTGTGGATATTAACCCACTAACAACTTCTGGAACTTCAAGTAATTTTAAACATTTTTAACTCGGCTGTATTCAGCAAATATTTTTTGTAACTTTTTTATTAAAAAGTCTTCTATATTCTTGCCTGGGAAAAGGTTAAAGGTTTATTTTTAAAAATTATTTATGGTGACCATTTCTCACAAAATTCTCTTACAAGTCTGTCAATAGATCAAAAACTCAACATGTGTTAAAAGGTTAATTGCCTACTTGTTTAGAATTTCAAGTTTTGATTTATTTCTGGACGCCCCTCAATAGTTTAATTTAGAACACAAACACATTTTTTTTAATACTTTAGGCGACAATCGTGATTATAGAAGAAACCAGTCTAGTCTTTCATTTACTTCTATTCTATTCGAGCTAAAAAGTGGGTTTAGTTTAACGAAAATTTCCTCTCCGCAAGTCTGTGCTACAGGCTGGCTGCCCGGCTGCATGGTTGGCTTCCCGGCTGCATGGCTGGCTGACAGACTATTTGCTCTTCTTGTGTTTAATAAACATATTCCAGCATAGAAATATTCAAACACTTCTTGCTCCAAATAAATGGCGCTTTTTTCAACCACCACAATTGTCTTCTTAAGCTTTATTTTTGTTCTTGTGGCTATTTGGAAAACCTTGAAGTATTTTTTTTCTCTTTACACAAAACTGCAAATTCATGGTTAAACTACGGGGTGTGAGTGTATGTGTGTGGATGCTTTATCTTTGCCTCCACTTTAGCTTAGGTACTGGTTTCTGTGGCTTGTTATGTTTTCCAAAGATTTTTGGTGGAGATGCTTGTCTTGGCTTCTATGGCTTAAGTTCGATTGTGGTTGTTGTTGCTGTTGCTGCTGCGCTGCTGCTATTGTTGGAACACAATCTTGAAATATATTAAAGCAAACAAACAAATAAACACTTGAGACTGGTTTCATGTGCGGCAGCAATCGATATGTAGTGAAGACAATGAAAGTCCCCCAGAATTCAAGTGTTTAACTATGACACTGTCAATAACTAAAGTTTTCTTTTTCGTTGTTGGTTGCTTTAGTAATTGTTTTTTTTTTTTTCTTGTTTGCTTCATTTGCTTTATTCGAGTTCTGCTTAAAAACAGCTTATTGAAAAATAACAATCACAATGTGAATTGCCATTTTATGTAAGAAGACATGATTAGTTGAAATTATTTTGGTGAACAGCAATAAATATATCCATGATAATAATGCGATAATGAGGACGATGATGAAAAGTAGCCAACGAATTATTGAATGATTTTAATGAGAGATAAGTTTCATTGATTTTCGGTTGGAAGTGTATGAAATATTTCACAAGTATTTGTTGTAATATTAGCACTTAGATACAAATGCTTCGCAACGCCCTTTAATTTTTTTTATTTGACTTATCTACCTTCTTTTTGTTGTTGGACGGGTTATAGAAATAAATTTCTTTGAAAGTAATTTATTTCAAGTGGACTCCGCGACTGGGTGATATTGAATGGCATTTTGTTGTTGCAATTTTGCACCATTTGTCGTATTTCCTAAACTGTTTATAAGCTTTACAGTACAAACCAGAGATTTGACGCAATCCCCCAAAAAAGTAGTCTACAGATTTCAAATCACAGGAAGGTGGGGGCCAATTCATAGATCCAATTATTTTAATAAATAGAGTCTTCCAAAAGAAAAAATTACTTCCTCAAGAAAAGTTCCCATCTATTTATCTACAAAAAGTACCTGTTGACAAAAATCACTTTTATCCAAAAAGTTTTTTCTGACGAAAATCACTTTTTGACAAAAATCACTTATTTCAAAAAGTACTTTTTGACAAAAATCACTTTTTCCAAAAAGGACTCTTTGACGAAAATCACTTTTTCCTAAAAATTGACTTTTTGACGAAAATCACTTTTCTCCAAAAATTACTTTTTGACAAAAATCACTTTTTTCCAAAAAGTTCTGTTTGACTAGAATTACTTTCTTCCAAAAAGTACTTTTTGACAAAAATCAGTTTTTCCCAAAAAATTAACTTTTGACGAAAATCACCTTTTTCCAAAAAGTACTTTTCACGGAAATCACTTTTTCCAAAAAGTACTTTTTGACAAAAATTACTTTTTCCAAAAAGTACATTTTGTCAAAAATCACTTTATTTCAAAAAGTACTTTTTGACAAAAATCAGTTTTTCCCAAAAGTAATTTTTTACGAAAATCGCTATACCATTTCACAAAAAGTAACTGATGAAAAAAGCCATTTGTACTAAAAATTACCATTTAACAAAAAGCACCTTCTAACAAAAATAGCTTGTGGCAAAAAGCAGCTTGTGACAAAAAATACCATTTGACAAAAAGTACCTTCTAATAAAGGGGCTCTTTTGACGAAAAGTACGCTTTTAAAAAATCACTGCCCCAAATTCTTTGAGTGTTATCCCATTTTTCTCTATAGCTTGGACACAATCCATTGCATCTTATCTCCTTTTTAAAACCAGGTTATTGTATTATTGCAAAACTATTATAAAACTAAAATAAAAGAAAATAAATTTGAGCATAAAATTTGCTGGATGTTTTCTGTTGTGGCTTTCTACCTTAATATAATTGGCTGTATCAAACACATTCGGTTAATATAAATTTTCCTATTTGAAATATGCTCTTCTTCCTTTTCTTTTTAATTAGTATTTAGTTTCTTGCCCTTCTTTCACTTAATAACACCATTTTGTCTATTACTTCTATTATAACAATTAATTTTCTTCACTTATTTCATTCATTTCATCATTTTAACCTGCGGTTTTAAACTTATTATCAATTTCTTTTTAATACAATTTCGTTCTTGTTGTAGAAACATGAAACACATTTTCACAATTTGTCTGAATAATTTTTACACAATTTTCTGAGGTCAAGCTCAGCCATAAAAAATGCTAGCAACGTACAAGATAATACGAGTAGTTGGAGCAAAGTATAATAAAAGTGACAACATAAACAATTAACGACAATAATCGTTTCATTAATTGGTCGTCGAAGAAAAGGGGAATAAAGAATCTGCTGTTATGAAATAAAATGTCTGTGTTTAATTACCCAATTTTAGACTTGATTCATGTAAAAGAAAATTAAAAAAGCAGCTGCTTGAATGCATTTCGAAATTATACAACAGATCTAACTAAAGTGTTTAATTAATTAAAATGAGTTTTACAAACATCTCTACGTAAGCGTATACTCTTTGGTGGTCACAAAATCCCATTTTTTTACATTCCCTAATCAAATAATTTTATATTAAAGAGAAATAGCTATAAAAGTCGTAAATTACTTGGCGCCACAATACGTCACTTAATTTGTCGTGTACTGTTCTATAAGTCTTTAAGTGTTCCATGAATTAAGTATATTCTGAAAAAAATTTGCTTTTTTTTAAATAGTACCTCATCATAAAAAGTTTATTTTCACTCTTAGAAAATATTTTTTTTTTTACAAACAAACAATTTTTTACAAACAATTACTTTGCTGTCAAAAGTTTCATTTATTACAAAACTACTTTTGAAAAACATATTTTTTTTACAATAAATACTTTTTAGGAAAAGTACATGTTTGCAAAAAGAACATTTTAATAACAAAATGCATTTTAACAAGATGTAGTTTATTTAAAAAATCCAGTTTTACCAACATGGACATTTTTACAAAAAGTCATTTTGGCCAAAAGTACCTTGTTACGAAAAAGTACTTTTCCATCAAATAGTTCAGTTACAATAAGTAATTTTTACACAAAGAACTTTTTACACAAAGTACTTTTTACAAAAAGTACTTTTTACACAAAGTACTTTTTACAAAAAGTACTTTTTACACAAAGTACTTTTTACAAAAAGCACTTTTTACATAAAGTACTTTTTACAAAAAGTACATTTTGGCCAAAAGTACCTTGTTACGAAAAAGTAACTTTCCACCAAAAATTCCTTTTGATATAAAGCAACTTCTATAAAAAATAGATCAGTTACAATAAGTAATTTTGACACAAAGTACTTTTTACAAAAAGTACTTTTTACACAAAGTACTTTTTACAAAAAGCACTTTTTACACAAAGTACTTTTTACAAAAAGTACATTTTGGCCAAAAGTACCTTGTTACGAACAAGTAACTTTCCACCAAAAATTCCTTTTGATATAAAGCAACTTCTATAAAAAATAGATCAGTTACAATAAGTAATTTTGACACAAAGTACTTTTTACAAAAAGTACTTTTTACACAAAGTACATTTTACAAAAATTACTTTGTCTAAAAAAGTTCCATCAAAAGTTCCTTTTGATATAAAGCAACTTCTACAAAAATAGTTCAGTTACAATAAGTAATTTTTACACAAAGTACTTTTTACAAAACGTACTTTTTACAAAAAGTACTTTTTACACAAACTACTTTTTATAAAAAGTACTTTTTACAAAGAGTACATTTTGATAAAAAAATATCTTTCTATCAAAAGTAGCCCTTCATATAATGCATATTTTACCACAAAAATAGTTCTTATGCAATAAGTACTTTTTACAAAAATACATATTTACAAAAGGTACATCTTCACAAAAAAAATAAGTTTTTGCAACAAGTTCATTTTTACATATTTTTACAAAAAGTACGTTTTTACGAAAAAGTATAGTGCCATCAAAAGTTAATTTAAATATGAAGTAACTTTTATCAAAAACAGCTTTTTACAAAAAGTACTTTTTTATAAAAAGTACTTTTTTACAAAAAGTACATATTTACAGAAGAGTTAATTAAAAAATAACATTTTTACAAGATATACTTTTTCAAATAAATAATTTTATTTAAAAAAGGTATAATTAATTTAAGAATAATTGTATTTAAGAAGTACAAGTTTTCAAAAAGTACGTTTTTACAAAAAGTAAATTTTCACAAAAAGTAAATGTTCACAAAAAGTAAATTTTAACAAAAAGTTAATTTTTATAAAAAACACATTTATACAAGATGTACCTTTTCGAAAAAAGTATCTTATTTAAAAAGTACATTATTACAAAAATTATATTTTTACAAGTAGTAAATTTTTTCAAAAAGTACTTGTTCACAAAAAGTACGTTCTTACAAAATGTACCTTTCCACAAAATACAAAGACTATATAAAAAGAGCAGTTCATTGCGAAATCTTAAAGTATATTTTACCTTAAATTATCTATTTCGAAAAAGTATTTTTTACAAACAATTAATTTAAAAAAAGTTCCCTGTTAAAAAGCATACCCTAACAGAAACTGCTTTTTTGGGAAATATTTCAGCCTAATTTCTAAACAGATTTCATATCATTTCCTAAAAAAAGATGTCATTAAAAATAATTCTGTTTCTAGTTTACAAACAAAATATTGATTGATTTTTCTCGTTTGTGTTTTGTTGGAAAAAATAGGATCGAAAATGTTTTTTCTTTTAAATTATGGTTATATATTAAATGATTTTTTTTTTTTGGTTTGTTTTTGGCTTTAATGCTCATTTTATGTGTCATTCTTATTTGCTTTCAATAGCATTTTTTTAGTTTTATCTAACTTCAGTGGGAGCCCAAAAACAGCTTAAATGAAATGAGCAGTTTTTTACGCCAATTTGTTGCTGGCCTTTTATGGTCTTAAGGCATCATTAACCACAAGAAAACAGATTTTGACAAAATAAAAAGAATAGAATAGTTTTACTTCAAGTAGATTTTAAGGAAGTCAACATGATTGTGTTAAAGGTTTTGTAAAATTTATATAAAAAAAATATACCGAAAAAAATCAAGTTTATGTAAATGATGAGAACAAAGTTTGAGGCAAAAAGCTAATAAATTTTATGTGGAATAAGACGGCTTTAGTGGACGCTACATGCAGTTTTAAAATCTTATTGTTAATTTTTCAGCTCATATAAATTAGTGCTGAGGGAAAGAATTCATATTAAATATATTTTGTATTTTGGTTAATTTTTTTCAAACTACTAAGGCAAATATAATAACACCCTGGTTTCGGAGCATGCACACGCATGTTCATAAAGATTTTTTTGGGCAAACATATTTTTATTAATTTTTTTTTTTAAATGTAGAATTAACAAAATATCATTAAAATGGAATTTATGTTTATGAAATATTATGGTCTGTAATATTTCATTAAAAATGCTGCTCTGGGTACAAAAAACTAGCAATTGTCATGCAACAGCAACACTGCTTCATATGTGCCTGTTGTTTGACTAGACCATCCTGCTGGGTAAATGATATGCCCACTGTAGCATTCCTAAACATTAACTTCATTTGTTTGCACATCTAAGTTTCGTTACACACTCCCACCAAAGCCACCATCATAAGAGTATTTGAATGTATTTAGATTTGCGTGCATTTCCCTAGAGTCTACGCTGTTTTTCCACACGTTTTTTATTATTATTATATTTTTTCTTCTTCTTCTTCTTGTGTTTGTTTTGCACTCCACATTATTTACAGCCATAATTGTACTTGGTTTCATTGTTTAGTTAAACAGCAACTAAAAGTTGTTACGGGTACTTTGGTGAAAAGTTCTGCTAGCAGAGATTTTCCTATTCTCTTTGTTCTCCTTGAAACTAGTTAAAAAGTACTTTTCGGGGATTTTTGTCGTTGCAGTTTATTAGATGGATCTTAAGCTGCATTATTTGCTGTTGGAAAAATAATAGGGCATAAAGCTTTTTGTTCAAAATAAATAGAACAAAAGTATAAGTTTCGGAATTATTTGTTGATTTTTTTTCGCAAAAGTTTTGCTTTTTTTATTAAAGTTCGAAATTAGTTTTAGTTTTACATTAACTTATTTTTACTAGGTAATGAGATAAATTGAGAGTTTTGAGCACAAATTCTAGGTTAGTATTTAAAAGAGGAACAACTAGGGAATTGAAGAAAAAAAGGTCGAGCATAAAATTTTTTAAATTAATTATTCTAAATATTCCACACTTAATGAAAATAATTTGAATTTAATCAAAATTCTTAAAAAAAAAATAATTTGCTGATTGCAGAATTGAACTTGAGTCTGAATAAAAAAAAAAATACAAATTTTGTTAAATTGCATATTTAAATTTTTTTAGTAAAGATTTATTTATAGGCTAATTGTTCGAAATTTGTTTCTAAATCTCAGAAAGCCATGATAAATATTCCAAGGCACAAAGAAAAGTCTACATCAGTTTTTTCAATTATTCAACTTACACAGCAGAGCAGAACAGCTGTTTTCGAAAGCCGCAACGCTCATGTGTATTGTGTTTATCACCACTTATTAGGTGTCTTAAGCCTAGTACTCTGTTTGAATTTGTGGAAAGTGTTGCGCAACATCAGTTATTTCAGTTTCAGTTTTTTTCGTTTTTAATTGAAATTATGTTTTCCATTTTCAATGAGAAAGTTTTTAGTGTCAAAAAATTATCGTACGAAATAAGTAACATTCATATTATTTCACATGTTTTTCATAATTAAAACAGAGTACTAGTTTAGCAACATTTTTCCACAAATACTTCGATTGAATATGTTTTGTATGGGTTCTGTCAGAATTTCACATGAAATTTTAAACAGAGTACTAGGCTTTAGTTGAATATGATAACACTTCCATCAGTAACCATTTTTTATTTAATTTTTTTTTATTACAAAAGCGACTTAAAAAGTTCTGCTATGTTGAAAATTATTTAACAGGTTCTAAGTTCGAATCTGCGATCTGCAAATTATTTTTTTTGAATTTTATTGGTTAAATATTTGATATTATCACTGACCAGTACTGATGCCTTCTGCTAGTTTGATGATTATAAAAAATTATTCCAAATATTCCACTTTTAATAAATATTAGAATTTGATAAAATTCATAAAAAATAATTTCCAGAAAGCAGATTCGAACCCAGAGCCTGTTCAATAATTTTATGCAAGACTGTTTGCACCGAACACTGAATACCGCCATAGTAATATTTTTATATATGAAAAGTCTGCCACTTTTTTTACCAATTGCAAAAGTACAAACTCTCTGTGAAAAAATAAATTTTATCCATCATTTAGAGACATTCAGTTGATGGCAATTCTAATGCCCCTGAGATTTGCCTGGGAAAAGTAGAAAAATTTAAAGAAACTCTTAAGTTAATGGTGATTTTTATTCAAGCATAAACAAGCCTTAAACAGCAGTGTGTAACAAATAGTTATCAAATGGTTCCCAAGGGAGCATTTTTAATTTGTATTCTTTAAATGTATGATCACTTTGCTCTCCGATTAACATTAACTTAAGCGAAATTTATATTGGCTGCTCGTTTAAATTACAAAACATTTGCAACAATTGCAAGAGTAGAAAAGCCAGCCAATTGTCCTCCAGTTGCTTTATGAAACATTCCTTGCAACAGTTGAGAAAATATGGCCAAGTTTTCTATTACAAAGTCTTTTGGTTGCCCAAAATAGTAAAACAGGAAGCAAAAATTTTTTTCTGTTTGTAAAACTTTCTTGGTGGCCAACAAGCCAAGCAATTTGAAGCCATATGCCAGTCAGCCAGCCAGCCAGCAATTCAAGCTTTATTAGAGGGAAATTTTCAAAACTCATATTCATATTTTGAAGTTTTTCTCTTTTTTTAGTTTTTAGTTTTGTCATACCCATTTGCTGTTTTAGTCATTTTGTCTAAAACAAGCCATATTTCTCTTAGCACCAAAAAACAAAATTACTTTAAAAAAAAATACAGCGTTGTTGGCTTTGTAACATACGCACTATTAACTTTAACACAAGACAGCAAAACAACACAATAACGACTACAACATTTAAGTATTTTGACAACTACAACGAAAACTGTCAACGGCAGTAAAATGGGGAAAACAACAATATTTTTTCTAAAGAAACAACAATTTTGTTTTTTTTTTACTAAAAACATACACAAATCTATAAGATTGTATAAGCACTTATGAAAAAGCAGCAACAACAATATGACAACAGCTACAGCAACTACAACAACTAGAATGGACTGAAGCAACCAAAAATAAAAAGGTCTCGCAAAATTTGTTTATTTAAGCAAAACTTAAAATATAAAACTGTATGTTTGAAATTTTTTCGTAGGAGTCAGAAGGTTAAATATATAAAACAGTGGGGCAAAAGCAACAAATCTTTGTAAAAAAAATATGATTAAAATAGAAATTTGTCCAAACGGTATGTTTTAAGCGCAATTTAAACTTTCCTTTAAAATTATTTTTATGGCAATTGGAATTTAGAGAAGCAGAATGCTAGATCAAGGCCGTTCTTATTGCCCAAAAATGCTTCTTCTATGGGAAGGAATTGCCTTTGGAAAAATAAATAAGTTGAAGTAAAATCTGCCTTTAGTCTTCATAAAATAATTTGCTTAATTCTTTTGTTAATCAGCCTTATTATGCTTGTGGCAGTCGCGTCAAAATCGATAACATGTGGCAACGTTCGCCGTATGCTTGGCTTTAAGAGTTGTTGCATTAAGGAAAATACGCACCTGGAGGAAGGAAATCGATGACATAACTGCTTATAAAATAATTGTTTAAAATATGTTAAGTGCTTTTAAAGAAACCTACATCATCTAATATGCACCAAAACAAATATTGCAAAAATTCTTAAGAGCCTGAAAATTATTTTTGTAAGAAAACTGTGTTTGCATAAAATTTGTAACAGAAAAAAATATATATGGATTGTCGAAAATATTTTTGTGAAGGACTTTTAATATATTTTGAATATTCGAAAAATGTTGAACAATCAAATATTACAAAAATTGTTCTTGTGGCAAAAATATTTTTTTAAAGAAATTGAAAAAAAATTAAGGTAAAATTTTTTAAGCATCATAAACGTGTTTCTGAAAAACCCTTAATCTTAAAATGTCGAGTATAAAAAACAAAGGGGGAAAAATTCAAAACTTTTATATAAATTGAGTTTTCAAAAAAAAAAAAAGATATTTTAAATATGAATGTTTAAAAATTCTTTCAGTGTAGAAATTATTTTATTATCATTATTGTATTTTCATTCTCTATTTTTGGAAAAAATTTTTCTCTTAGTGTCAAACATTTTTCTTAAGAATTTCTGATCAAATTTTCTGGAAATTTTTATGTAAAAAGATTCTTATGAATGTTCGTAAAATTTTTATACCAATAAAAATATAGTGGCAAAATAATTGTACTCGTCTTTTAATTATAAAAAAAACTCATTAAGTGCCAAACATTTTTCTTAAGAATTTCCGATAAAATTAAATTTTCTTGAAATTTTTATGTAAAAAAATTTTTATAAAGTAAAAAATATATGTATGGGCAAAATTCTTGAATAACTTTTAATAAAATTGCATTTTCGCAAAATGTTTATAGAACAAAATATTTTAAAAATTACTTTAAAATGTTTTTTTTAGGAATTTTTACTAAAATTTAATTTTTGTAAATATTTATAAAAAATATATATAATGAAAATTTTATATATGTAAAGGATTTTTAATTAACCTCTTTCATTGTCAGAATGTTTTTCTGAAAAATTTAATTTTTCTTAAAAAAGTTAATGATAATTTTTCTAATTTATTTTTCTTGTATGAAAAAAGTTAGTTAATGAATTAAAAAAAATTTTTACAAGTAACAACTTAAAACAAATAAAGATTTTTGGCCATCCTTCATTAAATTTGGTTTTCAAACAGAACGGGTTACTAAAAAAACTCGTTGTCACTTCAACTAGAATACTTCGATTTGCTACAAAATTGTTAAATATTTTATAAAAAATTTTCTTTTAAAAATTGTTAATAAAATAATTTAACGAACAAAATTTCAAAACAAAATATATGCCAACAAATTCTAATTGGAAAAAAAATATTATATATTAAATAGTTTGTTTTTTAACAATTTGCACCCACTGTGCATAAAATAAATTTAACCACAAACAAAATTCTATTCAAACAAAATTATGTAACACAAAACGAGTGTGTACTTTAAGTTTTATGGATTTTGTACGTTAAACGCCAATAATAAACATATTCGCTTATTTAGCATATGCACAAAATAAGCAAAATAAAAAACGAAGAAAAAATGCATCATAAAAGAGAAAAAGTACAAAAAAGGAAAACATTCAGCGAACAACCATAAGAAATGAATGTAAACTGTCTTGGCTTTGCTTGTTGGTTGTTTGTTTGATAAATACTAATGTTTAACAGGACAACAACAACAACAGCAACAACGACAACAACAACGTAAACACAAACATAGAATTTAAATGAAAACCGCAAAAAGCTTGCTGCTGATGAAAATACCAAATAATTGTCAACACAAAACATGTTGTTCCTCGATATTGCCAACTGAAAACATCACAAGAAAATGAAGGAAAAAATACTTGATTACTTTATGGATAAACCAACAAAAGCGTTAGAAAAAAAAAACGTTAAGAAAATATAATTTTTTATAGCGGGAAGGAAGAGCACCAATCAAAAGGTTCGAAAGCCCGAATAGAAAATTCTCAGCCATAAATTTTTCAAAGCATCACTTGAAAAAAAATAAGGTATTTAGCGATTACCGCCTAGAGCAATAACAAGTATAAAAACGAAGTTGTTAAAATTTTTGACACACATTTCAAAATTAAAAAGATAAAGATTAAATAAAAACAGAGGAGATAAATACTGGCTTATCTTCACACAAAATGTGTATGTGTGAGTACGTAAGGGATTTGGCAGTTTCACAAATATAAATATAAATAAAAAATATGTTGTTTTTTTTTTGTTATAAAAGTGGTTTTTTTTACTTAAGTATTCATAGTCAAATGCAAAGTGCACTTTAAGTATTAAAAACAAGTGTTTTCATGCAAAATACTGGTTTTAAGCTCTTACTGCCGTCTTTACAAAAAAAAAAAGAAATAATAATGATATTGACTTGAAGACTACGTTAAAGTAAATTTTATATAAAAATTATATTTTAAAGCACACTTTAAGCCCACTTTAATTTTAATAAATACACCAGTTAAAGTACTTTTTATTTAAAGTATATTTCAAAGCATAATTTTCATACAAAATTAAATTTCTTCAATATTTGCGTCAACAACTTTTATAATTATAGATCTTTTCTCCACAAAATTTAATATACGATTTTTGGAATGTGTTTCAAAAATAATATTTTTCAAAAATTAATATTTTTTCTATTAAATTCAATTAGGATTTATAGGCTAATTGTTCGAAATTTTTGTCTTAAATACAGCAAGACACGAAGGAAAGTCAACATCAGTTTTTTAGTTATTCAATTTACTCAGCAGAGCAGAACAGCTGTTTTCGAAAGCCACAATGCTTACATTAGCAGTGCTCATGTGTATTGTGTTTGTCACCACTTATTAAGTGGCCTAGTTGAATATGATAACAGTTCTTATTTAAACAAATTTTATTAGCAAATTGCATACGAGAACTGTATCAACCTGATGTTAACACATTTTTGTTTTAATACCCGTGTTGCTGTTTAATTATTTTCTTCGTGTCTCATTTTTCAGAAAAATATATATAAAATAATAATTTTTTTTATATCATTCTACTAGGAAAAGTAATATATATTTTTACAATTAAATCCTTCTGTCTCCTTTTTATATATATATATATATATATATATATATATATATATATATGTATATATATATATATATATATATATATATATATATTTTTTACTTTTTATATATTTTTTTATTAATTTGTTGATTAACTACTTTTTCCATTAAATTTGCTCTCAATTTTATTTATACGTACACATTTATTTTTTTATTGCTGAAATATAAATATTTATCCGTTGCTGATGTTTTCAATTATAAAACTAATATTAAGGGAAATCACTCTTGATAGCAAATTGATTTTGCAATGTTACAATTACCCTATTCGTATATTGTGCAAATGATCTTGCATTATTGCATTTGCAAATTGAGAGAGAATTTGAGAGCATCCACTACGTCCTCGAGATTTAGGATGGGTTAGTGTATCGTTCCATGGCTTGTTCCCTTGTATTCTACATCTGTCTAGTTCGTAAATGCCAAAACAGATTTGACATTGGCCGCCATTTGCAAAAATTAGAGCAGCTTCCAATAGGGTGATTTCTTTTGGCCCACCTTGTAATATTTAAAGAGGTTTTGCGATGTTAAGAATTTGCATTTTATACCCTAAATTGGTTCACTGCGATGTTATTAAAAAAGTTTAGTCTTTGCCGAGCTCAATGTTTTCATCTGATAAAAAATTATTTTTTGCGGTTAGATTTTTCTATACGCAAATTAAAAAATTTCCATACGTTTAGGAGTTTAAAACGTATCCAGATGATATTGAAATAGTAAAAAAGTAATAGAATCATTATTTTATTAATATTATTACAACTTACAAAAATTTCTATATTGGGATTTTGCAAGTTATTTTTGGGAATTGTAGGAAGATCCGTAATGTATCTGGTATGCTCTCTTTTTTTATTAATTAATCTGTTTTGAAAAATAAATAGTTTTGTATATTTTTGTTTAAGACGTTTCAGATTTTTCTTGTACTAAAATTTCAATACAAGGAAATTTTAATTATTTGTAAATTAATTTTTACTAAAAAGACATAAAAAGTCTTAAATAAAAAAATCTATAATCTTAATCTGAACTCAGCAAGACTTCTTTAAATACCGCATGAAATTTTATTACAATCTGATTATCATCTTAGAAACTATAAAATGTTTTCCCCCCACTAGCCGGCGACAGAACAAGCGACTGTTTCAGCCGCCTCACTTTTTGAGGAAAAACATGTTTCTTTAAACAAGAAAAAACTCAGCATCAGCGATTGTGCGTGAGAAGTAAGAGATGTCGTATAGTGAGATATTGCCATTCAATCGGTTTGCACATGTGCAATAGTAAAAAGTGAAAAAAAAACACATCTAGCATATTTGCAATACCCTACCAACTGAGATATTTACGCTCTATCTACACTTTTTCCACAAAAATTTATAAATTATAAATATTTTTAACTCGTAGTATGAATAGCTGAAGAATTATTTGCTGTAACAAATTTTTTTGCTAGTATTGCAAATTTGCTTCCGAGAGTGAATTATATACTTTTTTACCCCGTAGTATGAAAATCTGAAGAATTATTTGCTGTAACAAATTTTTTTGTCAGTACTGAAAATTTGCTACCCAGAGTGAATAGCTGGAGAATTATTTGTGTAGCAGATTTTTTTTGCTAGTATTGCAAATTTGCTACCGAGAGTGAGTTACGCTAATATTTGCAGTTCACTATACATTTACTTCCAGTAAATGGATTTTGTTTCAATAAAAAACAGAAATACTGATGGCTTTTATGCCCTTAATTTGCTTCATTTATGAGTGTTTGTCTATATTTTTATTCCCATAATTTATGACTCACAGACTTTTATAATCGTTTTTTAATATTATTTTGGTTTTTTTTATGTGTATATTTTTACTGCTGATTTTTATAAATTTTATTTTGTTGACTCGCTCTGGTGCTGTTTGAACCTTAAATAAGTTTTTAGTTTGCTTTATTTTTATCAATAAAATAAACAAACATAAAAAGTGGAAAATAGACTCAAATCCGAAGTGATAATGTGAATGTTCCACAAAAAAAACCGACTTTGATGTGGCATATTTACAATCTGTTTTATTAGTTTTTGAGCAGACAAGGGGTTTGTGTTAGTGTGTGCGTTTAGCTGTTTCAGCGTGTGGTATGCTTTTTTTTTATTTTGATGGTGTAAAAAATTAAGGTTTGAACGCTGAACTAATATATAAATATTTATAATTTAGTGTTTACATTTGATGGTGCGGAAATATGTTTCGAATATAAACAGTTTTTCATATAAAATTGAAGATTAATAAAAAGAAAATCCATTATAGTGAGAAATAATAAGTAAAGGTGTAATTTTGGGTTTTATTAATTGGGAAGGGTTGCAACTTTAGGCTGTCAATAAAATTGGGCTTAACATTTTTATGCCCAAATTTATATGTTTAGAAAATAATGGCAGCATAAAAAGTGGAAAAATTGATGTGATAAACCTTTACTGTCGTAAACACCATAAAATGGAAATCACTTCCGGGATATTAAAAAAAATTTTAAGTGTCACTATTATAAAAACATTTTCGTTGATACTTTTAAATTTTACGTTAAAATTACCACAATATAAAATATTGTAATTTTACTACTCTTTTTTACTATTTTTTTTTAATTGAATTTTCTTTAACAATTTTTTTCATTCCATGATATCACTTTGTTTTGCCTTAAAAATTTTGAGTCAAAAATAAACATCATTAATAATAACCAAACATGTAACTGGGTCGCTAATTTCATAACTAATTTGTTAATAATTAAAACAAAGCGTTTCTAAGAAAACCTAAATTTTCAAAAGCATAAAAACAAAAAAAAAACGTCATCCTATGAAAACGCAACTAATAAAACCAACTTTGCCTCTAGAAGCGTAAAAGACAACACGGGTTTTTTTCTTTTTTAGATTTTTTTTTCAAAGAAACATGAAACACAAAATAAAAAATTTTAAAAAGAAAATGTTAAACAGGGTCATTATATCTTTAGGTCACAATTAGTAAGATAATTATGTAAAAATTGTTCACAAAACCTTATTTTTTCGTTTAAGCGGAACTTAAAAGAGATCAGAAAAATTATGAAGACTATTTATAATTGAAAATACTTAGAAATGCCACAGCTGTTTTGTAATAGTTATTTTTAAATTTGGGGAATTAAGTTATAAAATTATATATAAACGCCAGATAGACCAGCGTAAACCCTAAAAATAAATCAATTTTTAAACATTCAATGTAAGACTAATATATTCGACATATTGTATCAATTAAAATTTTGTTAAATCTCTTTACAATTATCAGCACAAAAGTAGGCCATCAAAATGCGACACCATTTTCATGATTAAGTGTGGCATCGAACTCGTGATCTTCGGCTTCCAAGGGTACACTTTAATTAGCCCTCTCAGTGACCCCGTACAGCTATTCATCACTTGCACGTAAAATACAACGAGGAATATTTTTGTAGAACATTTCAACCTTCTTACTCTGCGCTGTAGCGGCTCTTCAATTCATCTATTTAAAAATAATGAAAAACTTTTTCAGGCAAACACTTTAAAGAATTAAAACTGTTCATCATCAAATTCCACTTTAAGTCTCTGAATACATGAAAGTCGAAAATGCAATAGGAACGTCAGAAATTAATAAAAACTTAAGGCGTGTTATAGGGTTAATATCGCAATTTCTTATAATCTTGCATTTTGGCTTACTTTTCTTATGTGATTGAAATTTTTATGTTTTTTTTTAATTCAGAATTTTAAAGCTTGAAGTTATGACAATCATCTTTGTAAAACATGTTAACCCTTTAATCTAGGTGTCTACTATGCCCTTTCATAAAAATGGCCAAAAATTAATTTAAATCCCGGAATTTAAATTCCACAATGTCCAACTCGAACAGGAGGCATAGTTGTGAAACAAAAATATTGTTAAGGGTTAATTTCCTGCATTCGTACGATCAAATGAAGACTGTTTCAAAGAAAAAACAGAAAATGTTTAAACATGGTTTTGGTTTCAAATGCTGTTTCAACGATGGAACTATAGCTTGTGACCTCATGAAACAGGCAGTTATTCAATTTAAATTCTTATATTTGTTGTATTCAGAGACTTTAAGTAGAAAATCAATATACTTAAACATTTAACCATCTAACCCCCTGTTCATAAAAATTATGAGAGGCTTATAAGAGTGTAATAGAGCAAATTTCATATGAAATTTTGTTTTATTACGCTGTTATTAGACTCTCATAATTTTTTTGAATAAGGAGGTAAATCTTTAAATTGGCCATCAATTATGTTCTTTTCATAAAAAAGGGCAAAAATCACTCTTGTGGCGTTCTATTTTCTACAAACATGTAACACATATTTTTGCCTTTTTCTCTAAAAATTACCAGTTTAACTCCGTTTAGAATCAAACAGTTATTTTCTTACAACAATTTCTAATAAATTCACTATTTTTCTTAGAAAAGTGCAAAAAATATTGCACTTTTTTTGTAGAAAAAAACAACACTAGAGAAAATGAAATGCCATGAAAGTCGACTCCTACCCTATGAATTTAGAAAGCACCGACATCAATTCAAGCTGCAGAACTAATTCAGACGGACTAGTGTGTAATTCGATTAAAAAGAAAATGCTTTTTACTTTCAATGTTAATAACATAAAATTTCAAATCGTGTTTTTTTCGAATTGAATTACTGAGTAGCCCTCCAGAACTTTAAATGTATTTAAAGATTAATTTCATATGTATTTCGTATATTAAATTTTGACTTATTCCATGGAAATATTTTCCTTGAAAATTTTTTTTAATTTTATAAATATTAATAAAATCTTAAAAAATTACTAAGAAGATGTAAAAAATTCCCCAAATGAATTTCGTGAAAAATATAGTACTTTTAGGGCCGAAGTATAGCATTCGATTCGATCGATACAAATTAAATGGCGGAAACTTCGTTAGACTTTGAATGCCGTAATTTGCTGTCTGCATAATTTTTCAAATACAAAATATTTTTAAATGATTTAAAATTTGTTAAGTTTTCGTATTCATTTTTAAACAATAGCTTAATCAAAATTTACAGCTGTTGAACTATTTATTGAACAAATGTTTAATTGATGCAATTAATACCTGCTACTATTTTACAAACTTTATTTTTAACCTTGAAATTTTGATTTATTAACATCCTGTAATAAAAATTAACATCCTTGAAATTTTATTTAAATTCGTATTAAATAAATATTTTTTATATAGCAAGACCACAAGCTTAAAAGAATTACTTTTAAAATAAATCAATTAACTGTGCCAGTGCCCTTAATAATTGAATTCCACTTGAATGCCGAACCAACTCCTTGCGCTGCAACATATTTTTCTCTTATAACCTTTAATTTTATAGAATAAAATTAATTACTTTGTTTGTTGTCATGATCCCTTAAACTGATTAAGAGTTGTCCGCTTTAACACTGAAATGCCTTTGAAAATTCTCTGGTTGTTTTTAACACGCAGCTTATCACATTTTTCATTTCCACCTTAAGGCTTTCTGCCTTCCAGCATGCCTTTTATTTTTGTAATCCCTCAAACTCATTAAGTGTTTAAATGAAAATAAAATTAAGGAACGGAAAAAAATAACTCATTTTTTTTTTAACCTTTCAAAAGTCATTTGTGGCTGTCTACACTTCATCAGTAGAGCGACCAAATTCATCATCATATGCAACACATCACACTAAAGGAACAGAAACATTATTTTCTTGCTTCTTTCAAAGTTTCGTCATCAGGCGCATTTCAAACAGATGATGAGCTAAAACTAAAGCAACTTGTGTGCCGGAGAGTTTCTTGCTGTTAAATAAGAATAAAGAAAAATTCTGTGGCAATTTTCTTTAAATAATGAAACATAAAAACAGCATTGCAACACGCATATGCAACATACCATTTATTGTCATCATTGTTGTAGCAGCAGCAGCAGCAGCAAAATACAAAACAAGATATGAAGGCAGCCAGCCAGGCAAACAGTTTACAGCCAACATACGAAACGTATTCCCCGGCCAGCAAGACCCATAAGACGGTACAGAAAACAGAAACCGCCAGAGTCATTGCAAACAATTGACATTCACCATGCTGCTGCCTGTGTTTGTGTAAGTGCCAGTTGCAAAAGCAGAACCAGAAAACTTTTAACTGTTGCATTCAGCAATTTTTCTTTTTCTTGGCAGTATTTTTATTTTGTCTTTCTTTTCAATTTTTGCCAGTCAGTGTCTTGGCCAGTGGTTGACACAAAATTGGCCACGAAATTGTAAACTAGTTTCTTTTCTTCTTCTTCTTTTCTTTTTCTCCTGTGTAGTTTGTCTTTCCAGGTACTTTTGTCTCATGGTTTGTGTATCTCTTGCAGATATTTTTCATTATCTTGTCGGTTTTTGCATTCAAAACTGCTTTTTTTTTTCTTCTTAAAAAAATTTAATTTTTTCATTGGGTTGGAAGATGGTTGTTATTTTTTTTATTTTTGAGCCATTATTACTGGAAACGATTGTCTTTTCATTTTATTTTTTTTTCATTGTCGTTTTTATGCACGTTTTTCAGTTTTCAATTTATGGTTTCTTTGTATTGAAAACCAAAAATTGCATTTTATTCAAAATGAATTTTTGCTTTTCACAAAATATTCTGCATGTTGTTGCAAAGTAAGCAGGTGCAAGGCAACCTGATATGACTCCTTTTGACTAAATAAATTTAGAGCTGACGTAAAGATGATGAAATATTTATATTATCAGCTGAAATGGAAACAAATTTGGGAGAAAAAAAATATGTAGCAACACTGTATGCAACACTGTTACATAAAAAAAAATGAGGGGAGAAAGATAAGTGCATCATATACAGTGTGTCACAAAAGTAATCACACTGTCGTGAGTTCTTTGAAGTTGTTTAAATGGCTTATTTGACATTTGTGACCTAGACTGTTACAAAATATGTTTAGGCAGACAAGCCAGAGAGCGCTATAGTACGCATGCGTGGCATAATTGTGTAAAAATTTTTTTTTTTTTGTTTTTATTATACATATTTTAATAGTTTTTAATTTTTAAATATGTTTTATTTATATTTTATTCCGAGCAGCACTCAGGAAACGATTGCTACTTTTACACAAAATTTTTCAATTTTATTCGTGCTGAGTCTTTTTCACAAATTTACAAAAAAAAGTTGAAAATTGATTATAGAGGGGGTTTTTTGATTTGTAAACATCTGTACGCTGGGGATAAAAATATTTTTCACAATACAATCACAAATTTAGAGTAAGATCAAATCGGTGTGAGCTATATATGAGTGTATTAGTGTAATCATACGGACAACAAGAAGTACAGAGAAACTTAACTGCTACATAGAAATACACTCAACACCATCTAGTGCGCAATAGACTTGTGTCCAACCAGCTCATTCGCTCAGTTTTGACAAGAGCCTCTGATCAAACCCATTTAAATTACATATTTGATTAAAGGTTCTTGTCAAAACTACGCGAATGAGCTAGTTGGACACAAGTCTAGTGTGCAATAGTAGTAGTCGTACATTATGTTTTCGTAGGCAAATAAAAACAAATATGTAATTAAATGAGTACCGAAACATTTAATATTAATAACTTTTAAACAGATTTTTTGCACTTTTAATAAGAAATTTACTAAAACAAAGCAAAATAAGGAAAACAAAAAAAATAAGCTTGCCTAACTAAAAGTCTTCTTCGTCTTTGAAATTGTCATTCACACGGACAACAAGAAGTACAGCGAAACTTAACAGCTGCATGTAAACACCATCTAGTGTGCAATAGTAGCTACTAATTTTCATTAACATGTAACCATTGCTGTAAAATAACTACATGAATTAAATTTCAGTAAACAGCTGATTAATAGCTTTTACATTACTAGATGTTTACAAATCTCCCCTGTGATCGGACTCACACCGCTTCTTTTTTTTAAACCGTACCGTCACTTAGAGGATGATGACCCCTATATAAGCAGTCTATTGCCGGAATTAAAAAAAGAGAGGATAGTATTGTGAGAACAGAGAAAGAAAGATGAGAAGATAGAGAATTTTTTGTGCTACTTAGATAATTCCCTTTTTTTTCTACAAGGCCGACAAGTGAGAGCAGTATCATGCCAACTGGGCAAACATGCTGTCCTGGCACTTAGCTCCGCTTGATTCGAACAGACTGTACCACAAAATATATAGCAGGATGTGACGGTCTGACCTTCATTTTAATATTTTTAAGGGCATTATTGCACTAGTAGCGAAATATCCCTCTAAGACCCCATAAAGTATATAAATTCTTGATCAGTGATAAAATCTAAGACGATTTAGTCATGTCCACCTGTGTAAATCACGATTGAGTCCAAACGAAAAGAGGCAGACCCTTGAAATTTGGTATAAATATTTCTTGATATGGTGAATCGGGTTCGTCAATAGGTTGAATGGGGCCAAAGGGAAAAAAGTTTCCCTAAGAGGTACTGAAACAACCTCTAAAAAACAACATATTTTTAATATTTTTTTAATTTTTTTTGGAATATTGTTATGCAAATCATATATTTTTGTATTAAAGAAGGCCCAAGGCATTGAACTTGGAGCCACAAAATTAGAAAAATCCATTTTTGGACCCCGCCCCTTTATATTTTATTACATGAAAAAAATAATGTAAATATGTAACGAATTGTTAAATACGTTAAGTGTTAAAGTTAAATGTTAAAACTTTTATGGCGAAGTTGAGATGTTCTCTGATCTTCGTCTAAACTACCCAATGCGTTAAACTGGGAGTCATAAAATAAAAAACATAATTTTTGAACCCCGCCCCCTTTAGTGGGCCTTATTATATTCAAAATTATTGTAAAAATTTACTTAAGTCCACATTCCTTGAAAGTAACATTTTTAAGCATTAATGACGAAGCTGAGACGTAACCAGGAAGTACTCTGCCCTAACCCTTCCCCGCCCTGTTTGCCTACTAAATGACCCTATCAAAAAAAAAAATTAATTTTGTATTTAATTATCACAAACATTTATTTTTTAGAGTTTTATGACAAAGTGAAATTTCTCCCCCACAACCCTTGCCAGAGCGACCCCACCAAAATGCAGTTTTAATATCCTCCAAAGAGAATTGGACCCCACAAAATATATATTTCCGGTCCAGTCTAGCAATGCCCATACGTTCGTTTGTGGAAAACATGATATTGTCTATTTTTGAACCCCGCCCCCTTTAGTGGACGTTGACGTACAATATTATATAAAGTAACTCTGTCCCATCAAGTTAAACATTTTAAATTTACTTACTAAATGTTTGGAGGGTATTTAAAATTCGAACCGGTTGAATATAATGTTTTTACTTGTTTTTAATATCAAACAAACAAAAAAGAAATTGCATATCCTTCGTCACAAGCAGAAAGGCTCTAACTCAAATAATTGCAATTTTATAGGTAAAGGTAAATATATAACAGCAGAATGTGTATTGAGCTCAATAAAAACTGCCACTATCATTTGCTATTAAAATTTTTATTTTTGCCACTATCGCACTAAAATTTTGCGACAATGTGTATTTGCGTGAAACGTGTTGGAATCACTGAAAAAGTCAATTTCTTAAAAATTGGAGTTAGGGCCTTTCTGCTTGTGGCCATCGATATATGCATTTCCAAAGTGGCACATGCAATACTATTTTTAATATTACCACTTTTCGTTTGTTATGTGGTCAAGTATGTCTATATTCCTGCATTTCATTGATTCTTACAAAGTGGACTTAACCCACCTTCAAAATAGCAAAACCCTAAATTTAATCATAAACTGCCAAAAATGTATGGACAATTACATAAGCAAAAAAATGCGGGCATATGGACATACTTGGCCACATAAGAAACAAAAATCATTCATATTAATATATTAATTGAGATAATATGTCCAATAAAAATTTTTAAAAATACTATTGTTATATAAAATAAAAATTTAATAATATCTTTTGCTTTTTGCCCAAATTTAGTTTCACCAAATGCAAAAATAGTTTTGCTTAAATTTACCTTAAATTTCTGGACCATCTATTATTTATTCCTAAATGAACTTGTGCAGTGTTTTTGTTTCCATACTTTTATAATTTTATCAAGTTGCCAACATGTCACAACAGTTATCCTGTCTCACATGTACGAGTATAAAATATTTAAAAGCCAAAAATGCAGTAAGAGGCAAAAAATATATGTGAAGTAAAATAATTTAGTGAGCAAAGAAGTTCAGGCAGCAGACACTTGACATTATGAAATGCAAAAAAAAAAACTAATACTCTGACTATGCCACACTATGGCACACACACACATGGGAGTGTGTGTCACAGAGATTTTAGTTTCCTGTGCCAGTATTTAAGTTTAATTTTTTTTTCTTTGCACATGTACAGCTTTATGAAATATCCTTTAAACCCGTGTTTAAGTTTTTTTTCTCCTTATCAACTCTCGTAGTGTGTAAGAGTTGCTACAAGACAAAAAGAACTTTTTTCCCTCTTGTAAATTATGTCATACAAGTTGTTAAAGACTATCCGTAATGCAGAGAGTGAGAGCGAGAGATATGAGAACTCGAAAAAAGCTTTACATTATTATTGCAATATAGATTTTGTTAAGGAAAAATATAATAATTATTCTGCAAACGTATTTATATTTGAAATTCATGCAGTTGTTGCTAAACTAAATTTTACAAACACTCGTATTCTCTATTTTGTACAAAATGTTCACAAGATATTTTCCTTTGTATGAAATTTATTATAAATAATGTTTTTCTATTCATAACAATTTGAATACTTTTGAATAGAATTTGCCAACAGTACGTCTATTATTTGTAAGCAAATTACAATTGCAGTTAACATCAGTATTGCAGAGATCTTAATAACTGACAGCTGTATTATTATTCAAAATCTTTAAAATGTAATTTCAATAAACAAAGTAACCTCTTATTTCTCTCTCTCTCTCTGTACTTCTCTTACATGCCATCATTGCTTGTCTCATTTGCTGGTATCCTTTAATTGCATGCAAACGAGTTTATTTGTATGTAATTTGCAATGTTCTACAATAACATCTGTAAATATAAGTGTCGGTTTTTGTCCTTCCCACTGCATTTACCAACTGAACTTTATAAAGTTTTCATGCGTGTGTTTTGTGTTGTAAATAACTCAACCGTAGTGAGTTGAGATTTAAACGTAACATACCACAAGGTAAGATGTAAATAGTTCAGTTACTCTAGCATCCATATCATTTGTGAATTATGGAGAAATACATTGCACTTCATGATACGAATACTAAATTCACCAAACAAGTTCTTAAAACTAACAAAAGCAGGCTATGAAATCAGGTAAGGGCAAGCAATATATTTCTATTGCACACAGTACAATACGCAAATTATATTTTATGAAACACATATAATATATATAGATAAATACGCCTTATATTGTGGTACACTTCTACATATATTATCGGCCAACAATGTTGTTGAAACATGTATGGTTTAAAGCACTTTCCTATGCAGACCGGCAAAGCATAAATATTTTTCCGAAATTATTGGCATAAAAGTGGTAAAAAAAAGCATTGTTAAGTTTGTGGTACACTTTAAAATAGCTTGTGCTCCACTCATATACATTTGACATATACTATTCAAAAGCTGGCTTTAAGCAGATAAGCACAGCATTAAATTGAATACCAAAACCAGTGCTAAGATGTAAACACGTTATATTCGACCAGGTGGAATCTTAAATACCCTCCAAATATTTAGTAAGTCCCCTTTCACACACATCAGGTTTACTTGATCAATTTTTCTTCAATTTTCTTTTAAACCTGCATTTACGTTCACACACGAAACGTCATGTCAAGTTTTTCTTCATTGCTGAACATTCATTTAATATATTACGGATGATAAAACAAAAGAAAATATAAAAACTGACTAGTACCGTCAAGTCTGTACCCCTCTTCACCGCTCTCTCATAAAAGATCAAGACTTGACGAGTCAAACCTGATGTGTGTAAAAGGGGTCTAAGTAAATTTACAATGTTTAACTTGATAGCAAAGAGTTCCTTTAAGACATCTCTGTACCCAATTTTAAATATCTATTTTGACAAAGTCATTCCGGGAAGGGCCGGGGGGAGACGTTTCACCTGTGCAAGACCAGAGAACATCACAGCTTGTTATAGGCTTAAGGAATAAAAATTGTTCCATATGTACACTATTTTTGCATATAGTATCGTACTTCAAGGCCCACTAAAGGGGGCATGGTACAAAAATATACTATATCATGTTTTCCACAGACGAACGTTTGGGCATTGCCTAGATCGTCCTAGACTTCATCACTGATCAAGAATATATGTATGTATATACTTTACGAGGTCCAATTCTTTTTGTATTTTGTCGGGGTCTCTATGGCAAGGGCCGTATTATAGACATTTCACCTTTGCCATAAAAGTCTAAAAATAAATGTTTGGGATAATTAAATGTAAAATTTATTTTAATATTTTTTAGGGGGAGGAGGGGTAGGGCAGTACCAGGTTACGTCTCAGATTCGTCATTAAAGCTTAAAAATTGTATTTTTAAGAAATGTAGGCTTAAGTAAAACAATTTGTAAAATTGTTACACCATATTTGCATATAATAACGCCCACTAAAGGGGGCGGGGTTCAAAAATTATTATTTTTATTTTTATTTTATGGCAACAAGTTCAACGCGTTGGGTAGTTTAGAGGAAGATCAGAGAACATCTCAGCTTCGCCATAAAAGTTTTAACATTTAACTTTAAGACTTAACGTATTTAACAATTCGTTGAATATTTACATTATATTTGCAGGGGGCGGAGTCCAAAAATGGATTTTTTCTAATTTTGTGGCTCCAAGTTCAACGCCTTGGGCCTTTCTTAATACAAAAATATATGATTTGCATAACAATATTCCAAAAAAAAATATTAAAATGATGTTGTTTTTTGGAGGTTGTTTCAGTACCTCTTAGGGGAACTTTTTTCCCTCTACGGACGGACATGCTGAGATCGTCTTAGATTTCATCACTGATCAAGAATCTACTCGTATATACTTTATGGGGTCTCAAATGGATATTTCACTGCGTTACAAACGGAATGACAAAGTGAATATACCCTTCAATTCTTTTTTGGAGGGCATAAAAAGGCACTTTAAAAGTTGTGGTACACTTGTAACTATTTAATCGTGCACCATTATTTATAAAATATATATGATTTTAAAGGTAGTTTTATGTAGAAATGCAACGTATAAATAGTTTTTGTAAATTATTGGTATAAAAGTAACAGAAAAGCGTTTTTAAAATTGTGGTACACTTTTGAGTATTTCACCCTTAACTGATACGCTTCAAACAAATATTGTTTAGAAAGTAGTGTTATGTAGATAAGCACAGTGGGGCAATTTCTCCTAAATTCTCAGCACAAGAGATTTAAAGTGCTGCCTTCAAAGTTGTAGTACACTTTTCAACATCTCATCGTTTAATAATATTAATGAAATATATATCACAGAAAATGCATTTTTATGTAAATATGCACATTATAAATAGTTTTCTTAAATTCCATGAAAACCGTAAAACGGTACACTTTTTAGTATCCTTATTGATGAAATGTATATCGTTAAAATGTAGCTTTATATAAATACATATTTATTTCTTTGCCCCAGTACTTAAATAACAACAACATCCTTCTATCCTACTCACTATTCAACATAACAGCTGTTTTCGAAAGCCGCTACATTTTTCATTCTCAGTACTGGGTACTGGAAAAGTTGGATAATTAACTTGATATTTATTTTACTTGTTTCTGGGAATATTTATCACACCGTCTTTCCAAATATTATATTAAAACTTTTGGTCTCTAAATCTTAATTCAATTTAATATAAAAAATTCTTTCAAATTCTGCTTAAACAAAAACTGATTTGCTGTTTTTGGCTCTTTTGCTACATATGAGAATAAGTAAAAGTATGAATTAAAATTGAAATTATTTTCCCAAATTTTATTTATAAATTTCCGAAAATAAATTCTAAAGCAACCGAAAAAAAACATAATTCTTTACAACGCACCACCGCAAAACAATACAATATTTCTCAAATTGGAGACAGTGCTACTGTTAATTTTAATACATTTGAAATATTTACAATTTGCTGAAATTAATTTTTCGAATATTTTTTTTAAATCTTCAACTAAAACTTTTTTCCATAAGTTTTAAACTTAATTGCAGAGGAAAAATGTTGTATTAAATATGCGAGTGTTATACAAATTTGTAAAGAGCCTTGGCTTATGACTTTTTTATTTCACCATCTTTGCATAGAAAAAAAGGCAGGATAATTATGTAGGAGTATGTTAAAAGGACTGCCTTGTAGAGTAACTCTGGGTAGTGTTTTTTTTTATATCTTTGTTCACAACTCTACACCTATTTCAATTTATTAAGACTGCCACAAAAAACTAACGACAACTTTTTCTTTTTTGTTGCTGTTGACAAATCCTTCAGGCCAACACGATACACACACACACACACACATAATCAAATAATGCCACTGTAAGAGTAACAAAAGCATCAGGACAACTACTACCACTGGCACTTGGTAAGCAACATGCCTTCATGGTACGAGTGTTATTATGTTTTCTACAACAACCTTAACAAACTCCAACAAAACAGCATTAATTATTGTATTTGTATGTGTGTGTGCTTGTTACTGAATGGTATTTTGCTACAAAATAGCAAGATATGCGGGTGTGTATGTGTGTGTGTGTGTTATTGCAGAACACATGCATGAAGGTGGGATCAACTGGCAAACAAGTGTATGGGTTAACACATACAAACAACCATGATGCACATTATTAGTTAAGTGTCACATAAAAAATAAACGAAAAAGGAAAAACTATAAATTTATCCTACATGATGGAAAATTTCATCATAAAATTAAAATATTGTAGACTGTAAATCAATATGAATTTCTGCATGAAAAACTTCAATAAAAAGATGTAGCCAGAGCGACTTGAATTCAGTTGTCATGCTTCCTCAGCTTGACACAGAATTTTTAGTTAATTAGATTATATGCGAGTCATTTTGGAGAATTAAGTAATTTTTTTTTTTAAATTGATATATCGTTTTGAGCCTTTTTCGAGCATTTGAAAAAAGCTAAATTTTTACTAAATTTCCAAAAAAAAAATGTTTTCTTTATATTCATGCTATTGACGTTTTTTACCTTTGACACTCTTTACAAAACATATTTCTAAGCACATTTTGGGTAAAATTGTGTTTCAACCAAAAAATTGATTTTTTGCAAACATTTTTCCTAAAAAATTGGTAAAAAATTTTTTTTGCTTAAATGCATGCGACTTAAGCTTTTTCGGAAGCTTCTTCGCATTTGAAACTCCTTTCAATACTCAGTTCTTAGAAATAAACGCGTTTTGGGTAAAATTGGGTAAAATTGTGTTTCAACCAAAAAATTGATTTTTAGCCAAAAAATTGAACAAAAATTTCTTTGCTTAAATGCATGCGACTTAAGCTTTTTCGGAAGCTTCTTCGCATTTGAAACTCCTTTCAATACTCAGTTCTTAGAAATAAACGCGTTTTGGGTAAAATTGGGTAAAATTGTGTTTCAACCAAAAAATTGTTTTTTAGCAAAAAAATTGGCCAAAAATTTTTTTGCTTAAATGCATGCGACTTAAGCTTTTTCGGAAGCTTCTTCGCATATGAAACTACTTTCAATACTCAGTTATTAGAAATAATCGCCTTTTGGGTAAAATTGCGTAAAAGTGTGTTTCAACCAAAAAATTGATTTTTAGCAAAGGGGTACCCCTTTCCAAAAAAAGTGGTCAAAAGTTTTTTTTGCTTAAATGCATGTGACTTAAGCTTTTTCGGAAGCTTCTTCGCATTTGAAACTCCTTTCAATACTCAGTTATTAGAAATAAACACATTTTGGGTAAAATTGGGCAAAATTGTGTTTCAACCAAAAAATTGATTTTTAGCAAAAAAATTGGCCAAAATTTTTTTTGCTTAAATGCATGCGACTTAAGCTTTTTCGGAAGCTTCTTCGCATTTGAAACTCCTTTCAATACTCAGATCTTAGAAATAAACGCGTTTTGGGTAAAATTGGGTAAAAGTGTGTTTCAATCAAAAAATTGATTTTTAGCAAACGGGTACCCCTTTCCAAAAAAAAGTGGTCAAAAGTTTTTTTTGCTTAAATGCATGTGACTTAAGCTTTTACGGAAGCTTCTTCGCATATGAAACTACTTTCAATACTCAGTTATTAGAAATAATCGCCTTTTGGGTAAAATTGCGTAAAAGTGTGTTTCAACAAAAAAATTGATTTTTAGCAAAGGGGTACCCCTTTCCAAAAAAAGTGGTCAAAAGTTTCTTTTGCTTAAATGCATGTGACTTAAGCTTTTTCGGAAGCTTCTTCGCATTTGAAACTCCTTTCAATACTCAGTTATTAGAAATAAACACATTTTGGGTAAAATTGGGCAAAATTGTGTTTCAACCAAAAAATTGATTTTTAGCAAAAAAATTGGCCAAAATTTTTTTTGCTTAAATGCATGCGACTTAAGCTTTTTCGGAAGCTTCTTCGCATTTGAAACTCCTTTCAATACTCAGTTCTTAGAAATAAACGCGTTTTGGGTAAAATTGTGTTTCAACCAAAAAATTGGTTTTTAGCAAAGGGGTACCCCTTTCCCAAAAAATTGGTCAAACATTTTTTTTGCTTAAGTGCATGCGACTTAAGCTTTTTCGGAAGCTTCTTCGCATTTGAAAGTCCTTTCAATACTCAGTTATTAGAAATAAACGCGTTTTGGGTAAAATTGTGTTTCAAGCAAAAAATTGATTTTTAGCAAAGGGGTACCCCTTTCCCAAAAAATTGGTCAAAAATTTTTTTTTGCTTAAGTGCATGCGACTTAAGCTTTTTCGGAAGCTTCTTCGCATTTGAAACTCCTTTCAATACTCAGTTATTAGAAATAAAAGCGTTTTGGGTAAAATTGTGTTTCAACTAAAAAATTGGGTTTTAGCAAAGGGGTACCCCTTTCCCAAAAAATTGGTCAAACATTTTTTTGCTTAAATGCATGCGACTTAAGCTTTTTCGGAAGCTTCTTCGCATTTGAAACTCCTTTCAATACTCAGTTATTAGAAATAAACGCGTTTTGGGTAAAATTGTGTTTCAACCAAAAAATTGGTTTTTAGCAAAGGGGTAGGTTAGGTTAGGTTAGGTTAAAAGGGCTGCTCGCAGTAAGCGAGAAAAACACTCGGAGGCCATCAAAAGGCCCATTGTGATGCCCAAGAGGACTATACCCTACACACTCTTCTCAAGACGAAGTGGTGGTTCCTGAGAACCATCCAGAACTTCTCACAAAGCCCGCCAGGGCAGCCAGCGGTGCATCCCTGAGGCAGTCAAGATCCCGCAGGAAACGAGAGCCTAGATGTCTAAGCCTACGCTCCTGCAGGGCCGGACAGTCACAAAGGAAATGCTGTACTGACTCCTCCTCCTCCTCATCGAAGCAGCTCCTGCAGCGGCCATCATGGGGAAAGCCCAAACGCTCCGACATGTGCCCAATTGCACAGTGCCCTGTCAAGACCCCTACCAGGAGTGCCAGCGGCTGTTTCCCAAAAAACAGAAGTTGCCTAGTCCTAGCTCTGCTAAGCGAGGGCCATAGAGTTTTGGAGACCCTACAGGTAGTAATACTTGACCACCTGTTTGTCACCTCCCTCCTTGCCCACCTCTGAAATCTGCCCAGCAGCTCAACTGAGGGAATGTCAATGTCCCTACGCGATACTGCTTCATCCAAGGCCGAACCCGCTCTCGCGCATTCGTCCGCCATCTCATTCCCCTGAATGCCTTCATGCCCTGGAACCCAAACCACATTGACATCATGCCCCCTAAGTCTGGCCAGAGATTGAATGCATGCCAGTACACATCTCGACTTTATAATCTCCGAACCCAGGGCTCTAATTGCTGCCAGACTATCTACACAGATGTCAATAGTTCTTGCCTCCAAATTGAGCCCATCAATCCTTAATGCTGCCTCGGTAATAGCATAAATCTCTGCTTGGAAAACTGTCGAGGTATCGGGTAGCCTGAGCGATACCGAAAGGCCGAGACCCTCGGAAAATACCCCCGAACCAGTGCCAGTGTCCATCTTCGAGCCGTCCGTAAAAACCAAAGTTGCATTACTACGAGTCGCAGAGTTTTCCTTCCAGTCCTTCCTCTCCGGGAATGCGACTGAGAAGGATTTGTCGAAGCACATGACCGGAGTCATATAATCAGTCCGTCCCCCCAGGACCTGCCCTCCTACCTTTTGTAGGATAATGCCATGTCCCGTACGATCATGCCTGAAACTGCCCGACTCCATGAGCCTGAGGGCAGATCTGGCAGATATGTACTTGATGTATATATCAAGGGGAGCCAAATCAAGCATTGTCTCTAGACTGGCCTGAGGGGCCGACCTCATTGCGCCAGTCACAGCAAGACATGCTAGCCTCTGTACCTTGCCCAGAATAGAGAGATATGTACTCTTGTCCACAGCCCTCCACCAAACAAGTGATCCATAAGTAAGAATGGGTCTGATCACCGCCGTATACATCCAGTGAAGGATGTACGGTTTCAACCCCCATCTCCTCCCTGAAACTCTCTTGCATGCGTAAAACGCACATAGAGCCCTCCTCGTTCTATCCTCCACATTTCGTCTCCACGATAGTTTAGAGTCTAGAATAATGCCGAGGTACTTCGCTTCCCTCGAGAGTCCCAAGCTCATGGTGGCCTAAAAGCCGGGATCTTATATCTCTTGGTAAAAAGTACCAGTACAGTCTTCGAAGGGTTTATGCCTAGACCGTTCCCCTTGGCCCAGTCCAGTAGTTCGTTCAGCGCCGATTCCATGAGTTCACTTATCGTAGGCAAATATTTACCCCTTATAAGGAGCACAACGTCATCAGCATAAGCAACTACCTTGGTGCCACCTGCGTTCAACCTGAAAAGGATGCTGTTCAGGACAAGGTTCCATAGGAGCGGAGACAGAACTCCCCCCTGCGGAGTGCCCCTTGTTACAGCCTTCCTCCTCGTACTCATGCCCAAACTGGATACTATGGATCTGCTCCTAAGCATGTTCCCTGCCCAGTCCGTAATTAACTGGTCCGCACCGATCTCTCTGAGCGCCCCAGTTATCGAGGATATGTTCAGATTGTTAAAAGCGCCCTCTACGTCTAGGAAGGATGCCATAACAAAATCCTTCTTGTCAAGGGAATCTTCTATAGTGCCGACAACATCATGCAGCGCCGTCTCCACCGACCTACCCTTCTGGTAGGCATGCTGTGCACCGCAGATGCACAGACTGATTGGTCTGTAATCTTTAGCGGTACCGTGGTTTATCCCACCCGCTTTTGGAATAAATACCACAGTAACCTCCCTCCACTCCATAGGAATGTACCCGTAAACGAGACTTCCCCTAAAAATGGTTAGCAGCCATGGTAAAATCGCCTCCATGGCATGCTGCATCAGCGCTGGGAAAATACCATCTGGCCCCGCTGACTTAAAGGGCTTAAAAGATGTCACTGCCCATCTTACCCTGGCTGACTGCACAATGGAGTCCACCAAATCACTCCCTAGGATAGCTGTTTGCACGGGGACGACAGTACCACGTACGTCCGCCCCGTCCTCACAATCCGGAAAGTGAGTTTCCATTAGTAGCTCCAGGGTATCCTCGCTGCTTTCAGTAAAAGTTCCCTCAGGCCTCATAAGGGATCCCGGCGTGCCAGGCTCCTTAGAGAGTAGTTTTCTTAGGCGGGAAGCCTCAGATGTGCTCTCCAAGTCACCACAGAAACGCTTCCACGATTCCCTCTTTGCCTTCCTGGTTTCGCTCTTGAAGGCGTTGAAACTCCTACGATAGTTATCCCAGTCTATGGGATTTCTGTCGCGCTTCGCCTTATTAAAAAGTCTTCGGCAGTCTGTCCTGAGCTGCTTGAGTCTCGGATTCCACCACTTCTGATGGACTTTCGTTGACGGTTGCCGCTCCCGACAAGATGCGTGATAGGCGTCCCTCAGTGTCCTTGACAAAAGGACTGAAGAGTCCTCCAGCTCCTGGATGCTGCCCACCTGCTCCGCTACTGGAGGTGGTAGGGCATCCACGAGCTTTCTGAAACTTCCCCAATCCGTTTGCCTAGGGTTCCTGTAAGGCTTGTCCCCACTCGGAATAAGATCGATCGTAAAAGTGATTCTGTTATGATCAGAGAATGAGCACTCAAGGCTCACCCTCCAGTCAGATATTCTAATAGAGTCCCTATCACTAACCAAAGTTAAATCAATGACCTGTTGCCTGATCCTATTGAAAAACGTTGGCCTATTGCCCTTGTTGCAAATCCTAAGATTGGTTGACAAGAGAAATTGTAATAAATCCTCACCTCGTTTATTTATATCCGTGCTACCCCAGAGTGTGTGATGCGCATTTACATCACCGCCCAGTACAAGGTCATGTCCACGTGTCCCGCACCAGTCAATGAGTGTGCGCACCGCACTCGGAGGAGGGTCATCCACCTCATACGGTAGATACGCCGATGCCAGGATCACCATCGGGAGATCCTTGCGTTCAAGCGCAGCTACCGTTAGATCGCCAGAGCTGTAATGGGATAAAAGAAAAATATTGATGTTTTTCCTAATCAGAATACAGCTTCTAATCTTACCTTCCGTGGTAGGAGAGAGAAGAGTAAACAAACGTGACCGAAGGCCCCGAACCTTATTTCCAACTAACCAAGGCTCTTGGATCAAGGCCACGGATATGCACTCCCTCTCCATAAAGCGTAACAGCTCGTCCGATGCTGCCTCGGAGTGATGCAAGTTAATCTGCACCACCTTTATGCCGCTCGGAGTCGCCATTTTGTGAGTCCTTCTTTGTAGGCAGAATCAGCCTAAGCTGATTCAGCCCATATTTGATAACGCCCTTTTTGGGGCGCAGGAGATGGAGGGATTCTGAATCAATTTTGATCCAGAGATCTTTGCCATCCCCCTTGTCCCTGGCACGTCCACGTTCAATCGTCCAGTTCTCAGTACCAAGGTCCTTATTCTGGCGCTTAATGAGTGTAAGTGTGGCCTCATCCTCCAGAATAGGAGGAGGAATCCACACGCGCACCGTCACCTGAAAAGGAACTTGGTCCAAGGGCACGATTTCAATTTTGGCTCATGGCCAGAGCTCGCCAGCTTCTTGGATGCTGTTTTTGAGAAAACCGAGAGCCTTCTCATTACCGCAACCAATAATTTTGACGCCTCTGGACCACTTTGCCCCATCAAACGCAGTGAACGAGTCATCGTCACAAGTGGCGAGCGCGTCCACTAGTCTGCGCAGAATTCGTTCTTCCAGAAGCAGCCATTGATCATTTGTCATTTTGCCCCCCGGCTGACTGCGATCAATAATGGCTACCTGTAGCTCAGGTGCTGATGTCAAGCTAGTTGATGGTTTCAACCGCTTGCCCTCAGGCATCTGCGTCTCACCCGACCTTTGCCGTTTGCCACTAGAACCCCCTGCAGGGTCCCCTTTGCCAGCCCCGTGACCTCGTTTAGAGGAGAATGGAGCTTGCCTTGAGGACTCCTTGCCGGCGGTTTTCGCTTTACCGCGTAGGTCATCACCTCTCTTTGACTTGGACGACACCCCTTTCGATGTAGAAGGGCCATCGTCCAATTTCTCCGAGTCGGTGATCGTGCTCGGTCCAGGTTTAGTTAAGGGCCCGGCTGATGCCGAGATCGCTTTCCTACCCTGGTTTCTGGCCACGTTCGTCCCCGTCTCTGGCCTTGCCTCCATGGCAGAAGTATTCCGAGACTCTTCATACTTCCGAACATGGTAGGCATGCTTGCGCCGCAAAGCCTTCTCCCGGGGAGTCAAGGAAGTTGGATCTCGAGATTCCAACGACCTTAAAAACCGGAGAGAACGCTTGTAGCCTGCCAGCTTTTTGCGTTCGTCCGGTCTTTTCTCCGCTCCTTCCATCACCTGTGCCTCTGATACCTTCCTGTCCGCCCCCACCGATTGTCTGTCCTTGGTATCAGAGGAGACCATGGTGATGTCATCCTCGTCCGTCTCGTAGATGTTAAGTCCGTCCAGTCCTGGAAATATGTCTAAGTCATCGTCACTAACTGTCCTGTCTTGTCTTTTCAGAAACCTGTCCCCTACTATGTCTGCCCCCCCTTGGCCCTTAGCATTGTCCGCCCCCCCTTGTATAGGTCCCTGAAAAACACTCCCCATTTGTGTCTGTTGCCCGTCATCCCTTGTCGTACTGTCCGAGTTTGATGTTTTTTCTGTTCTTTCGCTTATTGTTCCCACGAGTGTAGGGGAGAAAATGTCCACCATGTCATAGCCCCCAGTGACAAGGTAAGGGCTTAATTACTTGCTGAGGCGCCCAGGTATCAGCAAGGCTCCGTAAGAATACAGTCGGTTACCCCTGACTGCAAACCAGCCGACAGGCACGGGTCGCATAACACCTCGGCTTAGGGGGGATAACTATTTGCCATGCAAGCCTTTAGAGCACTTGCCACCAAAAACAGGCAGAAACCCTAAAAAGGTCATCTTACTCCAGGTTCTGTCTGAATCAGAGACACTTGCCACAGCCAGCACTGAGCCACCACATCGCGCCAAGATTGTTATCCACGTGATGGTAGCAAAGGGGTACCCCTTTCCCAAAAAATTGATCAAACATTTTTTTTGCTTAAATGCATGCGACTTAAGCTTTTTCGGAAGCTTCTTCGCATTTATAACTCCTTTCAATACTCAGTTATTAGAAATAAACGCCTTTTGGGTAAAATTGCGTTTCAACCAAAAAATTGATTTATTGCAAAAAAATTTATTTTTTCCTAAAAAATTGGCCAAAATTTTTTTTTGCTTAAATGCATGCGACTTAAACTTTTTCGGAAGCTTCTTCGCATTTGAAACTCCTTTCAATACTCAGTTATTAAAATTTTTTTTTTTTTTTGTAATTCTTTATTTACAATCTATCCAACCAAGGATAATAAGTAAATTTGATGTAGTAATTAATATAACATTATGTTGTACTCCATTGAGGACAACATGGCAAAATTTATAATTGATATCCATATTTATATACTTATAATGTAAATGGCATATGTTCTGTATTATAAAAGTAAATATACATACATAATTAGAAATTATAATTGAAAAAAAAAGAAAAATTAAAACAAGTGGTTATATTGAGATCATGCGAAATTGTTACTTTCTAAACGGTAAATCCAAGATGTGGTGCCTTTTAAGTCTTCTTGTTTCTTCTGAATCATCTAGTAGAACGATAGCTAGCGGGTTCACGTGCTTACTCAGTCTTTCTAGATAGTTTTGACTATATCTCCGAATTTCATCTTTTACTTGTGGTATGTTTAAATCATTGTGGATTGTTTTATTTGACACGAACCATGGAGCGTTAACAATTGACCTGAGAGTTTTTGATTGGTATCTTTGCAGTATTTCAATGTTTGAATTGCTGGCTGTGCCCCAAAGCTGAATGCCATAAGTCCATACTGGTTTTAATATTGTTTTGTATATAAGGACCTTGTTTTGCAAGCTTAGTTTCGGTTTTGAATTAAGTAACCAATACAATTTTTTCGTTTTAATGTTTAACTGTTGTTTTTTTGTTCTAATATGAGTTTTCCACGTTAACCTTCTGTCAATATGGATACCCAGATATTTAACCGATTCTTTCTGTGGTATATTAATATTGTTGAATACAACGGCAGGACAGTTGCCTCGTCGCAACGAAAACGTTACATGAGTTGACTTTTCTGTGTTGACTTTAATTTTCCATTTGTTCAACCATACTTGTAGTGCATTTAGTTGAGCTTGTACTGTGTTTGATGCATCATTCGGGCAATTGCAAGATGCTAAAATAGCAGTATCATCTGCGTATGTGGCGATTAAAACATTATCATTAACTGGCATATCTGATGTGAAGATTGTGTACAAAAATTGGTCCTAGGACACTGCCTTGTGGGACTCCAGATTTTATGCTATATATTTCAGAAATCTCAGTGTTGTATTTAACATAAAAACTTCTATCTGTTAAATAAGATTTTAAAAGTAAATAAAAAGGCGTTGGCAGTATCTTTTTCAACTTAAAACATAAGCCGGCGTGCCATACTTTATCAAAAGCTTGTTGAATATCAAGAAATACTCCTGTACAGTATCTTTTGTTTTCCAATGTATCTCGAATATAGGCAACGATACAATGGCATTGCTCTGGAGTGCCGTGTTTTTCTCGAAAACCAAATTGGTATTCAGGAATAACTTTCAGTTTGTCTAAAACTGGCATTAATCTATCTAAAAATATTCTTTCAAATATTTGAGCGAATACGACCAGTAGACTTATCGGTCTGTACGATGAGACAATATTTTCTGGCTTATTTGGCTTCTTAATCAATACGATTTCTGCACATTTCCATTGTGTGGGAAAATAACTAAGTTTTAATATAGCGTTATACAAAGACGTTAGAAATATAACAGCCTTATTTGGAAGTGCTTGAACAACCTTTCCATCTATACTATCGTAGCCAGGAGACTTGTTGCAGTTAATATTCTTGATTTGGCTTTTAACTTCATTCACGGATATTGTGGGTGCTGTTGGCTGAAGTAGTAGAACACGAGACTATGAAGCGGAGAGTCCTGAGTTCAAGCCACCGCTGAGTCATGAAATATTGTGTTGAATTCTTCAGATCAGCATTAGTGCGTGGTTGTGTTAGTTGTTGCCAGCCTGTTTTCAGTGATGAAGGCATAGCACTGATTACTGGACAATTACTGGCAGCGACTGACCCAATCATGTACTAAAAGCAGAGTAACAGCACTCACCTTCGTCGGCCCTGTAGCAAAAAATTAGCCGGCGAAGTAAAAGGTTGAAATAGCTACAAAAAAAAAAAACTGTCTATCCTCTCATCTTTCCTAATCTGTCCCCTCAATACTATCCCCTCGTTTTCAGTTCCAGCGCAATGCATTGCATATATAGGGGACATCCCCTGAGTGCTGGTCCTACTCCTAAAAAAAAAATGTATTTTAATGGCCAGTCCATAGGGCAGGGACAGTTGAGGAAATCAACTACTTCGTTATCATGATTACCTGTATTTTCATGACCCTTAAATGTATTTTGCAGGTGATTAGCAAATGCTGCAGCTTTAGTTTTATCGGTTTTACACCACGAACCGTTACTGTCCTTAATTGGAACATTTCTTTTAGCTGGTCGTTTTATATATTTGGTAGCTTTCCACAAAGAAAATTCATTATTTTTGTTGCTATTAGGGTTAAGGTTATACAAAAAATTACCCATCTGATCGTTTTTCCAATTGTTTAGTGCAATTTTAAGGTCTTTTGCTGCTTTATTAAAGATTTGTTTGTCGCGAGGATTCCTGCTTATTTGCCAAATTTTTCTGAGTCTTCTTTTTTCTCTTAAGAGATTTCTTATTTCAGATGTAAGATTTAAATGATCAATTCTCTGTCGACTTACAAGATTTGGGGTAGATAAAAACCAGCATCATGAATTGTGTGATTAAATATTTCTATTGCATTTTCCATTTCTGCTGCAGATGACAAGGAGACATTAAGGTTAAGATTCCGTTCAATCCAAGTGGCAAATGATGTTAAATCAGCTTTAGAATTAATGATATTGTGCTTATATATTTGTGACTGTAAGATAGTATTAAAGCATACTATTAGAGGTGCATGATCTGAGCTTAATTCGTCAACGTGAGTCATATGAAGTAATTGATTAGAAATGCCAGAATGTGGGACTTCCTGTGGATAATACTGAAAAGTTGTTGTTTGTAATGCAGTTATTAGAAATAAACGCCTTTTGGGTAAAATTGTGTTTCAACCAAAAAATTGTTTTTTTGCAAATAGTACCCCTTTCCTAAAAAATTGGCCAACATTTTTTTTTTTTGCTTAAATGCATGCGACTTAAGCTTTTTCGGAAGCTTCTTCGCATTTGAAACTCCTTTCAATACTTAGTTATCAGAAATAAACTCCTTTTTGGTAAAATTGGGTAAAATTGTGTTTCAACCAAAAAATTGATTTTTCGCAAAGGGGTACCCCTTGCCAAAAAAAATTGGCCAACATTTTTTTTTGCTTAAATGCATGCGTCTTAAGCTTTTTCGGAAGCTTCTTCGCATTTGAAACTCCTTTTAATACTTAGTTATTAGAAATAAACGCCTTTTGGGTAAAATTGTGTTTCAACCAAAAAATTTATTTTTAGCAAAGGGGTACCCCTTTCCAAAAAAAATTGGTAGGAAGTATGAAATAGGTTTAATTATTGAAATACACAATTACAAAGTTTCCCAAGACTGAGCGAAGAAAAATCATCATTTGAGATAAAACTGAAGAAAAAGTGTTGAAAATTCGGAATAAAAAATATAAAACCAGACTTAATCATATAAAAAAATGAAACAGAGATAAAGATTATCGACATCGATATAATTTGACAGCTGAAAATGGCAAATACTGTTGACTTTTCTGTTCAGTAGGTTTTGGCAAGCCATCTTGTGTCTTTTAAGGCTACAACAATTCTGCAAAAAAAAAAAGTAAATCTGTTCGCAAAATTCATGCAGCATTTCGCAATAATTTTATTCTTCTCGATTTAAAACCATCAACAACGCAAAGAAATGATCTTGGCGAAGATAGTATTGCTGCTATAGCGCAAAAACTCCGAAATGTTGGCTCGTCTTCGTCACCAACTTGCTGCCCTTTACCCTTCGACTAAGTGAGAAAACCCAAACGGCATGAACTGATGCCAAATGACTATCATTTGCGTCGCATTTTAGCTGAATGGACTCAGTGGTGCCAAACTGACGGGATAGGGTCAGATTTATTGGAAAAATTTAAATTTTCTTGTTTCTTGACCTCTTTTTAATTATTATTGTATTCTGATATTTTTAAGCTTAAGGTCTCTTTATTTTAGTTTAGTTTTTAATTTCAATATTTCGTCACTCCGTTGTGTGACTTCTTCAGGAAATTAATTATTTTATTTATAATTAATTTCCTGAAGAAGTCACACAACGGAGTGACGAAATATTGAAATTAAAAACTAAACTAAAATAAAGAGACCTTAAGCTTAAAAATATCAGAATACAATAATTGGAAAAATATTTATAAAAATTGGAATTAAATAATAAATGCCACGAAATGCTAATATTTCTGTCTTGCGTTCATCATTTCAAGCTCTCGCGCAGGTAAGAAAACACACGATGTTACTTAGGAATGTTGTGTATTGAAAGAGGTCTTCCTGAAAGTCATGCTGCAGTTGGACACGTGAAAATATTATCACCTTCAGCATTATATCAACTTCCCCAAATTTGTTAGTATCAGTTTATCTGTTAAGACAAGAAAGTATTTGTAATTTCGCTTTAATTATTTATTATATGTGATTACATATTGATTAAGATGACAGGAACTGTAGGAGAGTTTTAAACAAAATAAATCAGTTTCTATCTGGGTGAAACTGCGGTCAGCCGTCATGTCGCCATGTTTTCGACATCAATTGCAAATACAAACTTCTATATATAAGCGATGCACAGTGGGTTGAATGATAGAGAAAGTGGCGATTAGTTCATAGAACTTGTAATTTTAAAATGTTGTAATTTTTTATAGATGAGTTTTAAATACATAAAAACCCATCATTTAAAAAAGAATTTTTTTGAAAAAAAATTTTTAACCTCTAATGGGCTTTTTGTATTTTGGTCTTATTTGACTATTTTTGCTGTAACTTTGGAATGAAAAACGATAAATTTGTAAATTAAATTGGAAATTAAAGCATACTTTATGTACCTTTAGAACAAATAATAAAAAAAGATAATAAAAATAACTTGTTTTTTGGTTTTTGTTTCTTTTTTCACATTGATTTTTAGCAACCGGAATTTTCTCAGAAAAGTCTTCATAATTCAAAAATCGCACAAATGCGCAAATAGGTATTCTGGGATTTATTACCTAAAATCTTATATTTTAAGAGCATCAAAGCATTTTTTCCTGCACTCATCCGCAAAGTTGTTGAAACTCAATGTATATATCATAAATACCAAATTTTTGAAGACATTTAATTTTTTTTTTAAATAATTCTAAACAAAAAAAAATTTTTTAAATGCTCATATACCTGAAGTTTACGGTTCCATTATAAAACTTTTACTTATAGAAGTCTTAACAAAAACTATAATCACTTGAAATATCAAAATTTTCCCTTTTAATCAATGCGCGCAAAAATAACAAAAATGATTGAACTTTGAACACACACTGCAAATAAAGTAAACTACCAAGAACTTTTATTTTTGCAGTTAGTGATGTAGAATTTTATCTACTTTCATATGATACCAAATACGGTTGTGAAAGTTAAAGTTAATCTTTTGAATTAATCGCCACTTGCGAGGGCTTTCACCCCACAGTGCGATGACACGACTAAGGACTTGTGTACCAACAAGTTATATCAGCTATTGCCGAATGGGAATTACAGATTTTTTTTTTCCGGTGTTGTAATTTATTTGACCGATCTAAATAATAGGTCTTTATGTTTAAATTTGAACGTGTAAAATGATAATCAGAAACAGTTAATTAAAATAAACTAATATTTAAAACAATTAATTAAAATAAACTAATATTTAAAACAATTAATTAAAATTAAACAATGAAAAAGAGAACAAGGGAATTTTAAAAACGAACTGAATGAATTGTAATTAAGTTATTTTTTGCTGTAAAACTCTGGTTACAACAAAAAGATTCAACGTTACATTGTTGGAAAGATAATTTAATTTACGTATTTGAATTTTTCTACAAAAACCGTGCACTTTGTAAATGCATAAATAAGTAATTTTAAAAAAATTATGATCATTTTACGTTGAAAAGTGGTGGTGTAAAAACATTTCTATCGAATAAAAATAAAATGTTAAAAGTCTTAACAATTCTAATTGCTGTAGTGGCTGACGACGCTTTTCGACTTTCTTATCCCGATTACAGTGAGTGTGAATTTTTCTTAAATATATTCATTTAATTTTCTATAATTTTAAGATGAATATTTGTTTGATGAGTTCGAGTCCATAAATAATGACGTGAGCATCTTCCGACAGCGACGTGATGTAAACATTTTTGTTGTACTGGCGATAAATTCAAATTTGATTTAGCTGCTAAACTTAGCGAGATCACTGGACAGTGTAAATCTGAGTTAAACATGAGTAAGTACAAGCGATGCAAAATTAATCACAGCAACGATTTTTTATACCCTCCAAAAAAGAATTGACGAGTATATTCACTTTGTCATTCCGTTTGTAACGCAGCGAAATATCCATCTGAGTCCTCATAATGTATATCTATTCTTGACCAGTGATCAAATCTCAGACGATCCGTCCGTCCGTGGAAATGACGATTCAGTCCAAACAAAAAGAGCCTGGTCCTTGAAATTTGGTACAAACACATTTTGAAGGATAGCACAAGTTCAAATGGACTGAATCGGGCAAGAGGGGAAAAAAGTTCCCCTAAGAAGAACCACCCTCAATTATATTATTTAAGCTTACATCCCTTAAAAACATTTTTAAGCTTTAATGACGAAGCTGAGACGTAACCTGGTACTCCTCTTTTAAATTTACTTACTAAATAGTTGGAGGATATTTAAGATTCGACCCGGTCGAATATAACGTTTTTACTTGTTTTATTGGAAATATTTGCAATATATGACTTTAGAAAGGAGTTGCTTTAAAGTTAGTCGTCTCAATACTCAAACGGTAAAAAACTTGCTTTAGGGAAGCATGAATCCGAAATGCAATGTGTTTGAAGTAAATTTTCGTAACACCTTTTAACTCCATTTCAGAATGCAAACAGCTATAAAATTTATTGCAAATGTAACGGAAGGAAAAATGCATGCTAAGTTATTTGCGTAGACGTAGAATAATATTTCTATAAAATACTATATCCTTCTATACACATTCTGAAATTATGACAAAGAGATTTTGCATAATAAATTTCTTTAATTGTCTATATGACGCACCTCACGCAATCGGCACAAACATTTTTTTTTATAGAGTTTGACGAATAGGACAATTAGTTTGATTGACAAATTGCACGCGTTGGTCTGATGTAAGTCAAAACAACAAAAAGCAACCATCAGCTGTTAAATGGGTGCTCAGATAAAGCAGTGATGCCAACCCAAAGTTGTGACACTCTAAAAAACACGCTTTAGTAGACACTTGAAGGATGTACAAGAATAAATTTTCACTTGAGTTCATTTTAGCTCAAACCTGAATGTTTTTAGAAGCCATTTGGCAAAAAATCATTGTTTTAAAGATATTTATTGCAAATTACACCAGATTTACTAACAATAGTTGACCAACCCTTATTTCTTAACGTGTTAATGCACTGCGATATCGCAAAAAATTCAAATTACAATTACTTAAAACACTTTTCTATGTGGTTATAGGTTGTTAATTAAAATGCAAGTAGAATTTATTTGAAATATATTTTGCATAGAACTTCATGCGAAATTTGTTTGGTGTCAATATGTGACTGTCAACTTAAATGAAAATTGTATAAATGCAGTTTACTTCGATATAAGAGAATAATTTTTGTATTGCCGAAATCTCTGCATTTAAACACTTTCTTTTTTTTCATATAAATAATATTAAAGATTCTGTCGAGTTAGGAAATTTCTATTTTTCCGATTTCGGACTAAAGTATCTGTTAACACTAAACTGAAACATGCATTTTCTACATACGCTTTTACTACAAATTCAAATATTGTCTTATTGAAACAATTAAAAAATTAAACATTTTCTTTTGTATTCTGTAGCCAAACCTTTAGATATCATGCAAAAAATAGAATATATAATTTGTTCAACTGAATGTTCTTACCGCATGCTGAATCTAAGCGACTCAAATGGCAAATTGGATCCTGAAGCTATTATTAAATTTTATGCCTTTTACGAGTCCGAAGGAACAGAATGGAAACTGGCTGCTCTTGATGGATACGTAGACGAGTGCTTAACTAAAGTTGCATCTACTACAAAAGCAACTGATAAACAGTGCAGCGATGTTCCTCTAAATTTTGATATATGCATTGCCCTCAAATTCCTTCTAGGTTGTCCAGCTGAGTTGCGTATTGATCACGAAATATGTAACTTGCGTAGAAAAGATGCTGAATATTTGGAGACCAAGAACTTTGCAACTTAAAATTAATTTTACAACGAAAATGGTTTCACAATTTTAATGTAATCATTTTTAAATTGAATTTTGAAATAAACGAAGAAGATCTAGAGACTTCATTCTTGAACGTAAATCGAGTGGTATCTATTGCAAATTCGAAAATACGGTTCCACAGCTGTGAAGTTGACACCTATTCGCGGATACAAAATCAACTAGCAAAAACAAATTATATTTTGTTTTATTATATACTTTGGGTAAAATTAAATTTGTATTAATAATATTAAAAAAAAACAAGTAAAAGTGCTATATTCGGCTGTGCCGAATCCTAAATACCCTTCACAGATGTAATTCTTCTTTCTTTCTTGCTAAAACAGAAAGTAGGTTTAATTTTATCAATTTATTTCTTCCTTTTAATACCAATTTATTTTTTCCTGACATATAAACTAAGTATAATTCATCATTAAAATCAAAAATAGCAAATTATATGTTTACTTTTATGAATAAAAAAATTTCGAAATTCCAACTCTGAAATTGGATTTTTAATTTTTTTGGTTTTTAATACCAATTTAACTCTTCCCGAAGTATAAAAGAGATTTCATCCACAAAAAACCAAAATTAGGAACTTATATGGCTAATTTTATGTACTAAAAAATTTCGATTTTCCAACCCTGGAACCGAATTTTTAGTTTTAAAATTTTTAATACCAATTTAATTCTTAACGAACTATAAAATAGGTTTAAATTCACTGAAAAAAAGAAAATTGGGAACTTATATGGTTATTTTTATGTACCGAAAAATTTCGATTTTCCAACCCTGGAACCGAATTTTTAATACCAATTAATTTTCCCTGATGTATAAAATAGGTTTAATTCACTAAAAAAAACAAAATTAGGAATTTATGTGGGTACTTTTATGTACCAAAAATATTTCGATTTTCCAACCCTGGAACCGAATTTTTAATATTTTAATACTAATTTAATTTTTTCTGATATATAGAATAGGTTTAATTCACTAAAAACTCAACATTTTGAATTTATGTGGGTACTTTTATGTACCAAAAATATTTCGATTTTCCAACTCTGGAAACGAATTTTTATTTTCTTACCAATGCAATTCTTAGTGGGGTGTAACATAGTTTTAATTGACAAAAAAATTAAAATTTTTAAACTTTTTGCTCACTTTCATATACCATAAAATATTGCACCTGGATTCGAAATTTTGATTTTTTTTTTAATTGTTGATACCAATTTTGTTCTTCCTAAATTATAAGACAGTTTTAGTTGGCAAAAAAATAAACAACATCAGTTGCCTGTTGGATTACTTTCACGTATAAAAAAAAAAATTCCCACCCCTGGAAGCAAAATTTGAATATAAAAAAATTTTTTTGGTCAATGCAAATCTTCATGACGTAAAAAGAGGTTTTGTTAAAGAAAAACTTGAAATTTTTAACAATTTTAGTTACTACATGTACTACAAAATACGGAATGGAATTTCCCATCCCTGGAAAAAAATTTCTTATTTTCTTAGTTTTTAATAGACCATTGAGGCTTCCCAAAGCATGAAATAGGTTTAATTTACAAATATGGTATAAATTTTGCGTCGAGAAATAGGTGTAAGCTTCCCAGCTCTGGAACTGTACTTTGAATCTTTCTGAATTTCAATATCACTATATTTTTACTATATATAAATACTTTATGGGGTCCTATATTGATATCGAAGAAATTACACGCGGTATGACAAAACTATATCTACCCTTTCACTTTTTTGTGAAGGGTATAAAAACGCATTTTAGGTGAAATTGTGTTTCAACCAAAAAATTGATTTTTTGCAAAGAAAAAATTGGTCAAAAATTGTTTTTGCTTAAATGCATGCGACTTAAGCTTTTTCGGAAGCTTCTTCGCATTTGAAACTCCTTTCAATACTCAGTTATTAGAAATAAACACGTTTTGGGTAAAATTGTGTTTCAACCAAAAAATTGATTTTTAGCAAAGGGGTACCCCTTTCCTAATAAATTGGTCAAGAATTTTTTTTTTGCTTAAATGCATGCGACTTAAGCTTTTTCGGGGGCTTCGTCGCATTTGAAACTCCTTTCAATACTCAGTTATTGGAAATAAACACGTTTTAGGTAAAAGTCTGTTTGAGTAAAAAAAGATTTTTGGCAAGAAATGGCTTTTACTTTGTTCAGACGTGCCTGTACAATGACCGCTTTAAAAAATCTCCACAACATATTTGAACAACAAGAGATATAATTTTGTTCAAATTTCTTTTGTGCAAAATGTAGAACCAGTGGCATTTTATTTGGTTTTCTAAGCAAGAAATGGCTAAAGTTATTGTCTTTTTTTTAATTTCTTACTTCCTAGAAACAATAAAACTATTATTTGGCTTTGCAATTTGTGTGTGTTGGACTGCGGTTATTATCAAGTTTAAAAAATCTTTTATCTGCGATTTTAAAACTCTTCATTAACCATGACAATTGTTAGAAGAAAATTATGTTTATTACACAACATGAAACCAGTTTAATGAAGTAAAAAGAAATAAAAACCACCATTAAAATCAAGGCAATTGTAGCACGAAGTCAAGCCGCAAACAAAGAACCAACTGACAAACGGACAAAAAGCCATGGAGAAAGAATTCTTTTTAAAAAATGGCTTAATTTACTCTAAAACGATAAAAACTCAAGATGAAAAAGCAAATAAACTTAAAAACTAATAAAAACAAACACACCGCTGATTACAAAAAGCATTAAGACAATGATCATGACGATGCCGATGACGATGGCGATGGCGATGATGAGACCGTTGAGGATGCCGATGCCGATGAGGATGAGCATGAGCATGATCTCCATTTCAAATGATAGTCTAGTTGATCATGAAAGAGACTTCTCAGCAGTCGTGATATGACTCTGCGGGTTTCAACGAATTGAGGGGGATGTTTTAATTTATTTCGTTTGTATTTATTTGAATAAACTATAATAAAACATTTTTATTATCTCTGTTTCTTCTGCTCGTAAATGACTACAGAACTTGCTATTTCAGACATAAAAAGCTGAGCGAACAACAACATAAATTAATTTTGAAAAATGACAAACTTGTATATGAATGAGTTTGAATTAATTAAACGTCCATAAGTCAGCATAAGCGACACGAAACTATTAACTTTAGATTTAAGCGTATTATACGAATAAACTTGAATTTAAATTAAAAACAAGTTCATTAAATTTCACATTAAAACACATTAATTTAAATTATTACACTTTAAGAGCTTTTAATTTCATCAATGGTTTGTTTAACACAATTAAATAATGACACACATACACACTTACACATGTTTTAATATGTTTCATAAAAAAAGAATATGTTTCATAAGACTTTCGCAATTCGCATATTTTATTCAAAAGTTTTGTCAATGTGTGTAGCTTTTGCTTTAAAAGCTTTAAGCTTGTTTTTATTAATAAGAAGTTGAAAGCTTTTCATTATGAAAGTTTAAAAGGGTTTGATAATTAAAAAACTGTTCAAGATTTTAATTATAAAAACCCCCAAAAAATATCAATAGCTTTTAAAAGCTCTGGAAGAGAACATTTTTCAGCATATAAAAACTATCATTTAGAACTATAATAATAGTTTATAATAATAAGAATAATATAATAATCAAATAATTTGTTCTTTTCTTTGCAGGTGACATCCTATCAGGCGTGTGTTTTGTGGGCCAACTGGACACCCACTCGTTGGCTGTGTTTCTCATCATACCCCTGTGCATTTATCTTTCGATCGGTGCGCTTTTCTTGCTGGCCGGCTTTGTATCGCTTTTTCGCATACGCACTGTCATGAAGACGGATGGCAAAAGGACCGATAAATTAGAACGATTAATGATGCGCATTGGTTTCTTTTCGGGCCTCTTCATTCTGCCGGCACTCGGCTATTTGGGCTGCTTATTCTATGAATACTACAATTTCAATGAATGGATGATACAATGGCATCGTGATATCTGCAAACCATTTTCAATACCATGTCCTCTACCGCGAACAGATGGTTCAGAATCGCGGCCGATATTCCAAATTTATATGGTTAAATATTTGTGTTCAATGCTGGTGGGCGTTACTTCCAGCGTGTGGCTGTACTCCAGTAAGACGGTGGTGAGTTGGCGTAATTTTGTGGAACGACTGCAGGGTAAAGAGACTAGGACACGGGGGCAGGCTTATGTGTAAGTTTTTTTTTAAATTTTTAATTAGATTTTACAAAACAAATAAAATTCAAAAATGTGTGAAATGATAAGGAAAAAAACTATTAAAATAAGGATTTTTGTTTAGTAGACATTTCGAAAGTAATGTTTTTATTGTAATTGTATAAAAAGAAACATAAACCAACCAGACAAAATATGACCACAAAGCAATTGAGTGCTCAAAACCCTAAATTTATTCTATCTCTTTTAATATTTCTTTACGAACAGAAGAATGCAATTTATATTCTCAAGAAACCAAATTTAAATATTTTAAGAGGTAAAAAATGAGTGGAAGGTGCAAATAAAATATTAAAAAAATAACATAAAATGATGCTTATTTTATTTTTTTGTAAAATTAAATTTAAATAATTTTTATAAAAAACTTATCCAGCCCTGGTAAGAATGCCTTTTATGAAATTTTAATAAATAAGTCATTGGAATTTTGATATTAACATATTTACACTATTAATGTAACCCCTTAGCGCCAAAATATCGTAAGTGCAATTATACATTTCTTATTTTTAATTTAAAAAAAATATTAAATGCGTAATCATTCTAAACATATTTGGATTTTTAAGAGAAATTACAATATAAATAAATTTTTCAAAATTTAGTTTTGTCACTTAAGATAATTTGGCTCTAAGGGGTCATATTTTTAAAATTTTACCCAAAATCGAAATTGACCTGGTATGTTGAATATGAAATTCTTTTTTTTTTTTTTTTTTTTCGAGTTGAGTTCAGAATTCGAAAACTTCCACAACAAGAAAATCTTCTGTCTGATTTCGAATATAAAACCAATATTTACTTTTATAATATACATATATATATATATATATATATATATATATATACATATATATATATATATATATATATATATATATATATATATATATATTGAAGCCACAATAGAAAAAAAAGGTGCGATATGACTTTGTTTTAAAATTTTAAATTTTGGCACTTAGGATGATTTGGCTCTAAGGGGTCAAAAATTGATAACTATCCGTAACAAAGTTAAGAAACAGTTTATTTTTTACCAAAATAAATATTTCCATTTTCGAAATTTATATATTACATACATATTTTATTTGCAAAATTGGCCTATTAAAATATTTATTTAAAATTTTATTTCACTGTTGTTTGATTTGAAAATTTGCTGCTCAGTTGCTTGTCGTTTTTTTTAGGTTCATAAGTAAAAAAGCTTTACATGTGCCCTACATTTTAAGTTGATTACAAATAGTTTTAAAACAAATATAACAACTAATTTAAGAAAATTACAAAGTAATTATATTACAAATAATTTTGGAACTTAAGTTTACTTCCTCCACTTCTTATCAATTTTTTTTAATCAAACCTCAGTATGATTTTAAATGTTTTTTGAGTTATTTTAAAGTTTTTTTTCCTTTAAAAAAAATTTGCTACTATACTAAATCGCGTCCTTCCTCGATGTGCTAAAAATTCACTAAATAGAAAGAAAAACTTGATATAAGTTTAATTTTAAGTTATTTTTAAATAGTTTTAATAAAAATTTGTAAAACCAATTTGTAATTTGTTAAGCTTTTATTTTAAGAAAATGTTAGCAAAACAAAAGCTTTTGTTAAAATTTTGTAAATTTCATATAAACGGGAAGAAAAAAAGGAACGAAATAATATGAAAACTTAAAAAAAAATTAATAAATCCCCAGAAAGAAATGTTTTAAGAGCCCTGGCAATATTTCTTTAAAATTGAAGTCAAGAATGAAATTTAAAATAATTAATTTTAATTTGCAAAATTTTGAAATTTTACATAATTTTTTCTATAATTTATTTCGTTCCTTTTTGTAAAAACTAAGAAACAATTACTTATACCCCACACAATTCATTTTATGACGTTGTAGTCATTTATTATAAATATTTAATTTTTAAGACTCTAAGAATAAGTTCTTGTAACAAAAATAATCATAATTAATTATGTAAATTAAACTATTAAATATGTAACTAATTTATATTAAATAACAAAGGAAAACACAAATTTTATTTTTTATTATTTAAAATTAAAACTCTAACAATAAATTGTTTGATAACTAAAATAAAACTAACAACTGCCATTTAAGAATATGAAACCTAAAATATCTATATATTTCAAAGTAAAAAACCTAAAAAAACTAACAAAAAAAAAACATCTTGTAAATTAACAAAACAAAATTATCTCTAACATTTAAGGCATGTTTCATTGGGAAAAAACAAAACAAAATATTTAAACGTAAATAAAAAAAAACTTTTATTGTTAAAGACTGAAAAAAATGAACGCTAGTGTTTTATTTCACTAAATTAAAGAGAAGTATTTTAAAAAGCATTTAAAAAATTTCGAACTCAAAATTTCCAGGCCAATTAAATTTTAGCTACCGCAAGCCGACAGCCACATCACAACACTTAGCAGATACCCGCACTTAAAATAAGCAAAATATAAAATAAAATAACTAAATGTAGGGAAATATTAGCAAATTGTTTAACAAAATTTGTTAAACAATACACCTGGTCTATTGTTAAGCAGGAACTAAACTTTAGTATACAACAAAACCTGCTACGGCAATAGAGGCACGCACACACACAGACATTGTTTCATTAAGCTCTCAGGGAAATTAAAAAAAAATAGTTATTTAAATATTTAAAATATTCCAAGTTAAATAATTTGTATTTCACAGCTTAAATACTTGCCGAACGCTTTCTACACTATGAAAAGGGCGTGGCAAAATTTGAATCTACAGCAGGAATCAAACTTAAATAATCTTCGGCTACGCTGAATTTCATTCCAATATCTTCCCAAGTCAATAATACGTGGATCCCAAATAAATTAACAATTGAAAACCCTACAAAGTGGGCGATTTAGTTTTGAGAAAGTATCACAATTTTATTTATAAATTAAAATGGGCGTGGCAACAAAATTTCTATGCAGCAAGAAAACTGTAGGGCATACCAAATTTCACATTTTTAACTTTCGAATTAAATTAGTTACGCAGGGGCCACTAAAGAGGCGGTATTGTCTTAGAGTGACCCGCCATTTTCTTTATAACTCCGTTGTTCCTTGACATATTTCGACCATTTTTGTGTTGGCAGAAAACTAAGGAGTTCATCTAACTTAAAGTACAAAAAAAATTCCAAAACATGCCACGCCTTCCTTACGCAAATTGTAGTTTATACTTCAACTCCTTATATATGTCTAAATAAGAGGCGTGGTTCAACAATTTTTTTGTATCATAAGAAAGTACATCTCATTAGCTTTGCCTGTGTGAAATTTCATTTGAAAATCTTCAATATTAAGGGAAATATAAGAGTTTGAAGTTGACAAGCAGAATTTTGAATTTTTTTCAAAAACCGTTAAAAATTTGCATGAATTACCAGGCGAACAAAATCGAGTAGGAGGTGATTTTTGGCCTAACGCTTTTAGTTTTTTGCCTATAATTTCCAGGTTTTTCAAGATTTCAGGATGATTTCTTCTGCTATGGCTAGAACTGAAGACTGGCTTTCCAGCAGTATAAAAATGTTATGGCTACTGCCACGCCTACTGTGGGAAAAACAAGACTTTAACTGAAACATCTTTGTAATTGAGGAATCTATTAATAAAATTAGAAAACTTTGGACTGCATTTTAAAGAGGAACTTCATGAAAATATCTGGGTAAATAAAAAAGTTCTTTGCTATTGAACCTGAGCTTCTAAAGCACAGTTTAGGGGGCGGTTTTATATTAGGGTACCCCCCATTTTCTTTATAATTCCGTTGTGTCTTGACATATTTTGATGATTTTTGTGTTGACAGAAAACTAAGGAGCCGATTTAACTTAAAGTACAAAAAAATTCCAAAACATGCCACGCCTTCCTTACGCAAATTGTAGTTTATAATTCAACTCCTTATATTTTTCTAAATAAGGGGCGTGGTTCAACAATTTTTTTGTATCACAAGAAAGTGCATCGCATTAGCTTTGCCTGTGAGTTGACAGGGAGAATTTTGATTTTTTTTCGAAAACCGCTAAAAATTTGCATGAATTACTAGGCGAACAAAATCGAGTAGGAGGTGATTCTTGGCCTAACGCTTTTAGTTTTTTGCCTATAACTTCGAGGTTTTTCAAGATTTCAGGATGATTTCCTCTGCTATGGCTAGAACTGAAGACTGACTTTTCAGCAGTATAAAAATGTTATGGCTACTGCCACGCCTACTGTGAGAAAAAAATGAACTTTAACTGAAGCATCTTTGTAATTGAGGCATTTTTTAATAAAATTAAAAAAGTTTTGGTTGCGTTTTTAAGAGGGACTTCAGTTTGATTCGCCTGCCAAATTTCATGAAAATATCTGGATATATAAGAAAGTTATTTGCTTTTGAATCTGAGCTTCTAAAGCACAGTTTAGGGGGCGGTTTTATCTTAGGAAGCCCCGCCATTTTCTTTATAACTCCGTTGTTCCTTGACATATTTTGATGATTTTTGTGTTGACAGAAAACTAAGGAGTCTATCTATCTTAGGGTACAAAAACATCCCACGCCTTCCTTAGCGAAATTGTAGTTTATGTTTCGACGCCTTATATTTTCCTTAATAAGGGGCGTGGTTCAACAATTTTTCATATCACAAGAAAGTCCATCTCATTAGCTTTGCCTGTGTGAAATTTCATTTGAAAATCTTCAATATTAACGGAAATATAAGAGTTTGAAGTTGACAGGGAGAATTTTGAATATTTTTCGAAAACCGTTAAAAATTTGCATGAATTACCAGGCGAACAAAATCGAGTAGTAGGTGATTTTTGGCCTTACGCTTTTATTTTTTCGCCTATAACTTCCAGGTTTTTCAAGATTTCAGGATGATTTCTTCTGCTATGGCTAGAACTGAAGACTGGCTTTCCAGCAGTATAAAAATTTTATAGGTACTGCCACGCCTACTGTGGGAAAAACAAGACTTTAACTGAAACATCTTTGTAATTGAGGAATTTATAAATAAAATTAGAAAACTTTGGACTGCATTTTAAAGAGGAACTTCAGTTTGATTCGCCTGCCAAATTTCATGAATATATCTGGATATATAAGAAAGTTATTTGCTTTTGAACCTGAGCTTCTAAAGCACAGTTTAGGGGGCGGTTTTATATTAGGGAGCCCCGCCATTTTCTTTATAACTCCGTTGTTCCTTGACATATTTTGATGATTTTTGTATTGGCGGAAAACTAAACCGTAATATTTTTTTAGTTGGTTATATTTTTTTAATTAAAGGGTGTAGCTTAGGGCGGTTTTAACTTTTAAAGTATGTTTAGCTCCTTTTAATATTTTATAAATTCTTAGTTTTGGCGTATTAGCCAAATTTAATTTCAGAATTTGGTTAAGTCAAAAAGAAAACAAAAGCTGGAATCAGCTACTTCTCTGTTTGCATTTGATTTATTTGATTTATTTTATTAATTTTATTAATTTACTTTACTGTTTTTATTTATAATTGTCCCTTAAGTGTCCAATTTTAATTCACTTTATTTTTTATGATTTTTTTTCATACAATTTTATTACACAATTTCAATTGGAATTGCAACTGATACCACCTGCCGTAGTGCATGTATTTTCATTTTTCCTTCGCTCGCTTGCTTCCATTTGCCTGTAATCGCTATAAAAATACAGTTTTTTATGTGAAATTTTATGTTCTCGTAGAGATTAAAACTGAGAAAAAAAAAGAATTATATAAAATATGAAGCTTAAAATCCGTATTATATATGGCCTGGAAGTTAACCATAAATCGAAGTGTGGTTACTAGGACACATTCTGTGCTGTGTGCTTTTAAGGCTGCTGCTGCTGTTGCTGCATAGAGTCCCGAGAATGTGACAAGTGTTTGTCTGCTGCAATCTTGGCCAGAACACGCAAACAATTAAAGTGCAGAATGATTTTTTTTCGTTTCATATTCTGCTGAATTTAATATGAAAGCATGAGTAAATGGCATAAATTGTGGAGGAAAGTTAGTTCATGATGTGTAGGGACTACCTTTGAATGCTATTGATGGCCTGTAGTTTCATAGTATACGGAAGCTTAAAACTTAAAGCTTAATTGACGGGATTTATGACACATTTGGTGGTCCCAGCAGTTTCCTATAATTGAAGTAAAAAAGAAATCATTTTAATAAAAAAGCAGACTAAAAATTATATTTCAGACACTCAATTTTAATCCTTGCAAATTTTACTTATTTTTTTTTCTCCTCTAAGTGCCTGTTTTGAAAGTGCAAATAAAAACTTATTTTTTACATTTTTTGTGTTAATTAAACACCAGCACCGTACAATTAACTACACAAGAGCAATAAAAATATAATAACTTGTTCTGTGCTAAAGATCAACAAGTGTTTGTTTAAAAATTATTCCTCACTAAAGCGGAAAATTAAAAGCATATTTGTTTAAACGCAGCAGGAGTCTTATTCACATCCAGCAACTATTTTATTACAGTGTATTTTTTTTCCAACAGCTTCACTACTTTTATTTGTTTAATTTCAGTTGCTATAATTTCAATAACCATTTTTTTTTCAAAATGAACAAAACATATTTTATGCTGTTTTTTTAGTAGCAAAATTAAAGCGTAGTAACGAAGAGAGGAAAAGGAAGGATGCTTAATTTGGTTTATTTTAATTGTTTATTATTTTCATAAATTGGGGATATGCACAGTTTGGCTTTCAAAAAATAATAACGTGTTCTTTTCTAGCAAAATTGTTACATAAACTTTGCAACCGTTTTTTTATAGTTCGTTTCTGAGAAATAGGCAACATTTTCAAATTAATTTCAATTCACTTATATTGCAAAAAAAAAAAGGGACATACATGTAACAAGTTATGCACTTAGTGTTCTTGCAGGCAAAATTTTGCCCCTTTTGCACAAATATGCCCTTTTCCCCTTCTTTTGATCTATATATCTGTTTTTTTTTGTGACAAATGATTGATTGATTTGTAACCCATGATTGAAATATTTAAAATAACTTATCGTAAAAAATGTGTAAATTGTGGGTAACATGCAAGATGTAGTAACACTTTTCAGGGCATCATTGTGTATCTAATGGCGATTTCTTTTCTGGAAAATATGTAACATTTTGTCACTTTTTATTCTAAAAAACCACAAATAGGAGAAATTTTAAAATAAAACACATCTTCATAAGAGATGGTAGATCAATTTCCAATAAATTCACTATTTTCAAATGCCATAATTTTGCCATTTTCCATGGAAAAGTGCAAAAAATGTAGCATTTTTTTTAGAAAAGAAATCGACATTAATTTGTTTTTTACTTTCTTCAATTTTTGAATTTGCTTCGTTAATTTTTTTATATATTTCCCCCATTTTTTATTTTATTTGTTTATTTCTTTTTCACTTCCTTTTTTATTTATTTTTTATTTATATTTTAATTAGTTTTTTACTTTTTAATTTATTTAGTTAATGTTTTATTTATTTTTTTTATTTATTATATACTTTATTTTAATTTACTTTTAATTTGATTTTTTATTTTTAATTTCCTTTTTTATTTTGTTTTTTTAATTTTTAAATTAATTTTTTAGTTTTACCTTCTTTTAACTTTTTTTATTTTAATAAATTTTATTTATAAAAAATATAAACAATTTTACATGATACGCCCCAGTGCCATTATAGACGCCTGTTAAATTTTTTGTTAATTTTTTAATTTTTTTATTTAATTTTTTTTGCATTTTTTTAAATTTATTTTTAATCTTACAAAAATTTGGCTTTTAATTAATCTTTTATTTTTCATTTATTTTAATTTTTTTTTAAATTTGTAGTTTAATTAATTTTTTATTTTTATTTCTTTTTTTTTTAACTTTTCTTATTAACTATTTTTAATGTTTGTTTTATTTATTTTTTTTCTTACGCCTTATAAATTTGTTTTTAATATTCTAAAAAATTTTCTTTGAATTGGGTTTTTGTTTTTAATTTTGAAAATTTTTCTTTTAATTAATTTTACATTTTTATTATTTTTTCTTTAATTTTTGTATCTTTTTTTAATTTCTTTACTTATTTTATTTTTTTTATTAATTTTCTTTCTATTATTTTTTTATTATTTTTTTTATTATTTTTTTTATTATTTTTTTTATTATTTTTTTATATTTTTTTTTATTTTTTCCTTTATTTAATTTTTTTTTACTTTTACAGAAAATAAAATACATTTATATTAAACGATTAGAGTTTTAATTTTTTATATTTTATATTTTATTTTCTTACTTTTCTTTTATTTTATTTATTTATTTTTTATTTTTTTGTTTTTGTTCTTTACTTTTACAGAAAATAAAATACATTTATATTAAACGATTAGTGTTTTAATTTTTTATATATTATTTTTTTATTTTTCTTTTATTTTATTTAATTTAATTTTTTTGTTTGTTTTGTTTTTTACTTGTATAGAAAATAAAACACATTTAGATTAAACGATTAGTAAGTGGTAGATACCCACCAACTTATTTCTTAGGCAAAAAAAGACGATAATCAAAACCTATTAAATTATTACTAAAAACCAATTAGTCAATAACTAAATGGCAACGCACTTTATGAAAAGAAATATTCAATAAACCTTCGTGGTTTCTATAAAAATTCGCCGACGAAGTGTAGAATAAAATAATTACAAGAAATATTCTATCATCTCATCTTTTCGCATTTCATTAGTAGAGTTCATGCCATAAGTGGCGGAGCAATTGAAAATAAACAAACAGAAAAGAAAATATTCAAACATTTTGAAAAAACACAAATCGAATTGAAAATGGGGGGGATTTGAACTTGATCCAGTTTAGTCACTCCTAGTTTAATAATTAAATTCATGCTAAGTTGCAATAATAACATACACATTAATTTTCATAACGATTTTATAACGTTTTTTTTTCACAAAAAGGAGACCTCAAATTCAATAATTTATCTATTAAGAAAACGCCGAAAAATTTGCAAAAAATAAATTTATTATTTTTTGCATTTTTATTGTTCTCTTTAATGTGTTTTTAATGCAAAATTAAAACATAACGTTTATTTTAAAAGCTACATTTATTTTTGCTAAGCAAATAATTTAAAACCTCATATTTACATTTGTCGATTAACATTTCATTGCAGCTGGTCCAAAACAAACAATAAAATTTTACTCATAACTTTTCGTCAAAAAATTAAAATTAATGTTATATGATGTGAGAGTTTTAGAAAGCTAACGTCTGTTTGCCCGTTTATTGAATGAATAAACTTATTTAATAAAATGGTTGACTTATAACTAACTTATAAACTGTAGAAGTGATTCACAGGGTGATTGATACCAACATATGACTTCCAGTTTTTAATTTAAGAATAACATATACTACTAAATAACTTCCAGTTTTTAGTTTAACATTGCCACAATTTTTTTACCATTTTTGATCACATATAATAGTTTCAGTTTAAATGAAAATTTTACACTTAAAACAAAAAACAAAAATTGCCAAAACAAATTAATATATCGCTTAGTTTTCCACTTAAGCATCATTTTTATAAACTGACTAAAGCCTTGACAAGAAAAACGTGACCACAAACGGTAAGTTAAATTTTTATTAGAAAAATTAAGCCGCCAGCAGATGATTTTGGGTCAGAAATAAACTGGAGGCCGAAAAATTTCATTGAAATTAAAAAAAAAGATTTTTTTATAATCATACCATTTTAATACAATTCTAATTATTTCCATTACATTTTTTTAACATTTTTTGAATTGAATTCCCGACATCCGGAAATTTTGTTTTAGAAAAATAACAGAAAATTGTAAATCTTTTCCAACAGAATCTGTAAGTGGCCCGAATATACTCGTAGCCCTTCTCTCATTTATTATTCATTGTTCCTTCAGCATGAATAGTAAAGATGAGTTTAAGGCTACTAAACAAAACAGCAATTATTTATTTTATGTTCAAAAGGCGTGCTAAGAACTTGCTAAAATATTTTTGCTTAAAAAACACCGAAACAACTTGCAACTAATTTCAACAACTCAAACAAAAAGACTTGCAGTAAATGCGTAATTTAAAATTCTAACCGAACAACAGCAATAGGAGCAAGCAAACATCATGTTGTTTAGGATAATTGAAGAACGGACTCCCAAGTTTTTAATACTTTACAGGAGTATTTGCATAAATTTCATTTAAACTTTTATTTGAATTTATTTCTATGAACCAGAGAATTTCACATGAGAATGAGAACAAAGATAGAGCCTTTCTTGTGTCTGGCACGTTGTACAACTACTTGCATGTTAGCAGCAAATATAGCAAACAAAATGAAAGAGCAGAAATAAATATAAATAAAACGAAACGTATTAAAATATAAAATATTTATGAAGATAATTTAGCGGAAGAGCTGTAAATTTCGGCAAGAGTTTAAAGTAAAGAGCAAAATGTTTTAATGATCGTTTTCGTTTTCAAGCAACACAAAAATATATTTAAATGAATTTATTATGGTTTGGAATAACAAACAAACAGAAAAATTATGGCAAACGCGGTAACAAAATTTCCTATTACATAAGGCGGTAATATTTGCTAGTCTCATTAAGTGTATGGTCGGTTTTGTTAGGCTGAAATATATCTTTTTTTTTTATTTCAAAAAAAGCCATTAATTTTTGCATAAACATGCTGCTTCGAATGGCCAAAACAAGTGTCCGCCAGTTAATAGTTAACGATTTTCCTGGGGCTGCAACAAGAAGACATTAGATTAATTAATGATTGACACACAACTAATTGGAAATTGTTGTCTTCCATTTGATGTTAAAGACAATTAAAACTAATAGTTTTGAAAAAATTTTCTTTTTGTGCTAACAACCCTTAACACATCTGTCAGTGCGATTCTTTAATAAAGCACCCACCATGACGCTGCATCATCACTTCTGAAACAATAAGCGAATCAAAATGAACTAAACTTTTCTCTTTTGTTAAATCAAAATAATTTCGATGACAATTTGACGTTGATGTAAAGGACAGTTTTCTTTTTAATTATTTCACAAAACACTTGATTGCCAATTGATAGTGACAATAAAAAGATGAGTCATCGAACTAAGCAAAAGTATTTGAAAACCACCCCCTCCCAACCCTCCAACCAACACCACCATCACCACCACCACTACTAGAATGGTTCTATGAACTCTGTTGCCTTTGTGATGCCCATTTAGAAAGATTCATAAACTTGTTTCATATTAAATGTAAGAAAATAACAAGTAAACGTGCTATATTCGGCTGTGCCGAATCTTAAATACTCTGGACAGATGTATTTCTCCTTTCTTTCTAAAACAGAAAATAGATTAGTTTACTTGTATGTACCAACAAAAAAAACACTTTTCCAACCCTGGAATCTACTTTTTAATTTTTTGAAATTTTTTAAACGAATGTAATTCTTCCTGAGGTATAAAAAAGTTTAACTCAACAAAAAATATTATAATTAAAATTATGAACTTATTTGGTTACTTTTCTGTACCAAAAAATTTCGATTTTCCAACCTTGAAATTGAATTTTAAATTTTTTTGGTTTTTAATATCAATTTAATTCTTTCTGCAGTATAAAATAACTATAATTCACTGAAAAATTCAAAATTAGGAACTTATATGGCTGCTTTTATGTAAAAAAATATTTCGTTTTTCCAACCCTGGAATCGAATTATAATTTTTTTTGGTTTTTAATATCAATTTAATTCTTGCTGTAGTATAAAATAGCTATAATTCACTAAAAAAAACATTATTGGGAACTTATATGGCTAATTTTACATATCAAAAAAGGTTCGACTTTCCAACCCTGAAAACGAATACATATTTTTTTTTTTTTGTTTTTAGTACCAATTTAATTTTTCCTGAAGTATAAAATGAGTTGACTTCACTGAAAAAACTAATTTAGAAGCTTATATGGCAATTTTTATTTAAAAACGTATTTCGATTTTCGAACCCTGGAATATAATTTTTAATTTTATTTATTTATTACACGAATATAATTCTTCCTGCAGCCTAAAATAGGTTTAATTCACTGGAAAAACCAAAATTAGCAACTTATATGGATGGCTGCTTTTATGTACAAAATAAAATTTAAATTTCCGAATCCTGGAAGAGAAATTTTAATATTTTACCAGTGCAATTCTTAATGAGGTATAAAATAGATTTATTTAAAAAAAACTTGAAATTTTTATCCATTTTGGTCATTTTCATGTACTACAAAATGTTGCATGTACCAAAAAAAAATTATTAAATTTGCAATTTCCCATCCCTGGAACAAAATTTAATTTTTTTAGTCTTTACTATAACTTTTATTCTTCCCAAAATATGAAATAGGTTTAATTAACAAACAAACAAAAATTATTGGTTTTTGCTAGTTAATTTTGCATCCAGAAAAAGCTTTACAGCTCTGGAAGCGTATTTCATATTTTTCTGAATTTCAATACCATTCTATTTAAGTTGATTTCCAATCCAAGAATGAAGTCTCTGGCTCTTCTGGCGGCTTGGGAAAACCAATTTCACGTACAGACAGACCGACAGACGGACATCGCTCATTCGTCATCGCTATTTATAAGGATCCAGAATATATATACTTTATGCGGTCCCATATTAATATTTTAAAACAAAAGTTTGCACAACAAAGATGAAAAGCTCATAATTGACATTTTGATATTAATTGAAAAGAAATTCCAGCAGGAAAATCATACAATGACATCGCACAGTGGGGCAAAAGTGGTGGCGGATCAACTCACATCTTCACTATTACTTAATGGTTTTAATGTGGGTAACTGTTAGGACAATCTGAACATACCAAAAAAATTTTTAATTTATATGAGGGCATATGGGCACCAAACCATACAAAGTAATTAATTATTAATATTCCCATACCTGCAAGGCAAAAACCGTGAAGCTCTCTGAACTCGATTTGGAAAGCTGTTGGAAAATACGATTTAATAACGCAAAGTTGTTAGTTTTTCTCTGGCAATTTTCCAAAGTTAAAAAAAAAATTCGGGTTATTTGAAATCAAAATTTGATTAAAAAAATGTAATTTCTTACACAGATTTTTTTTATTTTTTATTTTTGCTGAGATTGACAATTCGGGCACAAAATTAAATTTCCATTAAAACCATTGCTGTATTTTACAAATTGTCTTACATGAACTTTTTTATTTTTTAATAATTTGTTTTAGTTTACTGTATTAAATTGAATTAAGATTCATAGGCTAATTGTTCGAAATTTGTTTTTTTAAATCTCAGAAAGACATGATAAATATTCCAAGGCACAAAGGAAAGTCAACATCAGCTTAATTCAACTTACACAGTTGTTTTAGTTTATTTTAGATGAGCAATTATTACAACTCTAAATAGACTAAAAAATTCAATTTTAATACTTAGCGATAACTTTCGTCAATATTATGATAGTTTCAATTTACAAAAGATTTTAATTTTGTTAGTCGTTATTTTCTTTTGTTTATTAATCGTTGCACCGAAAAAAATATGTTAAACTGAATTGGTATAAATAATTTTACTGCTCCTTATGACTTTGCTATTGTGTGTGTGTGTGTGTGTTTGTGTGTGTGTGAGAAGCGAATTTGTGCAAGTGTATTAGTTGCTTTGCAATGTAACGATCTTCTGGGCACGATTTAAATGTTTTTGTAAAAATTTTTTATAAACGTTTGTTTGTTATTTTGCCACTTGGCAGACAAACTATGTTTATTTGAGTTTTCTTTTTTTTTTTCTTTCTTGTAGAAAATTTTAGTTTAATGCCAACCATAATGTCAGGGAGTGCTTAAAAAATGCATGTTCTTTGCTGGCTTCCAGGCTTTCTAAACCACCAGTATTTGCAACATTTTCCTCATGATTTTTATTTTCTTTTCCTTTACCTCATTTTTGAAACAATAAAAAGGAACAGATTTCTTTTCTAAAGACCCCTTAAGGAACATTTTCTTTCATGAAAACTAAATTCAATGACTTCTTTTTTATCAAGCCTGCAACCAAAGCGAAACAAAGAAACCAGCAACTTGGAAAGAAGTATAAAGCGAATAATGGGAAAAAGGTATTAAGAATTACAAGCTTACTTTTCACATTTACATATTTTAAGCTAAAAAAAAACCTAAAGGCCAAAAATGGAAATTACATCACAAAATATCAAAGGAAAAAAAACAACAACTGAATAGCAACTTACAAAGTTGAAGTCACAAAGAAACAGAATAAATGCTGCACTCAATTGCACAATGAAATAAAAGCCAGGACTGCACATAGGAAAAGACCATTATTATTTAAGGCTGGAAAAAGTGCTGGAGATTTGACTGAGACAAAAAAAAAGAACTTCACAGTTAATAGATGGAAATCAGTGTACATGTTTGCGCACGTTGTTACAGCCGCCACACTTGGTTACATTTGGCGAAGTTATAGGAATAAAAAAAAATAAGAAAAAATTAGAAAAAAGTTGCCAACATAAAAATAAATCATTGCATTAAATTTCTTAGGAAAAACAAAAATGAGACACGTTTTCTAGAAATTCAAGGAAGAAAATAAAAATACCAAAAAAATATTAAAACATAAACAAAAATAAATGCTAAAAATAAAAAACTTATCGTTAACTTGGCATGTTTTTTGTATTTTTGTTTATATTTTTTGTAAATAATTTTTTTATGTTCTTAAAATTATTATTCATCCGATTATTTTTTGTTTTCTTTATTAAAAACCACTTATTTTTACTTAAATATTTTTATCCCAATTATATTGACTAATTATTAATCGAATAATTAGAAAACCTTAATCGAATTACCTTATTCCCATCGTCGTAATTTCTGTAAACAAATTATTTAATTTTTAAAGATTTATAATTTTTTTAAATACACTTTTTCTTTGAAAAAATTTATATATAAATATAATCGAATAAACTTAATCGAATAAAATTAATCGAATAAAATTAATCGATACAAATTAATAGAATAATTTTTTAAAATAGATTCAATCACCTTAATTTAATCGAATAAATTGATTCCCAAAGACTTATTGAAATGAATTTATTCGATTAAGTTTATTCGCTTATATGTACATATATATATATATATATATATATATATATATATATATATATATACATATATATATATATATATATATATATACATATATACATATATACAATATATATATATATATATATATATGTATTTATATATATATATATATATATATATATATATATATATATATATATATATGTATATATATATACATACATATATATACATATATATATATATATATATATATATATATATATATATATATATATATATATTTATATATATTTATATATATACATATATATATATATATATATATATATATATATACATATATATATATATATATATATATATATATATATATATATGTATATATGTATATATGTATATATATACATATATATATATATATACATATATACATGTGCCCATGATTTTGAAAGTGGTATAAGTCATATTTTTTTTGTTTCGAGATATTTAGAGTTTTGCATTTTAAAGGATTAAAAAATATTCTTGCATTATGGATTATGATTTTTCGACATTAAAGTAGTCCCAACAAACAAGTATTTATTATGATTGTGAAATTTATTGCCATTTTTAAAAGAAAATGTGGTTTTGAAAGGTTTAAATGACTTGTACCACTTTCAAAATTAACTGCATGACTTTATAAATGACTTATACCAAAAATGAAACAATTTTATTAGTAATTAACGTTTTATTCAAACTCATTTCATTGTGACAAAGTAAATTATTCATTAGTTTTTAGGAAAATAAACTCATTTCATTGTGACAAAGTAAATTATTCATTAGTATATAGAGAAATAAAATGTTTGTGAAAAATTGGTGGAATATAGGGTAGTAGATCCATCATATCTTTACGTTTTTCTTTTGTTATTGGTCTAATGGTTGTGTATAATGGAAGTAAATCAATATTTCCGTATATTCTAGGTCTTCCTTTTTTAGGTGAGAGGTCTAATACTTTGAATTCGGAGTTGTCATCCAAGGAAGTTTTATAAAACATCTTATATGGGGCATTTTTTAGAAATCTGATCCATTGTATTTTTAACCAAGTCATAGCTTCTCCATTGATGTTTTTCTTTCTATTATTCGTTGATTCTTTTAGTTGTTTTGTAGAAATAAAATCTTTTTGATCCATTTGTACTACCGAAAATGGGTTTCTCATCTTACATGATTCTATTAAATTATAATAATGCTCAGGGACGTATAAATAATTCGATTTTTTAATTTTAGTTTCTATCAAACCAAAATTCCGATCATTTGGCAAGAAAGAATGGCCGGATACCATAAATTTATGATCAATTTTTTCAACATTATTATCAGATGACTGAACAATTTTTAACCATATTAAAGCTATGTGAATGTTTCGATTTTGTCCTGAGCAGGCATCACTGTAAGCTATTATATGCTTTTGAGTGGTAATGTCCCGAATATGCTTTAAGATGCAGGACGCAACTTCCTGTGATCCTCTTGAGGCGATTGTTTCATCCCATACATACATTTTAGCATTTCCATTGTGGAAATTATGAAACCCTAAATTGTATACATACATGTTGCGCTTATAGTAAGCTACCGAAACAGAAAGTTTTTGGAACAAAGACAATCTTTATTTTCGAAAAGTTTAGCACTCACGTGCTTAGAGTTTTTTGTTTCATATTCCTCTCCACTATTTCTCTTCATTTTTCTTATATTTTGTGCATAATTCTGTGGATTGCGTGTCCCCTCTTTCTTGATTTCATTTTGCGCTCTTCCATTTGTATGGGTTCTGCATCTGATTCATCAGAAGACGATATCATTCTTATTCGTTTCCATTTCTTGGGAGCATTACTTCCATTTATTCGCCGTAAAATGTCTACAATTAACTTTAAATCGTAGGTTTTTACATTAAAAGTTTTACTTCATCCTACCTGAACCACTATCTGAAGACATGACAAAATTACTTTGTGAACACACTGACTTATACCACTATCAAAACCAACAATATCTGTATTTCAGTTAACAACTAAAAAATAAACGCATTTTAATGACTTAATTTGCATGGCATGCTGCTACTTTCTTCAGATTATATTATTTTATTAAGATTTGACAAGTAATAGCTGATAAAGTAGAATTTTAAAATTTTTGACTTATACCACTTTCAAAATCATGGGCACACATATGTATATAGATATATACAATATACATACATATATGTATATACATATACATATGTATATACATATATATATATATGTATATATATATATATATATATATATATATATATGTATATATATATATATATATGTATATATATATACATATAGATGTATATACATATATATATATATATATATATATATATATATATATATATATATATATATATATATATATATTACATATATGTACATATAAGCGAATAAACTTAATCGAATAAATTTATTTCAAGAAGTCTTTGGGAATCAATTTATTCGATTAAATTAAGGTGATTGAATCTATCTTAAAAAATTATTCGATTAATTCGTATCGATTAATTTTATTCGATTAATTTTATTCGATTAAGTTGTTCGATTAATTTTACTCGATTAAATTTGCCCGAGTTGTTCTATCCAAATAATTCTTTATGATATAGTTTTATACCAAAAATTTTTAAAACCAATTTTTTCTATTGCTATCTAATCGAATAATATGATTTGTTTTGTGTTTATTCCCATAACTTTAATCGCATAATTGCAATTACACTTGACTTGTAAGAAGAAAAAAATGTTATATAATAAAAATGCCGCCAATGAAGGCTGGGATATCGATTATTGAAAAGTTTCATAAATTCTTCTCAAGAAATATGTTCTGTAGCTCATAAAACTATTTTTATATGTATATTTTTATCTTAAATAACAGTTTGCTTTCATTATACTGGAAGAAAAAAAACTGTCATAACTCAAATCTCTAAATATTAGTGCCGCATATCTCTGACATGATAAACAAATACAAAAGCATATACTTTTTTTATTCCAATGGAAATTCTATCTTTGTGGCTGATGTGAAAAAGAAAAACACTCACACAAAACAAACAATACTACGCCTTCAATTTTTGTTAATTTTTTTTTTGTAATTCCACTTAAAAGTTGTATCTTTTGCCTTCCCAGAAATGGCAACAAAATTATTAATATTCGTACTAACAGTCATCCAGTCAACAGTCGTCGTATTTACATAAGATGAAAACTGCAACAAAAAAACAATGGCTGTATAATTTAACTATTGGCCAACACCAAAGCGAGGAAAACATAATTGTTGGCCATAAACCGATGAAGTCAAACAATAGAAACTGGCTAAAGAATATAAATAATCTTACAGCTGCTATTGTGCCAGGAGTGTAAAAAGATGTCTATAGAGAGGGAGAGAGAGAGAGGAAAGAGTGGGCTGTTGTTAGAGTTTGTATAACAATTGATTATCTATTTTTCATACAAAAGAATTATTAGAGGAGTCTTGAAATATGATGGCTGGAATAGAATTTTAGTTTTGTTTTGTATTTGTTCTGGCAGAGGTTGTTGCTTTTTAAGTTCAATTGAAAACTAACAATTTCAGCAGAACCTCAAGATGTTTGGGTTGGTAAGATTTCGAAGCAAAGCCTTTCATACGAGTTTTCTTTTTTGTAGTGGAAACTTTGGCTTTTGTTTCTTCTCTTTCTTTTTTCTTTGTGGTTTTATGAACAAACAAAATATTTAGGACGAATAAATTTTAGGGTTCATATCAAAGAAAGAAATGAAGAAAGAAATTAAATGTATTAGAAATAAAATTCATCAAAGCAGCCAAACACAAAAAAAGAAAATAAAAGTTAATAGGAAGAAAAGGTTAATTCAAAGGCTATCGATACAATCAATGGAAAAAGTAACATACACTGATAGATAGAATGTGTAACGATGCACACCAACCCAAAATGTTTTTCCTTATTCTCAGTGTATATTGCCTCTGAATACCTCCTGCCTGCTACAACTTCTAATAAAGAGCAACAACAAAAGATCTTTCAAAATATGTCCGTCATTGGGTTTCTGTCAGAATGAAATGAAATAAAACCAAAGCAACTGACTAACAGTCAATTTAACCCACCAGCTTCAAACAACTTGGTGGTTTGATTCAAACTTCAGCCTAAAACAGATAATGGAAGAAACGAGGCAAAAGAGGTGTGCTACACAGCAAATAGATGGATGGTGTAGATATTGTGCGGATGATAAAGAGACATAATGCACGTTTCTTCAACAGAAACTAAGAACTTCATACTGTAAAATAAAAGAATTAGATACGACTGCTTTTATAAACTCTACAGGGAAAAAGAAAAAATAAAAGAAAAGAAAACTTAGACACTCAAAAGATTTTCACAAATGAGAGAGAAAAAATTCAGGAAAAAGATAGACAAAGTACATCTTTCATAAGAGGGCATCAACAGAACATGGGCTACACTAGCGTAGAAAATATGTATATGATGAGGAAGAAATAGCAAATAGAAAGAAAACCCGGCATAAATTATTTGTAAACGCCCATAGGATCGGTACATTTCAGAAGAGGCATTAATTATTATTAACTTGCGTGCATTAAATAGAGAATCATTCAGCTGTCAAAAAATAAGCAATAATTAAAATATTTTATGATGAAAAAAGCTTTTTGAATAAAAATCTTTACTAAAAGATAAAAAAAATATTATCTTTGATTTTCTGAAATCGCAAGCAATTCTACTTCATTTATTGGTTAAAAGCCGTTTGTAAATAATTTTTAAGTTTTTGTGGCTAAAATCCTTTAAAGAAAAATGTTGGCACTTTCTGCTTTTCTATTGGAATTGGAATATTTTATTTTCTTAATAAAATCTAACGATTTAAATAATTGCATCCGATTTTTTTCTTTTTTTTTAGATCAAATATTTTTATTCGAATAATTCAAAAGAGGTTTAATGCAATTATTTACATACTTTTATCCACGTACGATATAAGGAAAAATTATTTTATTTTAAAGATTTATTAATTTTTCTACATGAAAAGATTTTATTCGAATAATTTTAATCGAATAAAGTTATTAAAATAATGTTAATCGAATAAATTTATGCAAATAAATTTAAAAGAATAAGCTCAGTCGTCTATTTTTACTGCAATAAGTTATTTGTAAAAAGTGTAATCGAATAAATTTGTTCGAATATTTTTATTCTCACAATTGCCAACGGATTTATGTCAAAAGGCGGATTAGATAATTGTTCAATAGATTATCATTTGAAAAATATATGTATCTTTTTGAATAATTTCATAAATAACTTTTCCACTGGCAGTGTAAACACAGTCTTCCTCTATCACCTTAAGTACCATTCAGGCCAAGTAGTGTTGCTTGCAGTCATTGATTGTCTTTTATTTTATTTTTTTTTTTCTTTACCTTGAGATACAAAATTGTTCTTTATTTGGTTCTTCCATCGGCACAACAATGATCTCCTTTATTATGTGGAGGTTTTTACCTTAAAAAAAAGCATAAAAGGAAAAACAAAAGTTCGCATTTGAAAAGATCTTGAAGGCATGATGTGAACCGTTTTAAGTCGCGCCAAAGGTCAATAATGCAAAAAAAAATTAAACCCAACTGAACAACAACAGAAAATCTCCTTGAAAGTTAAAGAACCTTTTGGTTATCAGCACAAGAAAAGCGAACTTTAATTTATTTTCTAAACACACAAAATAAATGTTTAAAACATTTAAGAGTTTTTATGACTTTTTTTTGTAACCTGGGATTACAGAGAAAAACAGAACATAAAACTAGGAAATGTTGGAAATCAATTCTTACTCTGGGGTCTTTTAACGGAATAGAAACAAAAATTGTTTGTGTGGGAAAGGGAACAACTATAGGTAAGCAGACTAAAGGAAGGGTTTGCTAATTGGGCAACTGGCATCAATGAAGGGCGGACTTTTAATTAATTTAACAAAATTATTGCACTAGTAAAATTGGCGAGGGAAAATCTATTTTATTTAAAAAAGTTCATTTTGTTGTTCTTCTTCATTTAATTGATATCTTCTTTCCAGCTAAATTTCTTAAATAACTTTTTGTTGAGCACATTTTATTTCAACATAACTATGTATAAATTTTTTTTTTTATTTTAACAAAATATCTAAACTTTACACGCAGCGAAAAAACATGTTGATGATGTGAGAATGTTTAAACATTTTCGATGTGCTTGCCAAAAATTGTCAAACTCACTTCAATTCATTTGTATATGTGACAGCAACCATGCTTGATTTAAATTAAATCAATTTAGATTCTTGATATGCTTGACATCAAGCACACATACATGAACTTCATGTCAAGCATTTTAACAATTAAAACAGAACATTATTTTTCTTTTCTCTAAAAAAATTACATGAATAGTACTATTGAAATCAATTTCAATAAATTTTTAAGAATAAAAATTTGTTGTACATGTAATTGAAAGGACATTATTCGATTACAAATATGCGCTTTAAAATATTCGAACAAATCATTTGAGGGACTAACAGTCTGGGAAGGTTTAATAAGAGTTCGTTCACATTCTTAGGTTATATAAGCCTAAAATTAAGAATATGTATACATTTTGTTTTATTCGAATAAAATTATTCGATTAAATTATTCGAATAATATTATATAAAAATATGTATGTAATCGAATAAAATTATTAAATTATGTATTCAATTTATCTATTTGTAAAAGTATTTAAAAATATACATTAGAATAAAAGTATCGAATAAATTTATTGGAAAAAATATATTCCACATATTTGTATACCAACAATTTTTTTACCATTAAAATTCACTTCGAATAATTTTATTCATAGTAATAATTTGTTATACATACATATAATCGTATATGTATTTATTATTAAGCTAGAAATAGTTTTTAACAATATTATAATTAAACGGCCGAACGTTGAAAATTTTGTGATCGTATACAAACATATAACCAAATCATGCTCGTATTTCATACTTTTCTCCAAGTGTTGTCTCCAATACATTCACTGGCAATAAAAATTTATGGCCCAAAAGGCCAATGGCAATTTATAGCATCTACTGCATCTAAAGAAACAGCAAATGTTTTAAATACTGGTTAAAATACCCTGACTAAAAAAGAAACATTTTAGCCAAATGCTGCATACAGTAAAATAAAGAAACAACAAAAGTAAACACAAGAGCCTTGTAGATCATGTTAAACATTGTTAAGCAGTTGTTAGACTTTGGCTTTGCTTTTTTCCTTTTTCTCCAAAAATTCTTCGGCCGTTTGCTGCAACAAGCATTTAACATGTCTGCAATACTAAATGCAAGTTGAAAACTTTAAATACATTTGATGTGTTGCGGGCATTTTTAGTGGGTTGCACCGCACACCGTAATAAAATTGCATTTAACATGTCTTTCAATTAACTAAACAGCCAAAACGACAGACCATACAGAGATCACAAATAATAAAAAAAACAAAAATTCAAATATAAAGTTAAAAATGCAGCACATTTGTTTGTTGGCTGCGGCAAAAAAAAGCATAAATTAGATTTACAATTAACCTTGGTTAACAAAAAATGCATTTTATATTTCGTTTAAGGGGCACAATGCCACCAATTGGCGCATACGTTTTAAGTGTGGCAGACTTCTTTCCTTTATATTTATTTTTTATTTTTTTTAACTAAGTTATAAAAATCACAGTTGCAATTAATTTCAAGATTGTTTATAAGATATAAAACCTTAAACGGATTATATGAAAAATGCCTCAACTGTCTGATGAATAATTTGTTGGAATTTTAATTTATGTTACACCATGATTTAAACCCATTACGTAAATAAATTTTAAATAAATTTGTTTTAGATAAATGTTCGCTAAATGTTAAAGAAAAAACGCGTACAACTTAAGTCTCTCAAAAATTACATAAAAAAGCGTTTAAAATCGTTTACTAAAGTAAGTAGTGTGACATAGTTTATTACATCATTACGAAAAGTTTTAATTCGAATAATTTTATTCCAACATTTTTGATCAAATAATCTTCATAGGAAGTTCTAAAGAAAAGAATATTGGCGATGTGAAAAAAATTTTATTCGATTAATTTTAATCGATATATTTTAATCGAATAATCCTCATAGCAATATTCCAAAAAAAATACGTAAAATAAAATATATTATATCCCAAAAATTATTATTCGAATTTTTATTCGAATAATCTTATTCGAATTTTTATTCGAATTTTTATTCGAATAATTTTATTCGAAATAATCTTCATAAGAGAATTAACTTGAACCAGAAATAAAATGTGTACCATGTGCGCAGATATAAAAAATATTTTATTCCAAAAATTTATTTATTTATTTATTTATTCGAATAATTTGATTTGAAAAATTTGGACGCAATAATCCTAACAGGAATATTTTAAGAGAAATTTCCTAAAATAAAATATATCGCACACTAAATCATAAACAGTCACAACTCAAAATAAAAAATTTTTTTAGTTTGTCCTTACTCATGCGCATCAAAGTAATTTCCTACAATAAATTTTCAGTTTCTAAAATCATAATACATACTTTAATATAATGTATTGCACCGGTGACAGTTAATGCAACCAAAAATTGTAGTCAAAAGAAATTTTCATGGCCGTAAGAAACAAAACATCCGAAAAATTTTTAATTTTGAGGCTGTGACTCTTTATGATTTAGGTATATCGACAAATTTTAATTCGATTAATTTTATTTGCACATTTTTTTCGGATATTATTAACAGGAAATTTCTGAAAATAAATTGAAAAAATTTTTATTCGAATAATTTTGTTCGAATAATTTTATTCGAATATATTTTATTTACGGGAAATTCTAAAAATAAATTGATAACATTTTTGTTCGAATAATTTTATTCGAATAATTTTATTTGAATATATTTTATTCTGCAATATATTCGTGTAAATGTTATCTCGCACTGAAATAATTTTATAAAGAAAATTGAAGGAATAACAAATTTTATTCTACCACTTTAATCAATTAGTATTCATAGAAAAATTTTAAAAGAAAATTGGTGATTTAAATATATTTTATTTCAATAATTTTCAATCAGAATAATGTTATTTAAAAATTTTATCGAATATTATTCAAAGGAACAATTTAACAATTTAATTTTCTGTCGCATTACTTTTGTCATGACAATATTTAACATACTGTGAGCGAATCGTAAGACATTTTTGTAGAAATGATTTTCAGGGCATAATTTTTACCGGGAAATTTTAATTCACAAAATAAGGTTAAATAGTTTTTTTAATATTTCTTTGCAAATTTAAAAACTTTCATCACTGAAATATTTGTAAAATACAGTTTAAGATTGTCATATTTTGACCGACCATCTGACCACACTAAAATGTTCCTGTTGTTCGTATAAAAAAAAACTATTTAAATTTATTATAAATTTATATTCAGAAAATAAAACAAGTCTGATACAAAACATTTAAAAAATTCTTTTTCAACTTTTGTATTTTTCTAAAACTTATTTCTTGGGTTTTTTTGCTGCCCCGTCACAAAAGCACAAATTTGTTAAACTTATAAAAAAGTTTTCATGTCAGAAAAAAAAATTTTTTTTGTTAATGTTATTTGTAAAGGCATGCTCAAATCATGTTCATTCACGTTTTATCTGCAGTTGACTATATCATATACAGGCTAAGCAGAAACTTTCACTTTTCGATAAAAAATTTTCTGCCTTTTCCACTGACTTTGTAAAATGCCCTCATGTGTTGGTTGTGCTTTTCTTTTGCTTTCAAGTAATAACTTTTTGCTGTAAAACTTTTAATGAAATTTATTACAGAAATTTGCAATATTTTGTTGTGTTGTTGAATTTGAATTTATTTTTTTTTATTTTGTTTTGTAAATTTAATAATCAACTAAAATTAGATATTTGCTATAAAAAAAGAACATACAAAAAGTAAATGTTTAAAATTTATATGAATTTGGATGAAAGCGAAATTAATACTCAATTTAAGTTTTAACAAGAAAACTTTGAAAAGTTACTTATTATTTGTTTTTGATGTTCAATTAAAATTATGCAATTTGTGATAGAAGGAAATTTGATGTTACACCAAAACGCTTTGTAACCATTCGGAGAGCTTTTGCATGAAAGTCAAAAAGAAATAAGTGAAGTATTTTCCACTTCATTTAAATTGTTTGCGTTTCAACTGACAGCAAATTGCAATTTAATGTTCATTGCGCTTTTTTCCTTGTTCGTGTGGTGTAGACGGTGATTTTCATTGCAACTGCCAGCCGTTTTTTTCTCATTTTCAACTGTTTTATTTCAAGAGTACTTTAACCATTGCATTTAACAATAAAAGTGGAAAATGGTTTTATTACATTCAGTCAATAAGGATCCTGTACAGGATGCAGTAGCAGCAGCAGTAACAGCAACAAGAACAACCACAATGCTTTATGGGAAAACAGTTGTTAATGCAGCAAACAGGAAACGGAAATAATCATTCATTTATTGCTCAAGTAACAATAAGTAGGGTAGATAAATGAAAGCACTTAGACTGATTTTACTTAACCAACAACAGCAAGGATGAAAATCGTTCATAAATAAAGTATAAATTTGCGAACAAAAGGCAATTAATAATTCGGTTGTTCATTATAAGCAAATATATCTGAATTGGTTTTTATTATACTATATTGTACGTACAATCGAGCAAAAGTTTAAAAATTCATATGAAATATTTCACTTTTATGCACTCAGGCGTATGATAAATATTAATTTTAGGTAAATAAAGATACATATAAGTAAAAATATATCAAGCAACAGTGTCCGAAATGATTAAAAACCGAAGAAGAGAGAATAGTAGCAAGACCTAAGAAAATAAAATAGGACTAATTAAAAATATATTTTCCTTAGAGTTCCTATTTAATGTTCATGTAAGAGCGCAGAGTGGGAGAGTTTGAAAAAAAATTTAAATAATTCGGTTGGTCTGATTGTAAAAATATGTCATAACCTAATTAAGGATTCCGTTAAGTTGATTTTTTCTGAGATCCCCGCAATTCCCAAAGTAAATGTTTAAAATCCCAAAACGGGTACTTTTGAATATTTTCGCTATTTTTTCTTATCTTTCCCAGGCGTAGATAATTTTATTATTTTTTTGGCACTTAAGAATATAATAGGCTTTAAGGTGGTTTGCAAATTTATTAAAGTACAGCCTTGTGATTTGAGAAAAAACCCCTAAATTTGATCATTACAATACCAGTACATGTTTTTTGAAATGTGATAGAAAGAACTACAAATAAGAAAAATTTTTAAAATTCCCACAATTCCCAAAGAAATTTTTCAAAATCTCCAAATTGGGATTTTTCAATAAATTTATGGAAATATTTCAGCTGAAGGCGTCTTGAATTTTTGGCGTAAAGATATTTCATATAACAATAAATCTATTTTGAAATGTGATAGAAAGGGAAAGGATACAGCCACAGGTAACTATTTTTTATTAATAAAGACCAGTTTAGGGCTTAAAGTGGTAGGACTCTGTCTGTCAGGTGATTTGAAAAGATAAGCCGTCAACTTTATATTTGCAATAGAAAATGTTCGAAATTTTAGAAAGAAAACTTGTCTTCTGTGATCCCCACAATTTCCAAAGAAATTTTTCAAAATCCCGAAATTTAGATTTTTCAGCATTAATGCATAGATTATTTTTTGAAATAATGTAGAGCATATTAAGCCTTAAAACGGGTTGAATATATTTTAGGAAAACGTGTCTTAAACTTGATATTTCATATTAAAATATGTATATCTATTTTGAAACAGTGGCGGAAATTAAAACGCAATCGAGGTTTTTTTTCTAAGATCCCCGCAATTCCCAAAGAAAGTTTTAAAAATCCCAACATTGGGGTTTTTCAATATAGTCGCAGATTATAATTTTTTTTTTAATTTTTCCTTGAACTTAGATGGTAAGAAAACAAGCACTGAACTGGATAGATGCAACAAAAATAGGTATTTTTTTGAAACGAATATAACGAAATTTTTTAAATAATTATTTTTACCGTAATATATCTTACGATATTAATTTTTAAATATGTATAAATATGATGCAGCTGACTTAGCAAAAAAAAATTTATAATTACGAAATATGTAGTCACAATACCTTTTCTGGGGAAAACCCGAAATTTTTCATTCTTAGTCGACTTTTTGAAATTTCGGACAAGGAAAAAATCTATTAGATTGGCAAAGGTTTGAGTTTTTACAAACAGAAAGGGAGTCTGCTTCCTTTGAGGATATAAAATTCAAACTCCAAGCTTAAGCTCAACAACACCTCTGCATAAAGTGTATAAATTTTTTTTATAATCGGATTATTCGTCTACAAATTGCAGAAATATCTCCATTTTTTCAAAACGCCCCACAGTGCGACGCTGGCCAAAAGTATTAAAAATTTAAAATATGACTATGGCAGATGATTAATTATTCGACTTATTAAGTCTTCCGAAGATTGAAAATTATATTTTAATGCCACAAAGTATATGTTGCACATGAATGAGTATGTTTGTCGGTATGCGCACATACAAAAGAATAATAAATGAAATGTTCCCTTTTTTTTGGTTTGTTATTTTATTATCCTTTTCATATTGAAACATCAAGTGATATGACAACTTCTTCTCCTTGTTCTCCACTACGTGTGATTATTTTTTATTTCATTTTGTTTATCGCATAAGTGTGTCGTGTATAAAAATTCCATGTAGAATATAACAAGATTTTTTTCTACGACATACTTCTCTATTATAGTGTTAAATATTTCAAAAATTTCTATTTTCTTTTCATGGCAGAAAATGCGGATATTGCATAGAAACTGTTGAACTCGAAAGCTTAAGAATACTGACATGCTTAAGTGGAAAATTGTTGCAGTTGCACAAATAATATGAATTCGCTTTCGCCTGGCTTACGAGTCAGAAAATTCTTTAGATAGTGCTGAACTGTGCCAGCGTATAAAGTTTGGTTTGAGGGTGGCACTAAACTGGATTTCATAACACATGCACGACAAAAAACTTTCTTATTTAAGTTTGAATTTTTTTTATTTTTCTATAATTTTGTAGTGCGAATAAGTTTCAGATCTTTTGTTTTCACTTAGAGAAGGAAGTAAAAGTTAAACTACGGCAACAATAAAACTAAAAAGTGGCGGATTTGTATAGGAAATAAATTCAAAACTTGCAATGACGAAATTCAATTTGAAATTAATTTTAAATTTTATTTCATATTTAAACAATTGACTAGCAAAATTATTATTGCATACAACTACTTTTGTTTGTTTTAAATTAATTTGATAATTATTTATATTTAAATCGATTACCTTTGATATCCGGCCTATTGGTTTCCTTCCTGTTTCCATAAGACCAAAATTTTGCGGTGGTGTTTGTTCAGTTTCATTAGTTTGGTTTTGGCTTTTATGGTCTATTGCTGTTATTGGTTGCACATACAAGGTTTTAATTTTTATTTACTGTTTGCCAGACAAAATTTGCCATTAAAATTTATATTGTTTTAATTATTCGCAATTTGCAATTACTGACATTCAATAAATTTCACCTCAGAGCTTTATACCGAAATAATACACGTAAATTGGAGCAATTATTTGGATTCAAATAAAACTTTGCTAAACAAAATATCAATATAAAACAAACACTGACAGACAAAATGTCTCTAAATTTCCAAAATGGGTTCTGTGCTCAAATTTGAAATTCCAGTGCATTTTATTGAAATTAGGTTGCAGTATCTGTGCATGGATCAGGCACGTGTTTTGGGATACTAAAAATGGAGGAATATTTCCCACTCTGTCTATTATGTGCCATAATCAATTCGATTAGTATGACTTATCAAAATAATTCTTATTCGTATAATTTATTTTCAATAATTTATTAGAAAAATTTATTCGAATGATTTATTCATATAATTTATTTTCAATAATTTATTAGAAAAATTTATTCGAATGATTTATTGGTATAATTTATTTTCAATAATTTATTTTAAAAATTTATTTGAAAAATTTATTCGAATAATTTATTCGAATAATTTATTCATATAATTTATTCGAATAATTTATTCGTATAATTTATTTCCAATAATTTATTTGAGTAATTTCCTCGAATAACTTATTCGATTAATTTTTTCGAATAATATATTCAATTTCTTTGTGCGAATAATTTAATCGAATAATTTTTTCGATTAAATTGTTCGAACAATTTATTCCAATAATTTCATTAAATAATTGTTAAAAGCAAACAAATTCGAACAGTTTTGCTTTCGAATGGAATTACACAATAATTCCCATTATTTAAATAAAATTTCATGTAATTTTATTACTTGCACTTATAGGAAATAAGCAACAAAATCATTTTGTCTAACTATAAAAATTTCGATTTTATTAATGTGTAAACAATGTATTTGAAAAAGTAATCATTTTGATATATTTCAACGTAAAATAATTTCATTTTAGGTACAACTGGCATTAACACCAATAAAAATAACATGTTTGCTTTCCACTGTACTCAACTTGGCTTCTGTTTATACTGGCATGTATTCCTGTACATGCACATGTAATTTAAATGTAATGAATGTTGTGGTATTGCATGGTAGAGTCAAATATGTACATATATTTGTTATTATTGTTGCATTTTAGCAGAATATTTTTGACAAATTTTGAAACCGCATAAACAACGCAAACACACACTCGCAAAAGACTGTACACAATCAAACGGATGTCATTTCAAGTATTTATTGTGAAAATGACAGAATTTTGTTTACGATCAACTCAAACAAAATTATGTAAATGCATAGAGACACTGTTTTTAATAGAAATAAACTCACAAAAAAAACGTTTAATGTGAACAACAAAAACAGTTTAATATGAACAGCAAACACAATGTGATTGATTGCAACTAACAGTTATTTTTCACTCTCAATTTCGTTTGTTTTTGTTTTTTTTTCAATAGCACATTGCTATTGCTTTTTCCCATATTTCAGTTTTTTATTGTGAGTGTATTTTTGTTAAACCTCTCAATGCTCATCTGATTGTTAACGTTGGGTGCCCAAATTAAAATTAGTGTTAAATCAGAATTATTTGTGTTAGTGTTAGTAGACAAACAGAAACAAATTGCCAATAATAATCAAGGTGAATTGTGTGTGTGTGTGTGTGAATGAGTGTTTGTTATCTGTTGTATATTTATAAAACAGTTGCCATAACACTGCGAACTTTATGTGGAACAAATGCAAATCGAATTAAATACACATTTTCAGAGCAATCAAAGGATTTGCGATATGTGAAAGTAATTTGTAAAATCTGATACCCCCATGTAGCAAAAAGTAGATTACATGTTTATAAATATGCAACACAAATCCAATTCAATGCATCGGTAAAGTTTATATGTAAAGTACAGGAGCAGCTGAATTATTACGTTTCCGCTGAATAATTGCTGTAAAGGTCATGCTCTTGCCACGATATCTTTTTATTTTCATAATATTCTTATCTCTAAAAACTAAACCTTCATGTAAATATTTTTTTATTTTTTGTTTTATATTTCAAATTAAAGATTCAATTTCAAATCCATTTCAGATTCTTCTGCTAAACATGCAACGAAACCAGTAATCCTTTTTATCCCAGTATTCTTTTATTTCCTTTTTCCAGTTACAATTTGCAATAAATAGTTTTATTTAATTTTTTTGTCTTGCCATAAATTGGGATTTTGTAACAGCATCTTTTCTTTGCAGTTCTTATTTACATCCCCTAAAGACACGTTCAGAGTATAAAACCACAATGGTTAAAGTTACGTGTGCCACATCTGTACATGACTGTTTTTCATGGTTTCTGTTGCAAGGTATTGAAAGTTTTTGTTTCGATTTGTAACTGACATTGTGTAAGACATGCAAATACTTAAAAGACTTTGTAAACACAAGTTGCTGACATTTCGAAATAATGCACAATTTGTGCTAAAATATAAATGGAAACTGTGTGTTTTTGGTTTGATTCTATTTTAAATTGCCCCAATAAAAAAACAGCTTTAAGATTTTACAATGCACAAATGTATAAGGTAATCGAGTAGGTTTTACGAATATTCGATTTATAGGAGAGATGATAAAATTCATGCATGAGCATGCACAAATAATATAGTGAGAACTATAACAGAATACGAATAAACATTTTTTGGTAAAAATGTATTTTTATATATTTCTAACTAAACATGGTACTCAGGACATTCTGCTGGAACTCTGAAAAGAGCTGATAGCGTTTAGAAGAGAGGTGCTGATAGATGAAAAGAAAAAAGAGAGAGGACTGGAATTCGTAGCAACCACTTTATTTGTATTTAACTTCGCCGGCCAAATTTTGTTACAATATTGATGAGGGAGGGTGCTATTCGTCAATACGAGATTGTTTCAATCGCTTTCGGTAATATGCAATCTTTAATCGAATAAATTTTATTCGATTAATATTCATAAAGCGCTTTATTGAAATAATTATTTTCTTTAGTAATTATTGTTTTATTGCAATAAGTTTTCTGTAAAAAAACTTTAATCGATTAATCTTTATTCGAATAAATTTTATTCGATTAAGTTGCATTCGAATAATTCAAGACAAATAAATTTGATTAAAAATCTCTGTCAAATTAATTTTAAAAAAATTTCCAATATTATTTTCATTTAATAATCTTAATGAGAAAACCACCGTTTCAAACCTTATTTTTGTATTATATATTATTTGTGTAATCGTACTTCTTCAATTCGCAATATTCTTGAAATAAAATATAAGTTCATAGCTATAAGTTATATTTGAAAACTACTTCAATCTGAATAATTTATTTTTGTTGTTAGTTGCAATAAAACTTGAAATAATTATTCGTAGTTATCATTTATATATTTGAATCATTTCTAATTAATTTTTCTAAGATATTATAATGCCAGGAATGTTTATTCTAAAATATTTTGATAGATGAATCAGTCATTAGATACATATTTATTTGTTTTTTATTTTAATAAAAATCCTTGGAAAGGGCTTAAAAAGAACAGCGCAAAGCCTATGAATAAATGGGATACTTTTTCTAAATTGCACTATTTTTAAGGAACATTATTTCATATTATTCAAACAGTTTGTGCACACTTATTTTTGACTGAATTAACTCATTGAGTCAATTAATAGTTTCACTAATTAGAAAATATTAACAAATTAATTTTAATCTGTTATTAAATTTATTATATTTCATTCCAACTTATTTTATTATGGCTATAATTTTTTCTTTAAAAAAGTTTCTCTCAAACTTAAGAAAAATTAAATTGAATAAAAATAATTTTCACATGAACCCAGTTTATTGCCGCGATTCCATGGCTTGTCACTGGACAAATAAATAAATCCTATTTCCCCACTGGCTACTAAAGCGGCGATTAAAAATATTCAATAAGAGATGAAAAGAGTTCAACAAAAAAATACGTTTAAAGCAAAAAGTGAAAAATATTTTCCATTTCTTCCTTTCTTAAACACATTTTTTTTATTAATAAAAAGTGTTAACAAAAAAAAATAGATAAAGTTTGCAACTGAACTAAAACTTGAAGCTGAATGACTGCCTTTTCTGTTAGATCACTTCGCAAATGTCATTTGGTGTAATTGAATTTGACATTAATGATGTGATGAACACAAGCAAACATGGCACAAATGAGGTAGCGTCGACTAAAAAAAATAATAATAAAATAAAGAAATGTGCCAAAACAGCTGCAAAGAATTGTTGAAAAGTTTTTACAGAAAAAATAAATACATCTACGGGTACCAGGAAAAGTGATTTTCTAGCACTTGTTTATTAAAGCGCATAAGGAAGGTGTTTTTCTAACTTTTTTTGTTAAATGATGACACAGAAAATAGAAAAAGATTAAATGATAATGACAAAATATTTTAAACTCGCTTTCTTTGTAAGTTTAAGAGTCAAAACACTCGAAAGAAAGGAAAGAAATCTAAAAAAAATCGTCTTTAATCGTTATTTATTTTTTAAGCAATTATACCCCGACTGAAATAATTTATTTTCAAATTTCTAATCAATTAAATAAATAAGCAAAGTAGTCATTTTCGAAAAGTTTTTCAAAAATTGTTCAATCTGATAAACTCAGGGCATAGAATTGATTCAATCAAATTTAGATAACGAAGTAATCAGAGATGAATCACATAAACTAAGCGAATAAAATAACTTGGTATCGAACATATACTATACGAATAAAAATTTTTCGAATAACAATTATTCGATTAAAAAGTTTCAAATATTGGGCATTATTTAAATAAAAATTATTAAAGCAAAAAATGTTCGAATAAAAATTACTCGAAGAATATTAATCGAATGTGTTGTAAAGTATATCATATTTGGAGGAGATGCTATTATATGATATTAATTATTTAGAATTGATCAGTTAAAGATTACTCTGAAAAACTTTCAAATAAACGATCGCGAACCATTTAAATAAACGACTGTACTGATAATTTGTATATTAATAGATTTATCTAAACTGAGTGAATAAAGAAATCAGTCGAATAAGTTAATCGTCGAGCAATGAAGCCAAGTACAAGAAATAAGCAAATAAATTATTCAAATAATTGATATTAGAACTAAATTTATTCGAATATAAACTATTCGGAAAAAAAATATTCGAATAACATCTAATGGAATACAAAGTATGCAAATAAAAATGATTGGATATAATATTCTTCGAACAAAAAATATTCGAATAAAAATAGTTTGAATAAAAATTATTTACAAAACACTATTCGAATAATAACTAATGGAATAAAAAGTATTCAAATAAAAATTATTGGATGTTAAGTTATTCGAATAAATATTGAAAATGAATTAAGCGAATAAATTATTCAAATAAAATATATTCGAATTAAATTTATTCGAATAAAAATTATTCGCAAAAAACTATTCCAATAACATCTACTGGAATACAAAGCATTCAAATTAATGAATACAATATGTATAATATGTATTATTCTAATAAAAATTATTCCAATAAAGAATATACGAATAAAAGTTGTTCGAATAAAACTTATTCGCAAAAACCTACTCGAATAATAACTAATCGGATACAAAAATATTAAAATAAAATTTATTCGAAATAAAGTTATTCGAATAAAAATTATTCGAACAAAAATTTTTCGAATAAAAATTATTCGAATAAAAATTATTCGAAAAAAATTAAAGGAAAATAATTATTCGAATAATAACCTAAAATATAATATTACATATATATAATATTATTAAGACCTGTTATATAATACTACATAAAATGAGTTATTTGGGAGAATTATTCGATTAAAGATTATTTTGAAGATAATGAAATGATTGAATATCATGTAAATAATAAACAAAGCGTAGACTATTTAATATAATTTTTAGTTTATTTTTTTGTCATGTGATGTACATATATATTTAAAATTCGATTAAAGTAGCCTCATTCGTGCAATATTTTATGAAAATAATCCTTAAATTTTCGATCGAGTCTAAAAGAAGGGCAATTTATTTTATTATCAGTTCTAATGTCAAACATGGCCTAAAATTGTTATTAATATTTTGTCCAAATATCCTCATCACCTTTTACTTTTATTCTATTCTCTTTAAAATTGAATGTTTTTTTCATCAAATTTATGATGGCAAATGTTGACTTAAGCATAATAATATTTATTTAAAACTATATTTAACAATTGAATTTTTAATAGGCGTCAACTTTATGTAAGAAGCATATTTAATTTGTGATTTTATCTGTGACACATTCTCAAACTTAAAAGCTTAATAACCATGCAGACCATATTTATTTCCTCTGCTGCCTATTGCTGTGGCTTATTGAATAATGTGTTGACCAAACGGAAACATTTAACACTAGTATTTTATTTAATAATATTCTTTTTTCTGGGAAACCATAACACTGCAAGTAAAATTTTCTAAAGCTATAAATTAATTGCAGCAATTTTTTTATGGAAACGGACTGAGACACATTGAGCAGACCATATAGAAAAGAAAGCAACTTTACTTTGATATTAATTTTTAAAACCTGGTCTCCTTAACTTCCCCATGACTGACCTTAAAAGCCATAATTAATGAATTCTTGCCCAATTGAAAATAATAATAGAGTGCAAAAAACAAATATTAAACATTAGTAAAACATAAATAACTCATTATAATGTTACAATAACAAATGCAAAAGAAAAACAATAATTTCCAACAAATAATAGGACAATAAAATAAACATTTAGCAATATGAATGAATTAAAAAGCCAGTCGGTTGCAGAAAATATTGTGTATAAATCATTAATTATGAGAAAAACAATAAAAACGGGCAGAGCATAAGCTGCGTGCAAATACGACGGTCGTAAGAAGGGGGTAAAATGAATATGGTAAATTAAACATTCGTATGAGTATGATAATTTTTAAAAATAACAAATAAAATTTAGTTGTAAAATCCATAAAACTAAAGAATGTTTGATTCGATTTTTAGAAAATATTTCATTTTACTTTTTAGAGTTTAATTTTAATTCTCAATAAAGAAAAATACATATTATTTAAGTAAATTAAATTCCAAAACCAGTTATTGTTACATTGCCGTTTGTTGTTGGCAAAATTAATTAGAATTAATCCAGGAAAAGTTTTCACTTGTTTACAAAAATAATTGAAATTAATAATTTGAATTTATTAACTCACACAGAATTCCTTAGTTATCAAATTGCAAATTACATAAAATAAATATTTGTGTTTTAAGTAAAATATTTTGCTAGACTCAAACTTTGAATTGTTGCTTCATGAAACAAATAAGTTGTTCTTTGTTGCCGTATTATTTTCTAATAATCTTCCGTATGAAGTTTAATGGCCTGCCATTACTTCCTTCCCTCTAGCTGCTATACATTTTCATAGTTCATTTGCTTAAATTAAATTTAAAATTTTAATAACAAACAATTTGTAAACAAATAGCTGGCATAAAAATATCTTAGTTAAAGTGAAAATAAGTATAGAAATAAAAAAGGAATTTATTGAAATACCTTTAAAAGCGTATGAGCATTTTGCAGTTTCTAACAAGAGCAAAAGTAAAATGTTTAGCTACAACCAGCAGACTGGCAGCAGTGTAATCATTTGGAAATAATAAAAAAGCTTGTTAACACAGCTGGAGTTTTTACAAAAGTACAAAGTTTTTGCTCCAGTACAAAAAAATGTTTCTCGCTTCTCTCAATAAACGTATGTTACAAGTATTTTTTTTTATATGCCGTAAGTGTTTGTATGGGTAAATAGGTGTTTAAAGATGTGTACGAAAATATGTGAAAACAAGCCTGAAAATCTATACATCCATTGGTGTTAAGGCTGGCACACAAAACAAACACACACATCTGAAAAGTATACAAACAAACACTCATAAATTGCATGCCCATAGTATCCCTCCTTTAGTCGCTAACGTTGTAACTTTGTTATTAAGTAACAGAAATACAGGAAATATTTGCACTTTTTGTCTGCTATTTTCTAATAATCTAGCCTACACACATACTCTTGAAAAAAACCCTACATGAGTTCTTACAATTGTTTTTATCCACGTGCATACTCCTATTTGCTCCCACTCTCAGCCATGAAGCAGAGTTTTGTTAAATACACAGTGAATGCTTGTATGTGTGTGTGTGTGTGTGTGTGGGGCATGTAGAGCATGTGTGCCGTGTTGGTATGAATGGTGCCTTGTAAATGTAGTTGTAAGTTTAGTTACAGCAATAGTACGATTGACATGGGAAACGGAAATGTATATTATACAAAAATTGTAGTAGATTTATAGGCACTTTTAAATACAGTGTAGGAAAGAACTAAATCAATATTATATTTAATAATATATTTATATATAATAAAATTTAAGATAAAATAATATTAACCAAAATAAATTTATTAAAGCAGTAGTACAATATGAACTGAATGGTTTTCTTTTATCAATTGTTTTTTATTTATTCTTTTTCTTTAACTGAAAACTCAAGAAGACTAATATAACGAATTGCTTGTTCAGTAGGCCGCTTATGTTCGTCGGTCCTGTAGCAAAAAAATTAGCCCGCGAAGTAAAAAGGATGAAATAGCTAATCTTGGGATCTTCTCATCTTTCTTCATCTGCCCCTCTACACTATCTCCTCCTTTCTAGTTCCGGTGCAATGCACTGCATATGTAGCGGTCATCCCCTGAGTGCTGGTGCAAGTTACAAAAAATGGATGAAGTGTCCGCAAACAGAATTATTTTTGTCTAAGTAAATTTCCCCAATTTGGAAGATTTGTTCGAGCGTTAAAAGATTTGTGATGACTTAGCAAAACTTACTGAAATGAAATGTCAACACAGTTTGAAAATTTTTTTCTTTTTACAAATTTTTTTGTTAAAAAAAAATTTTTATCAAGAAAAATTTTTCTATAAAAAACTTTTTTATACAATTTTTTATAGAATTTTTTTATAAAAATTTTTTAAAAAATTTTTTTTTATAAAAATATTTTTAAAAAATTTATTTATAAAAATTTTTTTATAAAATTTTTTTATAAAAACCTTTTTATAAAATTTTTTATAAAAACTTTTTTATAAAATTTTTTTATAAAAACTTTTTTATAAAATTTTTTTATAAAAACTCTTTCATAAGAAAAGTTTTATAAAAACTATTTTATAAAACAAGTTTTTATAATAGTTTTTTCTTTAAAATTTTTCTCTATGAAATTTTTTTTATAAAATTTTGTAATGTTTTTTTTTTTTTTGTAATTTAGCTGTAATGCCACGTCATGAACAAAAATTGATAACTTAGCGAGGACTAACTTCAAAATATTTCGCGTAAATTAATTAAAAAAGCACTAAATATGTTGCGAAAAGCGCCCAGTTGATAACATTTAAAAAGAGGGTTAGTGTTCAGAAGACAAATTGAGAAATATGAGAAGAGTAATTTTTGTAGCCATTTTTCATTCTTAATCGTTGTCGTTAATATTCAGGGAACAGTACTTTGATTTTGTCATTGCAACAAGCCAACAATAATTAATGAAATCATGCACCACGGCAAATTAGAAAACTCCGATCCCATATTCGGGTCTGAGTACGTTATCGTTGTTAAAAGATTAATACTATAAAATTTTTTTTATTAAGACTCAAGTTCAAATCTCCAAAATATTAATATTTTCTTTTTTTAATTTAATAAAATTCAAGTTAGGATATTAAGAGTGGAATATTTGGAATATTTTTCTTTTTTTTAACCATCAAACTAGATTTTGAGGTATAGAAATTAGTACTGATCCGTTTTGCTAGTCTGATGATTATAAAAATATTCGAAATAAATTAATTTGAATTCTTAAAGAAAAGCAATTTGTAGATTGCAGATTTGAGCTTGAGTCTGAATAAAAAATTTCTTATCGTGATAATAAAATTAATAAGTTCGAATAATAAAATTTACATTTAATTACAGTTATTTTGCCTATTACATACATATTGTAGCTTTATAATTGCTAATATTGCCTAACAGAGCTTAATTGCTCTCCACTGCTATCGCACAAAAGACTGCCATGCCAGCCTTTTCTTCTTATACATTTATTTTTTTTATTATTATTTTTTTATTTTTTTGCTCTTTTGCACATAAAATTGTTAATTGACTGCAATGCATGCAGAGAAAAAAACACTAACCGAATAGAAATGAAACCAGCACACAGACAGATAGATCCTGATACTAAAATGAACTTAATAGTACTACACCAATATATTCATTCACACAGAATTTAAAATGGAAAAGTTTCTGCAGTTTAGTTTACCTTAATTATTTAGTTCACTATGTATAAGTGTATTTAAGTTTATTACAACCTACATTTTGCAACAAACAATGCCAAATGACTTTGTAACATGGCTACGTAATTTTCAGTATTTCTAAATTTCCAAAGAATATTAATGGGATTTTTGTTTTTGCTGGAAGATGTTATAAATTTACGAATAGATTTATAAACTTAATCATGTTGCAAGTAAAATTGGCCAAAAGGAAATAAATTTAAGTTAAGTTTATGAAAACAAAATAACTGCACTTAGGAAGAGATAATTGGATTTTTTGCTTTTTTTTGTATTTTCCTTTTCAATTAAAATTTTTGTTATGCCTTTAAGCACATTATGTTTTAAAGGCCATTTTATATAAAAATTGTGTTACAATACTTTTTAAAAATTTTTAATTTATCTGCTTTAGCAGCTCCAGCCCGTTTTCTTATACAATTATAATTAATTTTATTTATATTCAATATTTCACTAACAATTTGTTAAAGTCACCAGGAATAGGCAAAAGGAAATTGAGTTATAATTTTTATACCCTTCACCAAAAATAGCATTTATACTCTGAGTCCTTACGAATGCGGAAATCGAATTAACGATGTCCGTCTGTCCTCTTATATGAGGCCGAATTTCCGCCATTTCCAGTATCATTTGAAATTTCAATGGATGCCGTAATTTGCACCTCCGGTTCTCCGAAGACCCGAGAAAAGCGAAAGACTTTGGTCTCAAATTAATATACCGGAAATAGTCCTAAATATGTGGATTGCTATTGAAAATCAGCAAAATCCAAAACACGGTTCCACAGCTGCAAAATTTAAACTATTTTTTTTTTTAATTAAGCTTATTTTATGCTTCAAGAAGATTTAAATTAGTATTAAAATTCAAGGTTGGAAAATTGCATTTAATTTTTTGTATATAAAAGTAACCAATTCAAAAAAATTTTTTCCTTTTCTTTATAAATCAAACATATTTCATGTTTTCGAAAGAAATTCAGTGGTATTCGAAATCAGAAAAGCCCAAATGGCAGCTCCAGAGCTGGAAAATTTAATCATATATTTTTTTTTGGAATATTACGAGTAAAGTAATTAAATAATATAAATTTTTTTCGTTGCTAATCAAATATATTTTATATTTGAGAAACAAATAAAAAACAAAAAAGATCAGAAAGTTGTTGCCAGGGCTGGTGAAGGGTATAGGGTCGAATATATTATTTATTATTATATATTTTTAAGACTCCAACACTAAAAACGTTGTATAGGCGGGTCACATATAAAACACTTTAACCAACGCGAATTCATACCAGGTAGCCTTAGTTCAGAAATTGGTGATCAGCTGTTACCAAGGCAAAATTATTGAACTGTCAAAGTGTTCTTCTGGTTTTTCGTTTTTGTGTGCGGCCATTGCAAAGCATTTCATTTGACAGTTCAATAAATTTTACACAGAGTTGCATAAGTGAGTTCACCTTGTATGAATTCGCCTTGACTTTAACTTGTTTATAAAATGTTTGGCAATTCAAATTTTTATATTTTAGTAAAACAATTTCCATTCATTAAATATTTCAACTTTTATAAAATAAAAGAAATTTTACAAATTTTTATAATATATTGATTGCAAAAGAAGCACACAGAAATTTATTAGGCTTTATAAGATTTTCAAATAAATATATAAAATTTGAATAAACAGCTCATAAGGAAGAATTTTACACTGAAATACAACTACTCAGAAAAAAAATCTGGCAACGCGAAAAATTTACAGGTACAAATTTGTCATAAATAAAACAAAAATTTTTTAATATCTTTTAATATAGGATAAAGCATTTTTAAAATGCCAATTAACAAATAATGGCTTTATAGTCTTTAGTTTTATCCAAAAGAAGAGTTCATTTCGGCCTACATTAACAAGATGAAATTCCACTTCCGTTTAAAGATATAAAATGACTCCATATTTCTCCACATGGATTTCCTTGTACATTTTAGTTTCATGATTTGTGTTAATTAGCTAAAAAATATTTTATTTGTATACCCCAGCGTTTTTTATTTATTTTAGTTTTCTTTTTAATATTCTTTTAAAGTATTTTCCTCAATTCCGTTTCATTTTCATATATAGTATATATGGGCGCTTTGTTTATTTTGTTCATTTTAAATACTTCATTAGCACAAAATCATGGCAATTTATTGACGGTCTCTATTACTTCTGTTTAAACAAAAGAGAAAAAAACTAATAAAGAAATAAAACGCACAAACTTTAACACACCAACTAGAAATAAAATTATAGAAAATAACTAAATCTCAGATACTCCATTGCACACTCCTACTAGAATACCAAAAGGAGAGGAATAAACACGTTGTGGAAAAATTAAAAATAAACTTATATGTAGCCACGAATAAAATCATGTTAAACATAAACTAAAAATAAAACAAAATCAAAAACAAACACACTTAATAATAGAATTAATGGTGAGAAGGTAAACGTAGGAAAAATATGCCAAAAAATATTACAACAAAAATATGTGGCAACCTAATGGCATGTCCTCGCCTCCTTGCCCCTATAGTAGCAAATATTTTCTTTTTATTTCTGAAACAGTTTCTTTGTCTAGTTGATGATTTTAAATCGAGAGGAGTAAAAGTAGGGCGATAACTAAACGGATTGATTTTTCCCCTGGACAGATTATGTTGATTGTGAAATAGACGATTTTTATGCACTACAAAAGAAGAATTAGAGGGTATATTCACTTTGTTATTCCGTATGTGACGCAGTGAAATATACCTTTAAGGCCCCATAAAGTAGATATATTCTTGATCAGTGATAAAATCTAGGACGATGTAGCCATGTCCGTCCGTCCGTCCGCCCGTCTGTGATAAATACGATAAAAAAGCCAGACTCTTGAAATTTAGTATGAATAAATTTTGAAAGATACCCCAGGTCAAGTACGTAAATGCGCTGAATCGAGCCAGAGGGAAAAAATTCCCCTAAGAAGAACTAAACCAACCTCTCGAAAACAACATGATTTTTAAAGTTTTCTTGTTATTTCTGTTAAGCAAATGATTTATTTGTATGTCAAAAGATGTCCGAAGTGTTAAACTTGGAGTCCAAAAATCAGAAACATCCATTTTTGGACCCCGCCCTCTTTAGTGGGCGTTGAAGTAGCATATTACATGGAGAAATAGTGTAAATATTTTATAACTTGTATTCCTTGAGCCAAAATTTCTTAAAAATTTAATTTTTAAGCTTTTATGACGAAGCTGAGATATTCTTTGATCTTCCTCCGCTCTTCCGCCCTCTCCCCACATTTACTCTCTAAATGACCCTATCATTTTTTTTTTTTTTTGCACTTAATAACTCCACAAATTGACCTTTTAGTGTTTTATGGAAAAGGTTAAATGTTTCCCACATGGCCCTTCCCGGAGCGACTCCATCAATATCGAGTTTTAAAATTGGGCACAGAAATTTCTTAAAGGAACTCTGAGCCAGCAGGTTTGTGTTAGTTGTTGTCAGCATGTTTCACTGATGAAGGCATAGCACTAATCACTGAACACCATTGGCAGCGACTGGCACAATCATGCACTAAAGAGCAGAGGAACAGCACCCTCCTTCATCGGCCTTCAAGCAAAATTTAGTTGGCGAAGTAAAAAGGTTGCAATAGCTGCAAAAAAATTCTCTACCTTCTCATCTTTCATCAGCTGTCCTCTCAATACTATCCCCTCCTTTCTAGTTCCGGCGCAATGCACTGCACATGTAAGGATCATCCCCTGAGTGCTGGTCCGACTTAAGAAAAATATATTAAAAAAAACTGCGAAAATAATATTAATTGCTTTTATGCTGATGGAAAGGTGTTTCAGCTATGCTGCTCCTATTTGAAGGGTATTTAAGATGCCAACCGGTCGTCTTATTCATTTGAAGAGACAACAAATAAAAGAAGCTGGCAGTAAGGCACTTCTGAGAAATCTACTCCATATTCATGACTCACAACGAGATCGAGGCAATAGCACGCAGAAGTTTCTTAATTAAAGTACAATTTATAAAATTTGTGTATTCTTATATTAATAAAGAATTTAGAAAAAAAATACTGCATTAATATCCAGCAGTAATTTCGTGCCTTTTATTTACAAAATCAAAGTTGTCCATTTCCGCCAACTTGTTGGTTAACCTTCCCAACTTGAACGTTAAATGAACCGGCCATGTTGTTGTTTTTGTGTGATTTTTTTTCTGTTGTTCTCAATATTATTATTACTTTTTTTGTCTTGTTTGCAACAAAATGTTAGTTGCCATTGTTGTTAGATATTTGTGTGTGTGTGTGTGTGTGTGTCTTTGCCATGATTGTTGTTGCTGCTGCTTATTTGCTGCTCTTTAACATTTACAGCAATAGCAACAAGAGCAACACAAATATCTAGTTGAAGTCAAAGCGTGGGTTGTAAATATTTGCAACGAAAAAACAAGACTTCCATATCGTTAGCAATGGCCATCTAAATAAAGAGAATTGTATTTAAAAATTCTTAGCACGTTTCACAGTGGGACCAGCGATCCAATTTGATCAACAGATGAAATAGTCAATGAGTAGTCAAAATTTTCAATTCACTGTTCAGTAAAGGATAACAGGGGTTTCTGAATTTTTTTTTAACTTTTTTTTATTTCTTGCAGATTTTTGTTTCAATTTGTATTATAAAGGAAGTTTGCGAAATGTAAAACAAATAACTTTTATTCACTTTTGAAAATTCAGTCCAAACGAAAAGAGCCAGACCCTTGAAATTTGGTGGAAATACATTTTGAAGGATGGCCCAGGTCAAGTACGTAAATGGGGCTGAATCGGGCCAGAGAGAAAAAAGTTCCCCTAAGAAGTGCTAAACCAACCTCTAAAAAACAACATAATTTTTAAAGGTTTTGTTTTATAATTTTGTTAAGCAAACGATTTATTGATTTTATTTAGTTTTAAAAATTTTAAATTCTAAAAATTATTTTTTATGCCATTCCAAGAAACGGACATCTGCACTTCGAGGACAAAACCTTCGGCGGGTGGCCGCTTATTGAGAGCTTTCACTGTATGTACTTTCACTGACATGATTTTCAAAATGTGGCATGTTTATACAACGCTTTAACCCAACCTCCCGCCCACACACACGATCACACACACATGAAAATTTTAAAACAACATTTTGTAAAATTCCCAAAAAGCAACATTATTTGCTTTTCTTTGAGGGGGGGCCAGCAAAGAGCTTGCGCAAGTGTGAAAGAAATATTTTTATTTTGTTTTCATTTCAAAATGCGTTACACTTTTTTGAAAGCAAAAATTTTTGCAAGACCAAAATAGAAGTCTTGCAAATTTGCTAAAGTCTCACAAATCTTTCTATTGTAATCTAACTAAATGAAGCAATAAGAAAGAAGATCTGTCATTATTGGTTTAGTCCTCCTGGTGACATACACTCAAGTCTTGCAAATATGCTATAATTCTTGGCTTTCCTTTTTATTAACAAGTTTACTAGCCTCTAAGGAAATCTTTGTTAACTGTTATAGAGCCGGACATATTTGCAAGTGCAGTTTGCAGTTTCATATATTTTTTTTTATGTTGTTGTTATATAATTTTGTCATGTGTAGCAAATTCGCCAAACTTGCAAATTCGTCGCATTGTAAATTTGGTTTCATTTACTTTTGCAAACTATAAAATGAAAAGGAAATAACTTTATTTTGTTCGCATTTTACTCTATTAATGAAACAAATTTTTACAAGACTACTTTGCTCTGGTGTTTAGTATTGCAAAATTTTTTGAAGTATAAAAAATCTCATCTCTCCATTGTGAGCTCTCTATGTGGAGCAAAGAGGTATAATATATGTATATATGTACATATATTTTTCATAAAATCTAGTCTAGCAAATTTGCTATGGGTCTAGTATTTCTTTTTATTAGCAAACTTAATATGCAGCCTATAAAGAAATTTGAAAAAGTTGCATTTTCAGCAACGTAAGCTTACAATGTTTAAGTAGTTACCGTTAAAAATATATTTATGTTACACTCGGTCACACTGTGCCTGCGTGGCTGTGTGTATACATGAATGTGGTGCTTGTCTGTGTGACTTATCGCTAAAGTATGAGTGTTAAATACTAAGTAGTTGCATTTGAGAGCCAAGTAAGTACATCAAAATAGTTGCAAACGTTTTCTTTTTTTTTTTTTTTGGGTAGCGTGTGCTTACAATCAACTAATTTTGCTCAAGTACAACAAACAGCAAATTGTATGTTGCATATACCGTTTGAACAATGTGTGCCAGATTTGCAACTTTTTGTGTGTATTTGAAATTTAAGTCATGCTATTTGCAACCAAGGTTAAAGACAAGAAGCTTTAAAACGTTTTTGTCTCCATGTTTTATTCTGTAGCTGCGATAAAATATAAATAGCCGATCTATGGCAATAAATGCAAAACGTTTTTATTTTATTTTAAATAAATATTTTGGTGCTTTTTGTTTGTACTTAAAGTTGCATTTGAGAGACACGCTTACGCGACTGAGACAAAGAAAAAAATATCATAAAAATTATGAGTGTCATTTTTAAAAAGATGTTTATCGCTTTGCAAATAAATACCGGGAGTTCAGATATTAAACAGACAACCCTCAAACACAAGCAGACAATTCTTTCATAGCACATACATATTTCTTGCTCTTATCCGATTTCTGAGCCAACAACTTCAATAATAATTTTAAAGTTTTACTATTATTTTTCATTTATATTGCCACAACGGCAATTGATTTTATTTCGTTTCCCTTTTTATAATACTCCTGCTACAAAAAACTTCATTTATAGTTTTTGCCGAAAAAAACGGAGGGTGGTTGGTGGCGGTTGGTCAATATGACGCAAGTGTCATAAATTTGCTGCATTTTGTTTGCAAGTAATTGCAGAAGAAAAAATCGTAGAGATAAGCATTAAACTTACTAATTGTTTTAACTATAAAATTTGCTAATTGTAAATGAAACTTTTGCTAAGAGTTGAAATTGAATTCGCAGCTGCGAGTTGGCCAAGCAGGGCATAGAAAGCAAAATTCTGTAGCAAAGGAAAGTGAAAAATATCAAATTATATATTTTGAACTCATTTATTTTGCCAGATTACCCACTCACTATAGATTCGTTAATACAGCAAAAGAAAAAACTTTCTGAGTTTTCCAACAGCAAAAGGGATGCACAATTAAAAACCCCGCAAAGAAAAAAATAAAACTTAAGTTGGGAAATTATTTTGAAATCAAGGGGAATATAAAACTGTCACAGGGATGTTTAAAGACTTCGTTTTGGTAAGTTGAATAAATTTTTTTATTTAAGAAGTATTTTTTCTAGAAGCATGTCCGTTGTTCAATACAAATTTATTTCTTTCTAAAATACAAAAATATGTTTGATTAGCAAAGAAAGAAAAATTTGGTTTTATTTAGTTACCAGCTCTGCAGAGGCCTCTTTGACTTTTCTGATTTCTAACATCAAGAAATTTCTTGCAAAACCATCAAATATTTTTAATTTATAAAGAAAACGAAAAGTTTTTTAGTTGCTAACTTTTATGTACCAAAAAAAAAAAGTTTCAATTTTCCAAGCCTGGCATCGTCGTTATGATTTTGTTTGATTTTTAATATCAATTAAATTTTTCCTGAATTGCAATATAATATTAATTAACAAACAAAAATAAATTTACATTTTCCAGCTCTCCAGCCGCGTTTTGGATTTTGCTGATTTCCAATTGCAATCTATTTAGAATTATTTCCAATACCTCAATCCAAGACCGAAGTCTCCGGCTGTGCAAACCCGATTTCCCCTATAGATAGACTGCCCTAATCACAAGGATCCAAAATATATATACACTTTATTATTATTAGGGAAATTCTCCACGGAATGATAGAGCTATACATTTTCGTTCAGGGATTAAACTTGGAAAATTTCATGGGAACAAAAAGTTTTACAATTCCGTAACGTTAGGGATGTATTTAATATATTTCAATTTCTATACATATATCACATTGTATAACATTAAATCAAATAATATAATAAATTTATATGCAATAATATGTAATAAAATATTATATATTAAAAAATAATATTTAAATAAATGAAATAATATAAAATATTATAAATAAATGAGCCACTTATTTATTAGGGTACATTTTTAAGTGTCTTATTTAATCCCAATTTTGTTTAAATGTATATTATTTAAAAGGTATTTTTGTATAAATATGCACAATACTAACAATTGTTCCCAAATCTTGGCATACAATTTTTAGAAAATTATTTTAAACAATAAAAAAAAACTTTAAATAAATTTTCAAAAGTTCCGGAAAAAAAATTTTGGTATTGCAAAAAATCTAATTTTAATTTACGGCTTTCTGTCGTTTAGGTGACGATATGTTTGTATATACATTTAAAGATTTGTTTCAACTATATTTTCATATTATTAAGGCATTAAATAAAAATATTCTAAATATTCCACTCTTAATAAAGTAACTGAAATTAATAAAACTCTTAAAAAAGTAATTTCCTGATTGCAGATTTGAACTTGAGTCTGAAGAAAAAATAAAATCTAAAAACAATAATATCTTGGTAATAAAATAAAAATATGTTTCGAATAAAAGTTTCATTATTATTAAGTCAATTAATGTCAGTTAATTGATATATTGTAACACCCTAATTAAAACAAATACTGCAGTATTCATAAAAATTAATTTAGGTTTACAAAAGGTTTAACAAACAAACTTCCATACAAAATTTGTTTTGTAAACCTAAATTAGTTTTTATGAATACGGCAGGTAAAAACGTATTTTAGTAAAACGTACATATATTTAGTAAGTAAATTTAAGTCCCCTTATTCATAAAAATTGCGAACGTCTAATAACAGCGTAATAAAACCAAATTTCATATGAAATTTGCTCTATTACACTCTTATAAGCCTCTCATAATTTTTATGAATAAGGGGTAAAATTTTTAACTTGGTGGGACCGAGTTCCTTTAAGACATGTCTGTACCAAATTTTAAATCTCTATTTTGACAGAGTCATTCCGGGAAGGGCCGCGGAGAAGATGTTTAACCTGTGCAAGATCAGAGAGCATCTCAGATTCTTATAGGCTTAAGGAATACAAATTTTTCCATATTTATACTATTTTTGCATATATCGTAAGTCAATGCCCACTAAAGGGGGCGGGGTTCAATAATAGACTATATCATGCTTTTCACAAAAGGACGTAAGGGCATTGATAGATCGTGTTAGACTGCATCACTGATCAAGAATATATATACTTTATGGGGTCCAATTCTTTTTGGAGGGTATTAAAACTGTATTTTGTAGGGGTCTCTCTGGCACGGGCCGTGGGGAAGACATTTCACCTTTGCCATAAAATTCTAAAAATAAATGTTTGGGATAGTTAAGTGTAAAATTTATTTTTAATATTTTTTTTTTTTTTTGATATGGTCATTTAGTGGCCAAAGCGGAAGGAGGGGTAGGCCAGAAGAGTACCAGGTTACGTCTCAGCTTCGTCATTAAAGTTTAAAAATGTTATTTTTAAGGAATGTAGGCTTAAGTAAAATGATTTGTTAAAATTTTTACACTATTTTCGCATATAATAACGCCCATTAAAAGGGGCGGGCTCCAAAAATTTATTTTTTTTTATTTTTATTTTAAGGCTTTGATTTTAACGCATTGGACTTTCTTTGACTTAAAAATATAAAATTTGCTTAACAAAATTACAAATAAAAAAATTTTAAAATTAAATTGTTTTCTATAGGTTGGTTTAGTATTTCTTAGGGGAACTTTTTTCCTCTGGCCCGATTCAGCCCATTTGCGAACTTAACCTGTGCTATCCTTCAAGATATATGTATTTATACCAAATTTCAAGGGTCTGGCTCTTTTCGTTTGGACTGATTCGTGATTTCCACAGACGGACGCACGGATGGACATGGATCGTTTTACATTTCATCACTGATAAAGAATATATATACTTCATGCGGTCGAAGAGGGATATTTCGCTGCGTTATACACGGAATGGCAAAGTAATTTTTTTTTGGAGGGTATAAAAATATAGCACGAATCTTTCTTATTTTTTATTAATATTAATAACGAGTTATTCATTTCGCCCATGGAATGACAAAGTGAATGTAACCAACAATACTTTTTTGGAGGGTATAAAAATTCAATAATACGAAGCTTATAAAATAGATTTCTGTATTAAACTTTATTTTATTAGCCTGTTATAAATCATAAAAAAATATAAATTAAGCCTTTAGATTTTACCAAAATTTTTATATCAAATATGGCTAAGCAAAAGTAAAACGAATTGAAAATATTTTCCCATCTTTTTAATTTTGTGGCCAAACTTATAGACCTTAAAAAACATTTGCCTCATTACCAAAACTTACAGCTGGTATGATAATTTAAAATTAATTATTATTCATTTTATGCTAATACGTCCTACAATATAAAATACTTATGTTATGCGATATATGTGTGTGCACATGAAACGCCCCCAACAAACGCCTTCAAAAATTGTTGCCACACATTTGAATTACCAACAAAAGGAAATATCTGTGTGTAGCCAACAAAAAAAGAAAGATTACACATGCAAGGGAAATGTATTTCAAACTTATTTTATCTTCATTACAATATGTAAATGCCAGTGTTTTAACTTTTTATCCATTTGTTTTACTACAGAATTTATTGAAAAGTTAAATGAACCATTTTTGCATGTGTATCATTGCAACACAGATTTTATGTGATATAATTTCATGTAAATGATGTTTGAACAACTTGTGATTAAGTGCACTTCAATAATTTATATTCCTATGGCGAATAAATGGGCAACATTTTAGCAATTATTTTTTTAAATGAAAGAGCTATTGAAGATGGGAAGATTCTAATATGTAAAATTTTTTTTATTACATTTTTACAACATAATTCTTTTTTGGTTTACATACAAACTTCTACGGCTCAATTTAAAAGTGACAAGTATTATTAAAATTCCTTGTGTTTAATAAAAAACATAATAATATTTTAATGCCATTGGCTATCCTTTTGCATAAACTTTAGCTCTCAATAACATTTAAATCAATTAAATATTAAAACTCTATCAAGTTTTAATAACTTTGTAAATTATATAAAACACCACATGTACATAAATTATATGCAGTCAAAGAAAAAAACAAAACAAAGGAAAAGCAATCGTGTTTTCTGATTATCTTCATGAAATGTCAAATGGTGTGTTAAAAAGGAGTGCTGCCATACTCACTCTGTTACATTCAATAACAAACACACACGCACAAACACACAGATTCAATTCACAATGACAGGCCTGCCATGCTGTTAAAAGCAATAACGGCAACAACAACAACAATAATACCTACCGAACTGTTTTATATAAATAAAAAAAATTATAAAAATGCAATTAAAAAATCAAGCTTTTAATCGTTTATATACACTTTTTTTGTTGCTAAAGAGCTTAAGCATTGAGCATATTAAATGCCATAATGTAGGAATTACACAAATGCAATCACACATACACACATCTGTGCAAGTGCATTTTGAAAATAAAATACGTTTTTATAAATAAGCAATTGCATTGCGTGCCTGACATTTAAATTGTATAAAAATTCGATTAATGGTATAGGAATTAATATTTAAAATTGTGTCATGTGTGTGTGTATGTAATTGATAGTTTTTGGAAGAGTAAAACGGTAGATAGTTGCCTCTAGACGTGATATCTACTATGAGGCATGCAGAGGCATGCAAATTTCCAAAAATATTATTTCAACGTTTAAAGATAAATTCTCACTGGAACAAAATTTCCTATTAATATAAAAGAACGAACTTGATAAGAGTTTGGAAGTACTCTCGAAACGGTAGCTGACTTTTAATCCCTAATTTTTATACCCTCCAAAAAGAATTAGAAATATCCCTTCAAGACCCCATAAAGTACATATATTCTTGATCAGTGGTAAAATCTAGGACGATCTAGCCACGTCCGCCCGTCATTGGAAATCACGATTGAGTATAAATACATTTTGAAGGATAGCATAGGTCAAGTTTGTAAATGGCCTGAATCGGGGCAGAGGGAAAAAAGTTCCCCTAAGAAGTACTAAGCCAGCCTCTGAAAAAAAACATATTATTTAAAGCTTTTTTTTGTAATTTTGTTAAGCAAATGAAATATTTTTTAGGTCTAAAGCGTTGAACTTGAAACCAGAAAAATCTATTTTGTTAAATCAACCATGTTTTCCGAGCAAAATTTTTGTCCGGACAAAATTTTCTTTACTGAGAGTTTTCTGCAATACTATTCACTCATTGAGAACAATTTGTTCGGAAAAACAAAGCTGCCATACATACAAAAAATTAGTTTTACAAAATGGTAAATAGTACTGCAGCGATTTCTTATGTTTTGCTTTGTTTTCTTGATATAGGGTCCGCCAAATAACTTTTTTTTGAAAATGCTATAAAAAAACTACTGAATATTTTTTTAAATTTCTTTTTTTACTTGAAAGTACAATCTTTCCGGCCAATAATGGAAAATAATTTCATTCAAATGACTGCATGGCCCGATAACGATCACCATTGACTGTAACGGCCACTCCTTGCTCATTTTCGAAGAAAAATGGCCCAATTATGCCTCTGCGTCGGCTTTTCAATGTATGCGTGCGGGTTTTCTGTGCCCCAAATGCGAAAATTTTGCTTTGTTACATACCCGCCAAGATCAAAATGAGCTTCATCCGAAAAGATGATTTTTTTTGGCAAAATCGGCATCTTCTGTAAGTCGATCGCAGGCCCACTTAGCGAAGCGATGGTCAACCATATTCGTTCAGCGGAAGGATAAAACTAATTATCTGTCAAATCAGACATGAGCTAAGTATTACCATTCACGAAATAAGCACTAGTTGAAAAAGAGCGTTAAATTTGCGGACCATTGAATTGCATAAAGCATTGTTATTGGCAAAACACATATATAAAAAAAATCAATGAGTGTTCGAACTCACGGGCGATGTGTTAACACCTTTTTGTTTATTTATTTTATATTAAACCCACAAAAAACAAAGAGAATGCAAAGCAACAGACAAATGTACATACATACATTGTTATGTTTGTACATAAGCTACATACGTTGCTGTCTTGCTATCTCATTTTTATATATGTACGTATAACCACGTCACTATTCTCTTTGCTATGCATAAGACAAAACCGAAGATCAACATAAAACACTTTTTTAATATTACTCCAAATTAATACTCCGAATTAAAACACTTAAATCTCCGCTCGCCGACATCGGATCGCCTTAATTTTTGGCCTAAGCTCTTCGTCAAAACCCGCACTAGCGTTTTAATCCAAAAATTAATAAAATCGGCTATGAATTTCCGGAGAAAATCGCCTGGGAAAATTATATGAAAATCGCCCAATAATCACTTTCAATACCGACTGCCAAGCAACAACAACAAACAAACAAACTCTTACACTTGCGTATGTATTGAAACTGATAGTTTACTGCCCTAGAGGCGCGCGTATAGATGTTAACACATCAAAAAAACAAATAGATAATATGTATTATTTCTCATAATTTATATTTTTAGCCTCACACACAATTTAATATATAAAACACAAAATCCCACTTCAACTTTGTGTGAAAAAGTTTAACCTATTGGCAACTCAGTTCAATTTTGTCCGGACAAAATATAAAAATAAACCAGTTCAAGCTGAGAGTTGTTCATGAAAACATTTTCTCTCTCTCAAGAAGGGAGGCGTCAAACTACATGTAACAAAAATTTTGTCCGGACAAACATTTTCTTCGGAAACAGTGGGTGAATCCAGCTTTAAGCTTCCATTCCTTAAAAATTTAATTTCTAAGCTTTTACGACGAAGGTATGATGCTCTCTGATCTTCCCCGGCCATACCCCACCACCCACTTTTCCCACTTAAATGACCCTACAGCTACAAGACAGTGGCAAATTATTAAAAGATTAAAAAGTAACAATAAAAATAGAGTTTTTATGTACTAAATATTTGGAGGGTAATTAAGATTCGACCTGGTCGAATATAACGCTTTTACGTGTTTAAATAAATGTTTTACCAAAATTTCTTTAACTTTTATATTATACTTTGGACCTTTCTGGCCTACCCAACGACATTTGGACCTTTCTGGTCAAACAAACTCTCAAACAAAAATGTTCGTTCGTTTTTATTTTGCAAATATAAAATTTAATGGGAAAACATGTTATAGAGACTTTTTTATGATTTGATTCCAAAACGGGTGCAAGTTTTATTATTAAAATAAAAGAATAAATGCCAATTTCTTATAAAGGAAGGGACTCCGTTTTACTGGAAATAACCAATTTAATTTTTATTTCCTGAAGATGTTAACAAGCTGTTAACGAAATATCGAATGTGAGTGAAATTATAAGAAATAATATATTATAAAAAACGACCACAAGCTTGATTAATATTACAACAAAATCCATTTTTTTTTCAGTTATCCGATTTTTTCTCTAAAACGTAGTTCGGATTACTGAAATTTTTACAGTTAAGCGTACTGCTTAAAATCACGGTGTGGCACAAAAAAGATATCCTAACTAATACAATTACTAACAAACAATTACAAATCTTTACTGAGCCTAAGTGCAAGTATGAGAAGTGCATAGTAGGCATTTTGTTGGAAGAATTCACGGTGTGGCACAAAAAAAGATATCGTAAGTAATACAATCACTAACAAACAATTAGAAATCTTTACTTAGCTTAAGTGCAAGTATGAAAAGTGCATAGTAGGCATTTTGTTGGAAGAATCCACAGTGAGACAATTTTGAAGAAGTTTATTAGTTGAATGCTTTATATATTAATACTACGGACTTGTAATATATCACCGCAAAGGTAATTACGTCTACGGTTTAAAAATTTGGTCAATTGAATTGTATATTTCGACACCGCTTTACTGGAAATAACCAAAACCCAATTTTTTTCACATATCCGATTTTTTTCTCAAAACATAGTTCGGATTACTTAAAGTTGTTACAGTTAAGTGTACTGCTTGAAATCAGTACAACAATACTTTTTATATCAAATGTCTAGCCACTTGCATTGACAATATAATAGAAAAATACAATTAAGTACGAAAGAGCGAAAAGGACAAATACATTTTGCCGTTTAATTTTTTAACGGACAAAACATGCACAATTTTTTTAGCCTTAAGTTATGCAATCGATTCGATGTCATTGTTTATTTTTTCACTAAAGCGAAGTAAGTTTGATACAAAACGTAGTTGTGGGCTTGCTTTTGGTTTTCAGTAATACGATATTTTCAGTAAAGCGATGTTTCGCTAAAGCGAAGTGAATAAGACTAGCTGTGTTTAAAATCAGTGCGGGGATTTGTATCGCTTTCAGTAATCCGATTTTTTCAAGTAAAGCCTGTTGCGCTAAAGCGGATTCGGCTAAAATGGACTGACTCCCAAATAAATGGCAGATCGCTAAACTACTACTAATTCGTACGCTGAACTTAAGATGCATTCTCTAATTTCATGGAGAAGTGCTGCCAATTAATATGCAAGAATTTATTTATTTGTGCATAAAAAATCACCAGATAACTGTGCGTATCCCAATAGCCGGGAGTGGAGAGTTTGCAATAGCAGCTCAAGATGATCTTCTGCTTAACATGATTTTTACAACCACATTGATTAAACAAACAAATGAAAAAAGAAACCACAAATTTTAGCAGCTGCCATGGAGAGCGTAGAAAACCACAGTTTTATGATGATTTGTACAAATTTTGTTTAATTTTGGCTTTTTTAATGTTTTTTTATTTTTTTTTATGATTTTTATGTTCGTTGTGTAACACTTTTTATTGTTTTTCTTAGTTGTTGGTGTTTTAACTGCTCTTGCTGGATTATTATTACACGACTTAAATAAATGTTGGCTTTTCTTTATTTTTATTGACGAGTTGATAGAGACGGGAGCCTTGCTATAAACATCAACTACAACAACAACCAAATTTAGTATTTAACAAAAAATATACGTATGCAACAGATATGACTGTTTTTTGCTTGCGGTTAATTCATTTTTGTTGCCCCACAACAAGATGCTGCAACTAACGAACAGCTCTGATAATAATGTCTATCATCAACGTCTTGAAAACTACAGAAAAATTGCCAAATAACGAAAAAAATAAAATAAAGCCTTTTGGCTTCATGGCTCATTCAGGTCATAGTAAATTATTTAAAACTATTAAAATTTTTTCTAGCAGATAAAAAATGACATCTTCATTTTTTATGAGCAAAACTTAACATTAATTTCAATTTCCATTCCCACGTTTTTGGCAGAAAAATATATATATCTAATTTGAAAATCTTCCAACGTGTTTCAATTATTGCTGGAAAAATCATCTTTAATGGGAATGTGATCAAAGCTGAACTTTAACCTTTGTCTTCTTGCAAAAAAAGAAATATTTATAGGCAGCACTTTCTTACAGTACAGCATCAAACGAAAAGCAACAATAACAGTATCTCGTACATGGTTGGCAGCATGGCAAAATGGTATGTACTCGTATAAGGTGGCAGTACTGCGGCAACAAATACAACATTACAAAAACCAAGGGAATAGTGAAGAAGATCACTGAAGATAACTGACAGCGATGGACCCTAGCATGTACTAAAAGGATTCCTGTAGCAAAAATTAGCCTGCGAAGTAAAGCTACGAAAAACTTCTCATCTTTCTTCATCTATCTTCTCAATACTATTCCCTCCCTTCTAATTCCGGAGCAATGTACTGCATATGTAGGGGCAGGCAAGCATTGCCAGTCTTGCCCCTGTGGTGTATTCTATTAATTGCTGATGGTGTTGTTGGTGTTCCCCCTGCGGCCTTGGATGGATGTTTCCGTGTTACTTGCTGTGTGACTTTATGTGATGCCACTCATGAGGGTGGCTGTGTCTTGTTTTTTGTTTGTTCTTGCTGGTGGCACTTGTGTCCATTGAGTCGCCCGTGAGGACGATTATTCAATGTGTGTGTTGTGGGCTAGGAGTGCTGAACTACTTGGACTGGAAGTAGTTTCGCCTACGAAGTCTGATCGGAGACTTAATTGTGGTACCACGGCTGGGACTTTGATTTAAACGCAAATCGCAGGAAGAGCGTGTGTTCGGTGAGTAGTTGCATTTGCGACTGGGTGCAGTGACGCAAAGATCGGTAGTAGTTTTAGGAGAAGCCATATCCAAATACAAGAATTCAAATTGGTGCTCATGCGTAACAGTCTGTTGCGCGTGGGTGCTTTGGTAGACGCATTGTATCCAACCGGTGCTAGCACCACAGTGGGGTTGGGCCGCAAGGCAGATTACCACTATAATCTGTAGCACATCTGCATATGTAGGGACCATCCCCTGAGTGCTGATCCTACTATAACTAAAATCCCATTCCAATAATTGTGATAGTGAAGAATGAATTTGGCTAGTTTTATAAAAAGCTGTGTCCCCAAAAAAAAAAAAAACAACCAACATCAGCAAAAATTGCTTAAGACACCACTGTCTCAAACTTTGTAGCTGATTGTCTGTCGGAATAAGAAAATAGTAGGTATGGTATGGTAACCTTTAACGGTTAATTTATGTTGCACTTAAATCTAAAACGTGACTGAAACTCATTGCATACAACAACAAAATAACATTAAAACAAGCTAAAGAAATTTAATTAACGTAAATAAATAATTTTTTGCTAAACTGAAAAATATTGGCAATAAAAGTTTATTGCAATTTTAGTACATACCTTAAAAAATTAGCAAATATTTTTTGTTTAACTAAATTTATATTTTGGGGAAAATATGTCGTATGTTAAGGCAAAATGCCTTAACTAAGATTTTAAACATTTTAGAAGAGAAGCAAAAAGCTAGAAAAGTATATTTACAAAATTACGATAAAATTTTCATAAGTAAAAAAGCAGCATGGAATTCAGAACAGGTATGATTGTATGTGGTATAACGATATACTAGGTAGAGGCCAGACTACTACAAATCATGGTGAAATAAGTATAAGGTGGCAGTACTACGATAACATATACAATATAGTCCACGTCAAAATTATAACAACAAAACACATTCTATTGCTGCATACATGCACTATTACTAATTACGCTCAAATATACAAACACAAAGAACACTTGTTGTACACAAAACTTGACATCAATATAGACTCGCCATGGGTTGAACAAAAAACTGTCAACTGGCCTAGTGCTACCACCTTATATTTATTTCACCATGAGCAACAACTAACAGTCCAACCTAAATTACGACGCAAAGCGTTGTATGGCTGTCAAAATTTCTCATGCCCATACAAAATGTATGAGACCAACCGAAATAACGCGGCGCCAACGTTTTGCAATTGGAAAATCCAATTTTGACAGCGCGTAAAGAAGTGAAGTTTGTTGCAGAAGCACTCTTGTTTACTTTGTTGAAGTGTTAAGTGATGTAACTTTAGCTACTTTTAGGTCAATTTAGCGTGTTCATCTCTATTTCTTATTTCTAATTAGAGTTTTTATCAATCAAAGTGAGTAAACATTACTGATTATGGGGCAACGTTAACGCTCTAATTTAGGTTACTCATTTCAGCGTAAAAGCTAAGCGCTAAATTACGTTGCGCTTTGCGTCGTAATTTAGGTTGGACTGTAACTTAGCGTTTACACATGCCACTGGGAGTTCGAAGAAGTCAATACACTCACAACTTTTTACTAATACACACATTTTTTCTATTGGCAGCTAATTTTGCATGCAAGTAAAAATTTGGCACTTACAAAATGTCAAAACGATAATCAATGTTACCCTGCCAAAAATTTAATGCAAACTTTCTGGATTACAGTAAAATTGTAATTAAAACTTTAACTTATTTAATGTATTATTATGCAGTATTTCTTGAAATTCGCATAAAATATAGCAAGTTTGTTAACTAAAGAGCATTAATATTATTAAAATAATATTAATAATAATATATGCTAACCTTTTCCCCAAAAATGCGCCTATATGGTGAACTCGGTAACTCTACATAACAAACAAAACAGAAAGTTGAAATGGAATCAAAATTGAGCCAACAAAATACTTTAAAATTAATCAATTTATACCATTCTAACCCACTTATCACTCATATCCCATATGAGCAATAAATTATTACTTTAATTGGATTAGTAAACAAATTTTTTGAAGTTTACGCTTCGACGTCATTTTGAGAATGAACTAACAATGGCATGTGTAAACAGAAAAGCAAATTCCATGAGATTCGACTATTTCAAATAATTTTTCGTTGTTAATACGTATACAACAATGGCATGCCACTACCTGCATGTGTACACAAAAACAGTAACGCGTGCTCTTGTTGCTGTTCTATATAACAGGTTTGTGTGAATGCTTGTATAACATAAACAATATTTGACAGCAATAATTTTTTTTTATTTCTTTATTTACTATTATTATATCTTTTTTTTAAGTGCTTAACAGGCTTACAGACTTCCATTCCAAAATTAGCCTTTGGTTTGTAATCGGGAATCTAAACGACATCCTAAACATTGACGTGGAATTCTAGTACAAAATGTTGCTGAATCATCAGAACAATTTCCAAATCTAAAAAAATTGTCTATGCGATTTTGTCAATAGCGGAGTCAACTGTCGTTGATGACACAATATTTCCTCAAATTAGTGTATTGAATATCAAAACTAGAAATATTTTATGAATCCCTAGTCCATGTGGAATTTAGTGTACTAATTTCGAACTAATGAAAAGATATGGATAATTACTGCCTGGTCCAGGGTGTCGACGACTTGGTGTTTACAATTTGCAAATAAAAGAAAAACAAATTGAAACTTTTATATATTTTTCAATAAATTGTGGAATCGAAAATTTCCAGACAACATATTTTCCAATAACCTGTACTAATAATGTCATTAATTTTATAATTTACTTTATATCATGGTATCGGTGGAGGCTCCCTACAGTGGAATGGGAACTCCTTATTATAGAGCGCACAACAGGCCTACGAGGGCTAAGTGTAATCCAGGACGGATTACACCTCTTTTCAACCTAACCTAACCTACTTTATATTAGTATATTGGAAAACTTCTTCTGCAATAAAAATATACTAGAAATACACAAATATTGGATTTTCCAAATTTATCTCGAAATAGTAGAATGCTTTGAAAATATTGATTTTGGAAATTTTTAGTTTTCGCAGGAAAAAAAGGGTATGGCAGCACCAAGCCTAACAAAAATATATGAAATGAAATTCTACAAGTGGCATTACTAGGGCTATAATTACAACCATGTCATAACCATAGTAAAGAAAAGATGGCAATGTTACGGCAACAAATACAGCAGTACAACCAAAGCAATTGTTGTTTGTGTAAAGCAGGGAAAGGCAACCTATACTATTACATTTTGCGATTGTATTACTTATTACTCTCTGCGCTCTCACCACGAATCGGTATTGCCAATCAACTTTCGTCACTTCTCCCCAATTAAAACTTTAAAATCTCCAAAAACTAATTTAATTTTATTATGGGTATTTGCAATATATTAGAATATTAGTATCGGCATGGCATTGGGGCAAAATGATGTTTGTGGCTCTGTATGCAGTGATAGTGTGTAAATAAGAAGGTTTTGTAGGACATTTGACAAAGAGTAATGAAAATACACATACGTACATATATATTTTTCATTGCATTATTCACCAACAGGCATTATTTGCAAAAAGTTTGAATGTAATGAACACAATGAATTGTGGTTCAAATTGTTAACAAAACACCAGGTGGTCATAAGGGAATGTCATTCATAATTTTCCGCATCTCTTCATACTTTTCGCCAAAGCATTTGCCTTTCCCTGTACTAGAATCAGCAAACATTTTTTCATAAAGATTTCTTAACTGTGATCGGACTCACATTGCTTTCTGGCAACGCTGATTCTTAAAGTATGCGATAAACACAACCTGCCTGTTTGAATGCTGAAACTAGACTGATTAAAGTTGTTTACAGCTCTACAATGCGTGTACACACGTACGTAACAGAAGAGTAAATGAAAAGGCGCCGCGCCCTGCATTTGCCTTTCCCTGGTGTAAAGTATCTGTTTACGTCAAATATTATAGCAACGAAACACACTAACGTGATGCACCCATGCACAATTACTAACAATACTCACACATACAAACGCATCAAGGACTTATTCATGGCTCAACTATCAGCTCATATCAGCAGTACAACAACATAAAAAGCAACGTGCAAATAAACATTGTTAAAACGTAAACAAAATATGTATATATATTCGACCGCAAACAACTTTTGACACGATGGAAAATTTTAAACGGGCAAAACACAACCCTGCAAAAAATCATCAAAAAAATTGAGATGAAAGGTTTATTCGGCCATGTTGCCAGCGTTGGGGTTTTATTTCATTTAGAAGATATAAATTCTTAAAAGCAAATTCAGGGGGTGTACATCAAAAATTAGGGGATTCCCTATTTGCATGTCCATAAGAGAAAAAGTACTTTTTTATATTAATGGTACATTTTCCAAAACGAAAATACAAAACTTCATATTCTGAATTACCATTCGGAATAACCATTCTTAATATTCTAAAGTATTTTTGATGATTTCCCTTGTTTAGCTCAAATTTAATGGAAGGTTTTGAAGATAAACATTTGGATTAAACTTCACTCTAAAAAAGTAACCCCGGGTTATTATAATTATGTTATGGAGATACTGGGGCATTTTGAAAATAAAGAAGTACTAAAAATTGTACAGTCCAGTACTATGAATTTTCCCTCACTGATATCTCTTTTACTAAATTTTCTACTTTGGCAACATCTCTTTCGTATTACGAGATAATTTAGCAGCATTGTTTACATGAAAACTAGATGCTGTAACTAAATGTGTTGTATTTACAACTCACCAATTGCTCTTTCGTAGTAGATAAAATAAAATCCACATACAAGTACTATGAATTTTCCCTCACTGATATCTCTTTTACTAAATTTTCTACTTTGGCAACATCTCTTTCGTATTACGAGATAATTTAGCATCATTGTTTACATGAAAACTAGATGCTGTAACTAAATGTGTTGTATTTACAACTCACCAATTGCTCTTTCGTAGTAGATAAAATAAAATCCACATACATTTATCTAAACTTTTACATATATGTATATATGTGTTATTTATTCTCAAAGTTGGTTAATCGAGGAGGTTTTAAATTTTTATGGGAGGAAATAATTACCCGGCAACGCTGCATATTTTATGAATACAGCTGCCATACACGAGCAATATTATACAAGTTGCCATAAAAAAAATTTTTTTGAGTGAATTGAAGCTACCACACTCAACGTTCTACGTTGATATAAAAATATGGTCATATTGGCAGCAACCACACATAAACATAGAACACACATCTATCAATTTTGCCATAGTAAAAACAAGCAACACTTACATTCGTATGCATAAAAGCAGAAACTACACCATTTACACAAACACATAAGGTAGTACGCATGTATGCATGTGTATAATAACCAGAATCATTATTTATATGTAAACAAGATAAAAGTGAGTTGGCAGTACTTTTTAATTGCTTGTTCTTGTTTCAGTAAATGAAAGAAATAGATCAAGATTAGTATTAATGTGGCATCTCCAGATAGAAATATATATAATGACATTTCTTTTCGGATAAATCCAAATGTCAGTTGTAGCAAAGTTGGGTAAAAGTTGTGTAGTTTTTCACGGTGTTGAATGAGTGTGTGGTGTGAAATTCTTTTTTTTGAAGAATTTGTCTTACACAAGACTGAAAAAATAATTGAACAGAAGTGCTTAAAGACAATAAAATATGACGGATTTGGAATTTGCAAATCCTCTTGCAGAATTTAGTGTTAAATTGTGTGCTGCAGTAAAAGAGTATAAATGTCTACATGATCAAGACTCGTATCATAAATATGCACGTCCGGAATGTGAAGAAGCTTGGCGATTGGTTGCAGAGGAATGCGATGAAACTGGTAAGATTCTGCTCTTTTATTTACAATATCAATAGTTTAACAAAAACATTGAAAAACAAAATAAACTTGCACTTACCTTGTGCAGATGTTAGTTGATATTTTTGTTGTGCTTGTTGTTGCTGTCCCACTTTTATAAAAAAACACATTTGTTTGTGTGTGTGTGTTATTTTACTATACTGCTTCTTTGCCTACTTGCCTGCTGTTGCAGTTTGAGATCCATATTGTTTACTAACAGTTTGAAAGCCAATGCTGTTATTTATAAACTGCTGCCGTCCAATAACAATAATGAACATGGTTGCATTTTATTCAAAACCTTGATTAATAGAATCAAATGTTTTATATAACACTGAAGTAGTACCATAAGAAGCGGCAACCTACGGGTACTCAGTGTTTTTTGTACTGAGTACTCAGTTCTTGTAGGTCTTATATATTGACAAAATAAAATTTATAATATGCTAAAATATGTTATGATATAATGAATTAGGCCACAGGTTATCAAATTGTATAATATATAACATATTTCATAGAAACTGAAACAAATACCTACATATCGATGGTCACAAGAAGAAAGGCCCTAACTCATATTCCTACAAAATTTACTTTTATCGCGATTCTAATAGATTTCGTGCAATAGTATCAAAAATAAAGATTTTACAATCAAATTATAATTGCAGTTTCCATAATGATCAATACAGTTTCTGCTATGCTTTTGCTTTAGCCTGTAAAGTTACAACTATTTGAGTTAGGGTTTTTCTACTTGTGAGCAACGATATGCAAAAATACTTTGAAAATAGAGGAATAAAAAAGAGTAGTACACTGCGACACCATTTTCATTTTTGATTATATAACTATTTAGTTAATATCTGCTTCAGCGGCGAAGTTTATTAAAAAATAAAAGTGACTTAAATACACTTAGTTATTTTAATAATTCAGGTGAATACATAGTTCAACATATTTTAAATATAACAGATGTTTAATTTTACTGCAAATCATTATTCTATTAAAGCGTAAAATATGTTCTCTTTTGAAGTATATACTGCGAAATATGTTCAATAATGATTACTACTAATGAACTTGTAGTGAATCCGATGAAAGTTCGAATGTCAACATCGTTTTGATGTAATTTGAAAAAAAAAGCTTTGACAAGCAAAAATATGCAAATCAGCTGTCAATGCCAGCTTCTATCAATTCGGCTTAGGTTTGCCAGTGAATACATATCTAAAAAGAGCGGGCTGTAGTTTGTGTTGTTGTTCATTTGATGTGGTCTTTCAGTTACCTACTACGTCATACAACGTGTTTTGCCAAGATTTAAAGCTAAACTCATCTGACAATTTAGAAATAGCCTACAGTGTCTGCCTAATTATATGGAATGAAGAGTGTTCTCTGACAATGTTTTTTCTTGCAATATTTCGAGAAAAATATTGACAGTTTATACAGTTGCAAGAGTGTTGGGAATAGGTTTTCTTGGAACGTCAGCTTATTATTATTTTATATGGCATGTGTGTTATTAAATATTTTAACAACAGAAACAAACTATACAAATGCAGGTACTCTACTCAATTTTCTTTTATATTATTATTTGCATGTACATGATTCATCCCTGGTAACGCAACTCAAATAATGAGAGACAAAAACTGGGAGAATAATGAAAACCGATTAAATAACAGTTTGCCGTCGTACATCTAATATATGTATGTGTGTGGCCTATTTTGTTGTTCCCGCACAAAACTTGAAATGTTTTGTTTTATAGTCCTTACGACACCAAATTTTCTTAATTTTTTAATAGGAAATTTTACCAGTTGCGAAAAGTTCCGCTGTATTAGAATAAATACAAAATGATGTCATCTCTGACTAAACCTATTAGATCTGCAAACAAAAATCTATCATGTGCTGTTTTTTCCTTTATAAACTACAACAAAAATATAGTGTCATATGAGATATAGTTAATGATTCTTTCAATGTCCTATATTTCCTGCTTAAGTTACACAACTGTACTAGAGACTTAACCTCACATATTATACATGTACTTAGTTATATATTAATTCACTCACATATATACTCCATAAATCATGTTATTTCACTTCTTCAAAATAGTTGGGTTTTGTAAAAGCCGTTGGAAGACGTTGCGAAGCTGTTTTTTCAAAGGTCTAAAACGTCGCGGTAATAAATATTATTTGCATGATCATCTGAAATTTCTGCTAAATGAGGACAACAAAAAGACTATGCGAAAGTCCATAGCAACATATAATGAAGAAACGAATTCCACTACCAGTGATTCATTGCAAAAAAGTCAACACGAGAGCTTGAATTTACAAAAGAGTGAAATAAATAACCTCAAAACATATGCCGACTGCGATACTAAAAGTGTTGATAGTCGGACAACAAGTGCCGATGAATCGAATGAAATTGTGCAGCATAATAACGAAGGAGGTATATTTATTATTGATGAAATTGATGAAAACACGTTTGAAGCAGATAACGAATTTTTTGATGAAAAACGATTAAGATATAAGCGTTCTTGTAAACGTCCTCTAGATCCAGAGTTAATTGATGAATTGGCTGAAGAAGAACCGGAGGATAAACGGTATCGTAAAACCGACAAACATAATCTCACATCGCATTCATCAAATAAATCAACAAAAGGTAGAATGGATAAATTAAAAATAAATTTAACAGAAAAGAAGGTTGAATCTGTTAAAGGTAGAATGGCCGATGGCTTTACCAATACTGAATCAAAGCAAACTAGGGACTTTGGGACACAATATGAACTTAACTTGGAGAGTTTTGACGAAATTTTTATGAGTTCAATTAAAACTCAGCTAACCGTAATGAATCCTAGGCAAAAACTAAATTTCAAGCGTAAAATTTACCAATCGTTGTT